>JAYKKO010000041.1:3605000-4034957 GCA_037074685.1 Glyphodes pyloalis
AAAAATACTGAAATGACACAATAACACGCCACGCGGACGAAGTCGCGGGCAAAAGCTAGTATTTAATATAAAAAAATATTAACGCTCCACTATTACACTAATAAATCTTTGCATGTGTTGACTATCCCAACTATCTCTGCGTATACTATACCTGGTCCCGTGCCCTGCAGGCCTCCTCCAGCTCGGCCCCACGCTGGCGGCACGCGGCTAGTTCTGCGCGGCAGTTCGCCAGCATGGCCTCCAGCTCGGCCCCGTGGCGGCGCGACGTGGCCGCCTCGTTGGCGCACCGCTCGCGCTCTTCACATTCGTTTTGTAATCTGAAACAAATTAAGAGTTGGTTATTCATTTTTAAAGCAAAAATCACTGGGTACAATAAGCGGCAAATAGTTAGTGATACTCAGGGTATTCAAATTAAAATTCGCAACCAAAAAGTAAATATATTATATTGAGCGACTATAATTTGCACAAAAATATGGGAACTTTGTTTTTTGTTTGAAAGGTGGATCAAACCCTGGATTGTTTTTGAGCTATGTTTCATGGAAATCGGTCCAAGGTAGCAGCCAACACAAAATGTTGGATTAAATTTTTTAACACAACTCCTTAAAAATAGGTATTAAATAAAAGGGCTTGCGTAGTACTATCATTTTGACGAATTTCAAATCCAAAATGTACTTATATCGAACTGGCGGGTTATTTAACTTTTATTACTATTAATAATAAGAAGTAACCTGGAGTTAAGTTCTTTTATATCGTGATGAGCCTGTTCAAGGGCGGCCCGCTCCCTCTTCAGCTGCGCCTCGGTCTGCTTCAGCTCGCGAGTGACGTGCTCTCCGCCAGTCTCTGACTCCTTCAGCATATTCTGGATGCGGGACAGCTCCAGCTCAAGCGATGTACGGTTCTCTTCTAGACCTGTGGAACATAACAATTAAACCTTAAAACCACTGACGTAAATGCAGTTTTGTTAGAAACATGACGTTCGGCAGACCACGTGATGACGATGGAAGTTTAGCGCGGCAAAATTTTTAGTAGAGTAGAGTAAATATAATAATTAAATATAAATCATTGCTCGTGCTCCGCACGCTTTAATTACAGCACACGTCCACCAACTTTTTGCAAAGCCTCTTCGCCCCTTTTTACCCTTTAGGTACCTTTTTGGTTCATATTCCGTTGCACCGTACTTGCGATCTTATGGTCGGTCGTGGTGGTCGTCCCTCGCCGAGGCCGCGTTGCGCCGTTCGTGGTCGGCGCGCTTAATTTACAACTACTGTCGCACGACAACTCTTTGCAAAAAACCTTTGCTCCTATTTTAACCTTTAGGTTTGGAACCAATAAGGTTCATATTCCATTGCACCGTACCTGCGATCTTATGGTACACCTCGTCCCTCGCCCGCGCCGCGTCGTGCCACTCGTGCACAGCGCACTTAACTCACAACTACCGGCGCACGCCTACTCTTTGCAAACCCTTTCCTCCCATTTCACCCTTTAGGTAAGGAAGCAAAAAGGTTCATATTCCATTGCACCGTACCTGCGATCTTATGGTACGCCTCGTCCCTCGCCCGCGCCGCGTCCCGCCGCTCGTGCTCGGCGCGCTTGACGTGGTCGCGCAGCTCGCGGCACGTGCTGTTGTACTTGTCGCGCTCGGCGCAGCAGTTGGTCAGCTGCCGGCGCACGTCCGTCAGCTCCTTGCGGAGACTGTCCGAGTCGTTTTCTACTGCAAATAGAAGTTAGCGTCAATGCTTGCTCATGATAATGACATAACCTATTTGTAAACGTAAACCTCGAGGATAAGAATTGTCTTAAGGTATAATAAATCAATTTTTCGCAACTCCACATCAGATACCTATCCATAGAAACCCAACACATATTGATTTGAAGAAAAAAAAATTAGTTTCAGTTTTAAGTACGGGGCGCCCCTTAAATGTATAGTTTTTTTTTTCTATTTTTGTATAAAAACTTAATGCGTTTCACAGAATATATCTACATACCAAGTTTCAACAGTATAGGTCTTATATTATCGGAAAAAGTGGCTGTGACACGCGGACGGACAGACCAGACGACAGTCATGACTAGACATCGGATTATTTGCATTTGCATGTTTGCATATGCAAATGCATATAACTATATTTTTAGAGCGTTATTGCATATTTTGATACTTTTTAACTGACAGTGCTTATTTCCATAGTTAGGTATACGTGTTTGGCATGTTGTATAATGTAGTTTACACATTTTAGCAATATAAGCGATACAATTGAGAAACTAAAATCTTTTCTCTATACCCGTCCTTGGAAACAATAGAAAAAAATATTGAACAAAGTAACGGCGTTCCGAGTTCACTGTCGCAAAAAAAAATCGTGACATTATAAATATAAATGTTTTTTTTTAATTAGATTGTGTTAATCATAAACGTAAATTATTATGGCAATTTCTTTTAATTGTGCATATTCAATGCATATTTCGCATTTTTTAAATGCATATTTGCATGCATATTTCGGCCTTTTGATAGTGCATATAATCCGATGTCTAGTCATGACGAATCCAACGTAACGTGTCTCTCTAAGCACATGACATTGGCTGAATCACTGCAATGTTTATAAAAGAGGGATTGAGACCATTATAAAAAACCGGTCAAGTGCGAGTCGGATTCGCCCACTAAGGGTTCCGTTTTTTGCCATTGGGCTACGGAATCCTAAAAACAGTTATAAATGCTTTCTAAACGTACACTCCTTCAGCTTCCTCAAGGTGTCTTGCAGCTGCGCGTACGCATTGTCGTACTTGTCCTCAGCCAGCGACAGCTGCGCGCGTATCTCGGTGCTCTCGCGGCAAACAGACTCTTTCTCAAGGTGGAGTTCCTTGATGCGGTTCTCGTAGCGGGCGCACTCGTCTTCGCAAGATGTCCTGACAAAGTTTAAATCATTCAATCAATAACAAAACTTAACCTAGCGCTATAAACGCCAAGACGCAGAAAAACCCTATAAAAAAAATAAAAAATGTTTTTTGTGGCAGCATCCAGAAACTTTGACAAATAATTAATGTTACATCCGCCATATTGATTATTAGCAAAACATATTTTAAATTCTTTGAAACTATTCAATATCTGACTGACTGACATATCAACGCACAGCCTAAATGGTTAAACTTAGGCACTTGAAGTTTGGAAGGAACGTAGCTTAGCTACCTTAGAGGCGAACGAATTAGCGGGCACAGCCAGTTCAATTTAAAATCAATTGTCATATAAGTGAAATTGTGACGTCACAGTGACCTTCATAGACAATCCATGACGGAATCGTGCTTTGACAAGTTTTTAAAAGTATTTCAGAAGACTAGCCAGTCAACATGCCAATTATCTTTTACCATGTACCAACTAAACAAAACACCAATGTTTGCCGTGGCCAACCCGTAATCTAGTGATCAAAACTGTAGCGGCAAAGCTTCAAACACCTTGACCTTTAAACAGGCAATGGGAAAATAGTTACCAGCTCAAATTGAACCTTATGACCTGGGCTTACCAGCGAAAGCCAATGAAAAACTTCGATACTCTAGGCCAGGTTAAGGGTTAACAGCAACGGCAGCTCCCATTACACTTACTTGGCCTCCTCCAGGCGCGTCTTCAGAGCCGATATCTCGTCCTTCAGCTGGTTGACGTACGTGCGGTCTTGTTCTGCGCGAGCCTGCGCCTCCCTGCGGCACCGCTCCAGCTTATTCGACTCGCAGTCTAAAAAGCGCTTGGCCTCTTCCAAGCGCTCTATTAGAGCTTGCTGCTCTTGGTGAGCTGAAAACAAAACACCACTTGTATCATTATGACCTGTACACTCAGCATTCGTTTATGAACACGTCTTGTAATATAAAAAAAAGTATTTTATTTCGGAAACATTTGTGTTACTGCAAAATGATTTTAAAAACTATGTTAGTGAGTAATAATGACTATAATTTATTGTGTCTTCGGCAAGTCGAAGTCGAGTTCAGTAAAAATTAAACTTGTGAAATTAATTATTTACTTAGATACTCAGTTAATTTACTGCGACAAGGTACTAAGTTGTTTCCAAACTAAATATGCTAATCGTATAACTTGGTAACACCGATACTAACACGTGTTTCACCTATGATAATAAAATTAAATGGTATGTTTGTAATATTAAAATAACCGTTTTTTACTAAAAGCATGTGGATGTAAAAGGTACATTAACCTTTATTTATTTATTTATAAGCATACACACATAATCGTTACAGGCTTACCCTAATACAATTATGTCGTTTTTGATGCTATATTAATAGCCAATCTTAAGACCTCATTTGGCCTACTATAAAATAAATCAGAATGCTCTGCCATGGCATTCAGTAATCGAAGCGCTCGCACTCGCGGCGCCCGCTGCAGCAGCGCGGCACGTGCAGCAGCGGGGGCCGCCGCCGCACACTGGTCCGGATTTTTAATATGGAAGACTTAGGACCCAATGTCAATATTTCGGGCTGAAAAAAATCATGTGGATAGATAAATGAACGTTCATCAACGTTTGTTCTAGCAGTTTTTATGAAATTGGTTATTTTTGCGAAAAAAAAAACATTGAAAAAAAATTTGTATGGAGAAAAAGTGAAATATTTTTTTTTTTCGAAAAGTTCAAAACTGTTAGCAGTGAAACCTTTTGTGTGTTATTGTATTACACTTATTCGTTAATTCCATATTTTTTTTATTTGCATATACTTGCAGCCTTGGCCAAAATATGCATCGGAACTTTCATTGTATTTATTTCAACTATTTGTGACAATTTAATTTTTTTATTGATTTATAGTCACATAATTTACGCATATTTTCAATATAATAAATTTTAAAATCCATTATTTGTTGACTATGAATGATTTTGAAAAATAGATTACAATTTAATTTAAAAAATCAAAATAATATTTTACTTCTCATGGTTAGCTGTTGCTTAAAGCACAGCTAGTGATCGAATGAGGCATTGCCTGCCTGCTAATATTCTCCTATTCCCTAATATAGCTATCACTTTTATTTTCTACTATTGCTGTCTCTTTCATTCTCTTTTGCTCACTCTTTTTCTTCTTAAGACAAGTGGTGTTCCACGCTTATAAATCAGATAAAATAGACAAGAGCTCTACTGGTAATACAAAATATTTACTTGCAGCTTTGGCGTTTATTTCGTTTATCCTAATATATATTTATTTAAAATCAGTACTTTTGCTTCTTTAAGTGGTTTCGGGAAAGTAAATTCGGTACTAAGATAAAATCCATACTAATATTATTAATGTGAAAGTGACTCTGTCTGTCTGTCTCTCTGTCGCTCAATCACGCCTAAACTACTAAATAAATCTAGTGTCCCAAAGAATATCTATACCAAATTTCATCTATATCGGTTCAGTGGTGCAGCGGTAAATTTAATGTAATGTAAACGACCTTCAATTATTTTTTATTGTACTGCGAGAATTGTGCAATAAACTATTTCTGGTTATTTTGTTATACATTTTGAAGTTGATTTATGAATAACTAGTGGCCATCCGCGACTTCGTCCGCATTAATGTCGGTTATCGCGACGCTATTCACGCGGACGAAGTTTTAAGTAGCATAGGGTATGTATGTAAATGTATTACAAAATAACTAAAAATTGTTTATTGCATAATTCTTGCAGTACAATAAAAAATAAATTGAAGGTCGTTTTCATTACATAAAATTTAATACATTTTTTATCAATTTAGTACATAATAAATAATAATAAAATAAGTAATTAAATTAAAAATAAAGTAATTAACTAAAACTATCTATACATAACATACAAATTAATATAAATAACTTAAAACTACAATAGAAAATAATTGAAGGTTGTTTACATTACATTAAATTTAATACATTTTTCATTAATTTAGTAAATAGGAAATAATAATAAAATAACTAAAATGAAATTAAAACTAAAGTTATTGACTAAAACTATCTATATATAACACGCAAAATAATAGTTATAAATAACTTAAAACTTATTCTAAAGGATCTGGCACATTTTCTGGAGCTTCTTCATCAACTTCAATTTCTTCTTCAACTTCTATTAATTCATCTGATAATATCAACTGCGTAGCTTCTGGAAACATCCTTGATGACTTAAAATTGGTGTATTTAGGTTTCAGATGAGATATATATGGATCTGATGATATCAAAAAATTGTGTATAATGTCTTCATTATTTTGCAGTCTTCCTGTTTTCCTCGTGTGTCGCTCTCTGGTATTTCGAAAGTCCTTATTTCTTGCTTCTCCTGCTTCTTCTGACAAAATTCCGATAGGAAGGCAAGAGAAATGTTTGCATATGTCAGCGCCATGTATCAACATTTTGTGTATGCTGGAAGGCATATTGTACCAGGGGTAGTGATGTACAAAGATCTCAGCAGTCTCCTTGCAGTATTCACGGAAACTATCGATATTGACAGCCTTTCCACAAGATAACACTTGCAATATAACTGCGAAGTGCTTTATCAAATCAGCATCAATCTTCGTTATTTGAGCACTTTTTTTGTATTCCCGAAAAAATCTTCTGGCCGTGTTTCCGTCATTAGTAGTTCCAAAGCCCTGCTTTACAACATCAATCAAAAGTCCCATTTGTTGTTTGAACTCCGATTGCACCATATCCTTCCTTAACTTCTTAAGGTTTTTGTTGTCACCTCGTGCACTCCACATTTTGAAATCTAAATTATATGAAATATGTAAAAGACACTCCATGCTTCGAATCCACATATGGAGTGTTGATAGTCCATATTGATACACATCGTCCCGTACAGGTCTTGAAAACATTTCTGAAAGATTATTCATCTCACTAGGTTTTGCAAGACAAACATTGCACGTAGCTGCAGATGGAGTATCTGTAATAATTGTAGCCACTTTCCCATCAATCATTGTCATGTGCAACTCATGAGTAACTTCCAAGTTTCCGCAACTTGAAATAGTCAAATTTCGTATTTCTTCCTCCATTGCCGCTTGTTCTTGCTTAACAAATTCGGTCGTTTCCTTCGCAAACTGAAATTTAATAGGTCTGCAATAAGATGTTGAAGATGGGTTTGGATTATTCCAAATAACAACATTGCCGCTCTCGAGCTTCAAAGGAACGAGGCTCGTCATGAACACAGAGGAGTCGTCGAATTCTGCCAGTTCACTTCTTTGCTTGTAGTTGCTCTGTGCTGAAGATCCATCGAATCCCCACTTGGAGGTAAGCTTCAAGTTTTCACTGCACATATTTAAATCATCACCAACGACTTGCAGTATTCTTCGAGTTGTCACGTCTAACAGTGCTTGTAGTTTCACCTTCACTAAATGTTCTGATACTTCAATATCTCTGGTATCTGGATAACACCTCTGCTTAGCTTCCAACAACTTGTAGTAAGACGGAAGCTTCAATTGCTGTGACAATGCTGACCGTAAAGTAAGATACTTCCACTTTGACAGATCCAATGATGCAGTAAGGGCCAACGCTTGATCTTCCTGCATAGTGTCCGTCTTCTCGTTTGTTGATAAAAGTGATTCGACAGCTTCAACCTTTTCAGGATTCTTCACAAGGTGATCGATGATGCGAGCAAGACCTTCTTTCCCATTAGACTTTAGCTTCGTGACAAAAGCAAAAGTCAGTTCCTCTTCCGGATAGTCGAGTAATGTACCCGATCGCCTTTTCTTCTGCTTATTCCCCAAGTCTTCAAATGGCTTCCTTGATGCAATGTCTGTAGATGTTCCAATGTCACTAGTCGCCTTCGAAGTAGATGGAATGGGTTGAACAGCTGCTTCTTCTTCTGTAGAACGAGGATCCAAATTTTCGGTCCCTTCAAAAATTTCGGTGAGATTTACTGATTCACATTCAGGCCACTTAATTCTTGTTTCCAACCAGTTCATATGCTTCTTCATGAATGTTTTTTGCACCCTGTGTGCCTCGGTCCATCGACGATTTAAGTTCACAGTAAAAGATCTTGCAAAATTCAATAATTTTTCTGAATCTTCTTGCGAAATTTCAAGCAAAACGCAATCCAAAATTGCTTGATGCAGTCGTTTGTAATCCTTGAGGTCCTCTTGTCGCAGAAACACGTAAATGTCCAGGTTAGTGCCAAATCCAGCCATGATCAAGTTGCTAGATTATTCACGTTAAAATTTCCAGGTATGTTGACTCTTCAAGGGTTGAATGTCTAATGACGCTCCAACATGAGCTCCCGTCTGTTTTATTTGATTCATAAGCGCTCAACTAGCAAGGGTTTCAAGGAGCGAAAGAGAGAGAAGTATGGAATGAAAGAGATAGCGATAGTAGGAAATGAAAGAGATAGCAATATTAGGGAATGGGAGGGGAATATTAGCAGGCAATGCCTCATTCGATCACTAACTGCGCTTTGAGCAACAGCTAACCACTAAGAAGTAAAATATTATTTTGATTTTTAAAATTTAATTGTAATCTATTTTTCAAAATCATTAATGGATTTTAAAATTTATTATATTGAAAATATGCGTAAATTATGTGACTATAAATCAATAAAAAAATTAAATTGTCACAAATAGTTGAAATAAATACAATGAAAGTTCCGATGCATATTTTGGCCAAGGCTGCAAGTATATGCAAATAAAAAAAATATGGAATTAACGAATAAGTGTAATACAATAACACACAAAAGGTTTCACTGCTAACAGTTTTGAACTTTTCGAAAAAAAAAAAAATTTCACTTTTTCTCCATACAAATTTTTTTTCAATGTTTTTTTTTTCGCAAAAATAACCAATTTCATAAAAACTGCTAGAACAAACGTTGATGAACGTTCATTTATCTATCCACATGATTTTTTTCAGCCCGAAATATTGACATTGGGTCCTAAGTCTTCCATATTAAAAATCCGGACCAGTGTGCGCCGGCGCATAGCGTACTCGTCCGGCACACACACACTCATGCGCTCTAACAACCGAGGGTGGTGTAATACCTCTCAACACTTTCACTAAGTAGACAGCTAGAGCGACCTCTCTTCTAACTTCTAACTTGTAGTATCCCACCATGCCCAGCAAGAACAAAGTGGGATACAACAAGGGATAACCTGGGTATACTCCGAATTGTTTTGAATACATGTATCTAACAAATTTATTTTGTATGCGTTCTAACATAAATTTATATTTGGCCTCGTAAGGAGACCAAATTACGGCGTTACATTCCAAATGACTCCTAACCAGCGCATCATAAAGAGCTCTCAGAGCCCCGATATTCGTGAAGTTCTTTCCAACTCTCAATATTAGTCCGAGATTACGAAATGCTTTCTTACAAACATTAATGATATGCCCTCTGAAGTTCAAATCAGCAGCGAAACATACCCCCAAGTCCCTAACCTCCGTAATGCACTGCAACGGTTCCCCATTCATTTGGTATAGACGATGGATCAGAGCGCGAGATCGGCTAAAGGACAACACAGAACATTTAGGAATATTAAAATAAAGTTTGTTATGTCTGCTCCATTGTAAAACCCTGTCAATGTCTTGTTGTAGTAGATCACAATCAATCTCATCTTTAACGACACACACTAGTTTTAAATCATCAGCAAATAATAGTGCTGTACAGCTGTTAATAACATTTGGTAAATCATTTATCATTAAAATAAAAAGTAAGGGTCCCAAATTACTGCCCTGACTCACGCCGGATTTAGTTGGATATGCCAGGGAGTAATGTCTATTGCAGTCGACGAACTGTTTGCGATCTCGGAGATAACTGCCGAAAAACATCAACGTGTGTTGTGTGCAGCCCGCGACCGCCAACTTAGAAAGAAGGACATCGTTATCGACGGTATCGAAAGCTTTTCAAACGTCAAAGTAGGCTACATCCACTTGCTGTCCAGCATCTACTGCAGGTACCACGTGCGTCATTAACTGTAACAAATTGCCAGTTGTTCCCCGCCCAGGACGGAAGCCATGCTGCGCATCAGTCAAACGAGCACTTATCTGTGGATATATACCTAAATAATATATATTTTTTAATTATGTCCGTCTGTTTGTTCCAGCTAATCTCTGATATGGCTGGGTTTTTTACTAAAAGCATGTGGATGCAAAAGGTACATTAACCTAAATAATATATTTTTTTTAATTATGTCCGTCTGTTTGTTCCAGCTAATCTCTGATATGGCTGGACTAGATTTAATGAGACTTTCACTGATGTAATAAGGAGAAACTTAGGCTCCTTTTCCGAGTAGTAAAATGACAATATGATTCCTTGTTAGACCAAGATTGGAATTTACATAACTTGAGTTTTTTTTATTTTTTAATACCTAAAGAAGTTACCTTTATAGATGATATTTAAGGATCAAATACGGCATACATTTTTTCCTGAACGAAATCGCGGACCACTGCTAGTATTTTATGTAAAAAAAAAAACAATTCTACTTTTGTCCTTATTTTTTTTTGCCGTAACTGAATGTTTTTAGAGATTTAACCACAACAGCACAGATATGTTGAGGTCACCAAACGTACCCATAAGCAGAGCCTGTTGCTTATCATTCTCCGCACGAAGCATCGCCTCGTCATGTTGGAGAATGAGCTGGTCTCTTATCGCCAAAAGCTTCTTCTCTCTCTCCCTCGCATTGGCTTCGCATGACTCTTTCTCGCTCGTCAGTGTTGCAATAGTTTGACTCAACTTCTGCTCGAGAGCTTGGCGTAGTTGTTCCTATAATAGAAAAAAATATATATGACAAATAGAATGTCACTCTTCCGTCAAGACAATGTAACTGTCAATGTTCCTGCCAATTGGTGGTTTGGTTTAAGAACATCTGACCTCAGTCATCACCGCGCAGTCTCCTTTTGTGACGTGTCTCTCTATACACATGAAATTGGCGGAATCACTGCGATGTTTTTAAACGCGGGATGCGTACCATAATAAACAAAACCGTAAGTCATTTGAGAGTACGGTTTTATTCTACACTATTTCACCAAAGGCCCACAATAGATTCTCATTAGTGGTGCCAATTACATTACTGTGACCCTAGTACGAACTAAAACGGTAATTGAATAGTTTTACTTAATGCTAGTTTTGTATGGCAATGCCAGTATTTCCGCTACTCACCGCTACGGCGCTTCTTAAATTTAATAAGATTTTTTCATCATACATAGGTACCGATAAAAGAACACATTTTTGACTTTTCGCTGTCCTTCTGTCGTACGCATAAAAAACTAATTTCGAACTGTAAGTGTTAACCTACTCTATTACCAATTTTGTTTGTACTAAGAGTACAGATGATATGGTGATACTTTGCTCTTTTTCATCCTGTACTTACAGCATAATGGCCAATCAAAATTTCGCTGTCTGAACGTGATAACGTCCTCTTCCTTCAGCTTGTTATTATTTTCATTGACAGTGCACTAGTTATTATTGAAGACCTGCTGATCCTCTGTTTCCTCACTGAACTACTGCTGCGTGCTTTACATGCAGCATCTGCGCATCAAACCAGACATCTCGCTGTGGGACGAACATTACCTTCTCTTCCTTCAGCTTGGTGATATTTTCGTTACTGGTGCACTTGTTATTGTTGAAGATCTGCTGATTCCCTTCCCTGCCTTCCTGCTTCCTTAACAAATTGCTGCTGCATGCTGTACGTGCAGCATCTGCTCATAAAACTAAAGTTTTGCTGTCGGGACCAGTCTTACCTTGTCTTTGTTCAGCTTGGTGATATTTTCATTATAGGTGCAGTATTGTTGAAGATATGATGATCCTCTGCTTCTTCATCAGGCTGCTGCTGCATGCTGTACATGCAGCATCATTTCACTGTGGGAGTATTACCTTCTCTTCTTTAAGCTTGGTGATGTTTTCATTGGTGGTGCGGTTAATATTGCTGATGATCTGCTGATACTCAGCCTCCTTCTTGCCGGACTGCTGTTGCATACTGTTGCGGGTATCACGCATTTTCTTCTCGCTGTTCTCTAGGTCTTTGGTGAGACGGGCTATTTGACCTGTTTTAAAGGACATTTAAAATTTTATTTAAGTAATACTGTATGAAGACTGACTATAAATTCTGTTGATAAGGAAATAATTAAGAGTCCAATATGAGTATTATAGCATTATTTCGAAATAACTTAAAGGTATCACAGTATTTTTTTCTTGATGAAACAACATAAATACGGCTCTAGATCAATTAACAATGTTTTAAAAGGTGGAATTGCATTTTGAGTTGCACGTATATAATATATCATTTTATAAACAATATTACAATTAGAAATTTATAATTTTTTTCAAATTACTAAAGATTTTTTATAACACCAACACCTACTAAAAACTTATTAATACTTGTTGTAACTTCTGACTTATCTATCTATAGTAATTTACGAGGAGAAAAATGTATTCAAACTTTCAAAAGTAATTTTCTAAACGTATAGCGATCTGTAATAGTACGCTAGAAGAAAGATTACACAAACTTCAAAATCTGTACAAGAGAAGTTACCTTTAAGGTTCTCCTGTTGCACCAACGTCTGCTGCAGTTCTTGCTCCAGCTTGCTCCGCTTGTTATCAGCGTCTTCCAGCATGTTGGCTGTATCGAAGAGTACGGCTTCTAAAGCGTCCTTCTCTGAACGAACTCCTGCCAGTTGCTCTTGTAGATGTTGTTTGTCTTTCTCCAAGCTGTCTATTAGGATCTGCAAAAAAAGACATAGATCTTAATCTTTTAGCCGACAGTGTCTCATATATTGCTTCTAATTATAGAAGGTTTACATTAGTAAACCATAATCTCCTTAAATAAGTTTCAAAACGAACGAAAACAAAAAATATGCCGATGGTCTCGTTGGCCTGCTCCAGCCGCTGCTGCAGGCGGATGATCTCCTCGTAGAGCGTGTCCTCGCGCATCATCATCGTCAGCTGTCAGTCGGTCGTGAGGCACACGAGACACACACTGACCTGCTTCTCCTCTGCGTCCTTGACGTGGTCCTCGAGAGCGCGGTTGATGCGGCCGATGGTCTCGTTGGCCTGCTCCAGCCGCTGCTGCAGGCGGATGATCTCCTCGTTGAGAGTGTCCTTCTTGCGAACCATTGCTGTCAGCTGGGAACTTAACTCACCGCGCTCCCTGGAGACATTTCAATGTTACTATAACACTTAATCATGAGGCCTCTGATTACGCTTTTTTAAAGTTTATTTCCAGTTTGCTACCAAATTTCTGAATTTTACAAATCTATTCAGTTATTATATGAAAGAGTTTTCACGTTTATGATATCGTTAATTAGGGTATACTATTCATTAACCTTTCGCATGTATGCGTCTGTTTGTTCAGCTAGGAATCATATAAATAAAAAATTGGTCATCAGTCGGCCAAAGGTTGGGACCCGATGTCCTAGAACAAAGAGGAGACTAATTTAGCTTCCAGTATGACCCTTAACTGCTTGGCTTCTAACAGTTTCTGCTTAAAAAAGAGGTTTTAATTCAACTACTAACCTCATAACCTGACGCAGCTCTAGCTCAACCCTCTCCCTGTCTCCCTCGAGGAACTTTATCTTTTCAAAGAGGGAGGCCTTGTCAGCCTCCAACTCCATTCTCGTCTGCTCAGCAGCCAGGAGTTCTTTGCGGAGGGAGTTCAGATCTCCTAGCTGTTCCGTTGACTGGTTGGACAGTGATGACTTCTCGTCTTCAAGCTGTAGTTAGACATTATTAGTGTTAAAACAATAATGTAACGTTAACTAGATTTCAACACAGCATTTGGTATCTCATCGTTTGGTATCACATACGCCAAATCCACTAGATGGCAATACGTAGGCGTGGGGTCCAACAGTTACGTGATTGGTTATGGTTTACACGACATTGACAGGCATGTCACAATGACATTTAAATCACCAATCAATTCACAGTTGGACCGCAGGTTTACGTATCGCCATCTAGTGGATTTTTATGCGGGAACTCCCTCATTCAATGATGTCAAAGTCAACATAATGAGCCAGCGCAATGAACTGCGCCTGAGTTACTAAGAGTTGCCCATGTCTTCATATGACCTACATGTTTGACGTCTTCGTGCAGCTTCTTCTTGTCACACTCCAGGTTCCTGACAGCCGCCTCGAGCTTCTCCACGAGGTCTTGCAGGTCGCCGCGCTCTAGGATCGTCCTCTCAAGCTCTATCTCCAGGTCACCTAGATACAAAACATAGTATTAAATATTGCGGGTAAAATAGGAATAATTATATCGGAAAATCAGGTGACTCCAACCTGCAATAGGGATGATCACTGCCTAGGTTAGAGATAGTTTTAAATATGTACTTGTGAAATCACGATTTGTTTATAGATTTTCTATGATAATACGTAAGGTAGATGTCACGAATTTTACTTATCTTACTGACTTTTTATAAATGTTATGATGGAACTATGTTTAAAGTCCTCAAATTTTTAACATCTATGCATATGAATATAAAATGAACCTCCGAAATGTATGTACAGTCACGGGCAATGAAATGTAAACACTTGAACTCTTATGACGTTAGCATACGGTTTGCTTTAGAATGAGTTTATATACATATTAGTGCCCCCACAACAAGATCGAAGAATTACTGATTAAGCAAGCAGAGAAATTCGACCTAATCCTCCAACAGATGAGTACTCTAATGAGTCTCATTAGCACACTCGTTAGTAAGCTCTCAAAAAAATAGGTCTGAGATTGGCAGCATGGAATATTAATGGTCTAGCACCGAACAAAGCTGAACTCGAACTCCTAATCAGTGAGCATAAACTAGATATTGTGTTAGTGTCAGAAGCTCACTGCACAGACAAGAGTAAGATATCCGTAAAAGGATTCAATACCTTTATAACCTGCCACCCCGACGGAACCGGTCATGCCGGTTCTGCGATTATAATGAGAAATACCATCAAACACCACCTATTGCCTGAATACCGAACCCCACAAATCCAAGCAACCACAATAGCTGTAAAGGACGTCAGTGGCTACTTCAACGTGTCAGCCGTATACTGTCCCCCCAGATACTCAATTGACTGCAATATCTTCTCTAACTACTTCTCTACTTTGGGAGGCAGATTTATAGCAGGGGGTGACTGGAATGCCAAGCACACACACTGGGGCTCAAGACTTACCTCAACTCGAGGCAGACAACTCAAGCTATGTACTGACAGAAACCACCTCCACCCTGTCTCGACTGGGAAACCCACATACTGGCCTACTGACCCACAGAAAAAGCCTGATCTCCTAGATTTCTTTATTGTAAAAGGCATGTCAAGGCACTACATTAAAGTTGAATCCTGTGATGACGGCAACTCTGACCATACACCTGTCCTTCTAACCGTAAGTACGACAGTAATAAACAATGAGAAGGCCGAAACCCTATACAACAAGCGTACGGACTGGGACGGCTTTACAGAGTACCTAAATGACAACCTGCACTTGGATGTGGCTTTAAGGACTCCCGAAGATGTCGAGGATGCAACCATCCACATAACGAACATGATACAGGTGGCATGTTGGGCCAATACACCGGAGAGTAGGGGCAACTATCCAGCGAAAAACCTGCCACTGGAGGTAAGACAGAAAGTTCTAGAAAAAAGGAGACTAAGACGCGCCTGGCACCAATCTGGACATAGAAGGGACAAAACAGCCTTAAACAAAGCTATTAAGGAGCTCAAAGACCTAATAGAAAAGGTCAGAAATGCAACAATGAGGAGCAAATTAGAAAATCTTACAGGAACAGCATCTATCTAGGAAAAAAAAAAAAAAATATTAGTGCCGTGACTGTTCGTACGCGCATAACTTCAGAATTATATTTTGATCGTAATAATCAAGACAAGTTTTGTGAAAAAATTTATAAAATTTACCATGGTCGTGAGCTAGGGAGAAATAAAATAAATGCTTTCAAATGAATGTCCTTACTCCTATGTTTCTCCATCTGCGATATGATAGAGTCTGCCTCCAACTTTTGCTGGTCGAGCAGGTCGCGGCACAGCGTAGTCTTGTTCAGCTCCTCGCGGACCGACACCAGCTCCGTGCGGAGACGAGACGACCGCTCCTCTTCCGCCCTGCAAAGTGGGGGCAATCTAACTTTATTTCCCAGTCCTTTCATTTACAAAAGTCTGACGCGGATTCAAATTCGAAAACAATGCTTTGTCTCTTTCTAAAGATAAAAAGTTAGACAGTGATTGGCTTTAGATTCGCTTTGTAGCGTAACAAATCATGAATATAGTACATGAACGTAAATTTTTTTGAGAAATTCGATAGACTTTGTGGCTTAAGTTTATCTAAAGGCGTTTTCTGGACAGGTAGACACAAACGAGAAAATGTAAAAATTCAGATAAAAATATTTTTTATCTGAAATTTTTACATGGTCTCGTAATAATAATTAATTAATTTAAATTGAATTTCATATATATTTAATAATGAGCTTAGAAACAATTCTACACACACAAGTGTTTGAGCATGAATCTCAGGAAGTACTGGTTTGAATTGAAAAAATGTATTGGATAATCCATTTATCGAGGAAGGCTTTAGGCTATAATATAGCATAACGATACTTCTAATGGAAGCGAATATTCAGTGGAAAATGTGAGAAAAACAGTATCCCCGTTTTTCCCGTACGAAGCCAACGCGGGCCGCTAGTAAATCTATAAACGTTATTTTGAAAACTTTAAGATACCGTATTTTTTTGGTTACCTACTGTGATTTATTCGGTAAACTTACATTTTTTTTATATTACACTTCAAGATTGACCTCATTCCACCTGATGTTAAGTGGTAATGAGGTCCTAGCTTAAGGGCGACAAATACAGCATACGCCCTTACCTTACCTTGAAGACTTGACCCCTGCTACTAATGTAGCACCCCCAAAAAGCTCTGGAAACCTTACTCACACGCCGGAACACAACAACATAGAAGTGATTGTTATTTTTAAGGTGGAGGTATTTCACCAGTCGGGCTGCTCCAGTTAGAGCGATAAATTGCTATGCTCTACCTCTCTTAAAATAATAAATTATAAGGAATATTAGATCTTATTTTAAGACTAGTTTTAACAGTAATACAAAAAGGCTAAACCTATAGATTATATTGGTGATAAAACTAGACAGACTTTTACCTCAGAATAGACTCCCTGTTCGTGGCCTCACGATGAAGGTGGTCTACCTCGGCATTGAGCGCTCTCTTCTCACACTCTAGCGACTCTATGGTTTTCTCCAACCGACAGTTAATTTTCTGAAGTTTCTCGTAATCCGATGTTAGGGACTCCACCTGAATATTAAAATTAAAATTATAAAAATAATGTGGTAACTGTTAATAGCACTTAAACTTGTTTTAAGTATTAGATAAACATATTTTTAAGCTGAAAAGTCATTGAGTATCAATTAATGAACACTTCGTGCAAAAATAATACGTCTTGTAAATGTGTAACATTACTGGGTAGTATTAAAATGGATTCAAAGAAACATAATGAATATATTTGTAAATGTTCTTAATATTTATTATCGCATTCTAAGGGTACACCAACTTTACTTTAACGGTTACGAGCAATGTGACAGCTGACTACCTGTCATATCCTTTACATTTAGACTAAATCGATAATCGTCAACTCGATCGAACTAATTTAAACATAAAATAGTAAAAGTTCTTACAAATATCGACTGGACTCGTAATTTGTCAGACTTTAAGTCAAAGTCAATATTTTTTATTCTATATAAAACAAATGAAGCTACCTCCGGGTCGGAACCTATAACTACAGACAAGATACCGGTAAAAAAATCAGTAGTTTCTTTTTTCAAAAGAAAGTTAAACTTTTAAGTAATTTTACATAAAAGTGGAAATTGTGAACCGTCCTTGACTAGGCCGCATTAAAATTATTTTTAAAAAAATATTTTGTTTCTTTAAAAGTATAAATGTATTTTGCTTTGAAGTATGTAAATATAATTTTATCGCAACACACACTCACCATAGCGTTGATCTCGACTCTGTTCCGTTCCAGGCTGTTCTTGTCGATCCTGAGCGTCTCAATGGTCTTTTGCATCATCTCCTTCTCTTGCAGAAGTTGAGTCAGGTCCGCATTCGCTTGATCCAACTTAACTAGATGTGCCAAAACAATATTAACGTAGATTTATCATATTTTTCTTACTACATTATACATAATTAATGTAACATAGCAAGAAAAAAGTACATAATGTCTACTAGGCCTAGCATGCACAATACATCAAATTTATAACATATGTCGACAAAAGTTTCGATACTGTTGATTGGCTAATAGCACACCGCACTCGTATTTTCAGCCAATCAGGAGCTGACGCACACGCATGACTTCAATCTCAAAATCGATTCCTGATCCTGAGTTTTTTACGAGCGCGATAAAATTTTAGTCGCGTGGCGCGTGCTAGGCCTGTATATGTACTAATTCTCGAGCCTTGAAAGCCGATCAAATCAAGTAATTAATTATGCAAGGGATTTTTTAAAGGCTCCTGTCGTCTTCTTCCAGCGAAACCGCGGTGGACAGTTTACAACATTTACGAAAGAATTCCAATGTTTTGTCTCGCTTAACATAAATAGCTGATCAGAGACAAAAAATAGACTTCGCTTCGCTTTAAATAAATACGCTTCTAATATTTTCGAATTAGGGAGCTGATGTGACTATTAACGATTCAAATATTTAATCATCGCTTCAGAAACTGTCAGTTTAACAGGTACAGTCAGTAGTTTTAGTTCTTGAACAACTCTGTAACTTGTCACATTAAGTCACTGTCTATCTTACTTGCCCAGTTACGCGGATATTTGGTATGACAAGGTACTGAGGTGTATACGAACTATTGATGCTAGCTGTACAGCAACAGTTTTTTTTATATTACACTTCAAAATTGACCTCATCCCACCTGATGTAAAGTGGTAATAAGGTACTAGCTTACGGGCAACAAGTACAGCATAATAAAGCTGTTACTGGAGTTAAAGGCTTGACCCTCTGGTACTAATGTAGCACCCCTCCAGAAGCTCTGGAAACCTTACTCACACGCAGGAACACAACAACACAGAAGTGATTGTTGTTTGGCTGCGGTCTTCTGTAAGGTGGAGGTATTTTACTTACCAGTTGGGCTGCTCCAGTTCAAGCGATAAATCGCTATGCCCTACCTCTCTACTCCTACTCTCTCTTTAGTTCGTGAACAACTCTGTACCTTGTCACATTAAGTCACTGTCTATCTGACTTGCTTAGTTACGCGGATATTTGGTATGACAAGGTACTGAGGTGTATACGAACTAATGATGCTGGCGTACAACAACAGTTATAAACTTCACCTTGCAAGTCATGGACCTTGCTCTCCAAAGACACGACGTTTGTGTCCGCTGATTCACAGTGCTTCCTTGTTGTTGACAGCTGGTCTCTTGAGTTTGAAAGTTTTACCTGTGTGTGAAAGTTTCGAATAATAACTATACACACTTTGTCTTACTAACACTTTTATGGATTTCAATCCGAAATAATTAAGCAATCTCTCATTAAAAAAAATATTTTGTAATTTAGACCAAAACATTACGATGTGTTACATGGGGGGAGCCCGGTTCCATTATTTGATAAAGGAATCGTTCTAGTTACGAATAGTAATAAATTACAAGAGGCGTAGATAAGCTGAAAACGACCGACAGACGACTGATGACAGCTGATAATATAATTCAAATTTACTTTAAAAAATAAATAAATTTCATTTAACGACTCGTAGAAAAACGGATAGTCATTTTTGACACAAAACGTACCGTAAAATATTGGAACCGGGCATTAACCAACTCCAGTACCATTTTATCGTCTGAATGCGGAATATGAACTAGAACGGCCATGACTAATGCCTCTTCTACACGTAGACAGATTCGTCTGCAGATGGCGAAAATCACCCCGTCAGGGGACGCGTCCGCCGACGGGTCGTTATGCTCGTCTGCCGATATCAAATACCTACCACAGACGAGCAAATCACACCCTCTACAAGTCAGCGCGTCCGCCGATGTCCTCTGCAGACGAATCCGTCTACGTTTAGAGGAGGCATTAGAGATACATACCTGTAGCTCGTGAATCTGAATCTGGTATTTGTGGAGCGCGGCCTGCACAGCTGATATAGTGCTTTCTGCAAACGCCGTCGCGTTGGCTGCCTGAGACACGCTGCGTTTTGGCGATCTGCTTTCATAGAGAACATTTTCAATGCCAACGTCTATTTCACGCTATCTAAGAAAAGAAGTATTTTGGTAAATTTGGATTCAAAAACACTTAGGTAGATGATATATAAGCAAAAATATAAGACGAAAATTTATTATTTGCTTTTATCATGTTTTTAAAAAAAATATAGGAAACATTCCATTACAATTTAGCGTGCCGCACACTTTTTACGAATAAGTGATGTAAAAATAGATTATGAAATACAAAACTATCGATAGTATCGATACTATTGATCTTTAGGAATAATAGGTATTACATATTTTTATCAAAATCTCTCGATAGTATCAGCACAAACACTATCGATAAATAATGATTGAATAGGAACAATAATAATATCAATCGATACTATCTAATGTAATGAAATAATTGTCAAAGGTCTAAATTTTTGATAGGCATATCAATAGTATGACATATCGTCGTTGTCAAACCAAAAACTGCTATGTGCAAAAAGTATTTTTTAATATTTCCAAAATATAAGAGGTTCCAGAACAAAAATCATACAACGGTTTATTTTTAGGAGTATTTTATATGAGAGCCATAGTTGTTACACTTTTATTTATTTGTTTTATAAACATGTAAATTAAGTAGATTTTATTATTATTTCGTTTAAAGAGAATAAAAATCACATAACAGATTTGACACATAGCAGGTTTTGGTTTGACAACGACGATATTTCAGAAGCCGCAATAGTATCACAAAACGCAACGATTGGTATCGCAAGTATCGCAAGTAGTCAGTAGCGGTCACCTGTCGGCGAGGTGCACCTGCAGATGCGCGTGCGCGGGGTCGGCGTCGGAGTCGTGTATGAGCGCGCGCGCCACCTCCTCCAGCGCGCCGCGCATGACGCCCGCCTCCGCGCACAGCGACTCCGCGCACTCGCACCGCTCCTCCTGCGGACACGCCTCGCACACTCACGATGCTTCCTCCACACTACTCGCGAACTTGAACGAAGTTACACGAATACGATAGTGTAGAGAGCCACTTCGACTTGCCTCGTCAAACTTCGCGTCGCCTCGGGCGCCTTTCATTTGCTGTCGGTTTTTGCACCCAAGTCATAGGGCCCAAGGTTGTTGTCATGGATTTTAACAAGTGTGTAGAGACACACTTCAGACTTCGCCGGAGTTCCCCGAGGAACTTCGCGTTACGTTTATACGTTTTTAGGGTTCCATAGCCAAATGGCGAAAAACGGAACCCTTAAGGATACGTCATGACTGTCTGTATGTCCGTATATCACAACAACTTTTTTCCAGAATAAAACTTTATACTGTTGAAACTTGATATGTAGATGTATTGTGTGAACCGCATTAAGATTTTTCACGCATAAACTACTGAATGGATTTGGATCACATTCAGTAAAAGATCTGAGACTGTCCATGACCGGTCCTTGGCGCACGGGAGGCGACGTGCGGGAGCTGGGCATGACGTCAACGCGATGGGTCGGCATACTGCGCGGTGTCCACGCAACCACTTGACTTTAGATTCCGGCCACGCTTGGACCCCTTTCTTACCACCGATTGCGATTAAAACCCCTACTGTAACATCACCGTCGAATAAGTCCCGAGTGAATAGACCAGCCTATTTTAATACAGTCCACTTTATTACTAACCAAAGACCATCTCTCACAGAGACACTATATTAACATGTAGGATAATTTTTATCCCTCAATAACGCGTGCAAAGTCGCAGGCAACTGCTAGTAGGTACAACATACCAGTCCCTGCAACTCGCCCAACAGCCGCTGTATGCGAGCGTCTCGCTCGCGCAACTCAGCGACGGCGGAGTCGCGCTGCGTCGACATCTCACGCAACTCCACGCGAAGAGCCTCCAAGCCCACGTTGGTCCCGGAGCCTGGGTTGTGCGGATTATGAGGGTTGTCCTGCTAGAAAAACAGAAATCAGTAAATTAGTCAGATTAATAACACGCTTTCAAATACGATGATGAGTGTTCCGAGGAACTGTTTTCCTTTATCCCGGCCTCCTCTTTCCTTCACAGACCTACAAAAGCCGGCCAAGGATGTAGTCGCCAATTAAATAGTCTGATAACTCACATCTTTGCCGCGCCTTTAATAAGTGGAACTCGATGCCGACTCATGTGCTCCCTCTTTTCTTTGACATGGATTCCTTCAAAAAGAGCATGAAGAAACATTTTGCTGGCCAGTATTTTGATGCTAATGGATATTACGGTATCAAATCCGTTGTCTTTGAAATGTGGGTTACTCTCTTGCTTACCATCAGGATGGGAGGAGCCAATATACTGTGCTATTATAAAAAAAACCTGTCAAAGCATGACTTTACGTTACAAAATTTACTTATCAGCACACTGATACTGAAACACCATATCATCAACACACAGAACAAAGCAGTGCTTTAACTTAATCTGAGAACTTATAAATGCTTTTGTAAAAGTTTGCAATAATATAGACATTTTCTATTCCACCGACTATTTACTCTTCGGTGCATTTTAAAATTGCATCTTCTTAATAATTTGCAAAAAAACAATATTTGCGACAAAAATGCAGTCTTCTTTCAAAGCATGAATACCTTCAAAATATTTGTCAATGATCCTATCATCAACATAAGTGGAATAATGTGACCAGAAAATTAACAAATTTTTCAAACGCATCTTCGGGCTGAACTGGTCGTATTTCATACTAGCTTAAGCTTATTAGGTAAGTATGCGTCGTCTTTACATGGTTATTTCTTACCTGAACCCTAGCACCCGTGCCCTGAGCGCAGGCGTTGATAGAATACCCTGCCAGAGTACCAACTAGTTCACGAACAGAAGAATCGAGATCGTTCTTCACGCGGAACAGGTCGCGCTCTGTGCTGGCCTGCAGGTCTGAGAAGTAGCGTTTGACGTTGACCACTTCGCGCCACAAGTTGAGCAGGCGGTTGTGCTCGCTGGAATAGTAGTCGTTGAAGGCCTGATTTGAAATAAAAAAACATCTTTACAATTTTTTATGGTGCTTTACGCCACGCTAGCGAACTTTAAATATAAAAAAAACAGATTTTTTTTAGATATTTATGTATCTCAACATACAGGTATACCAAGTTGAAAAGACCAGTTCAAATCTTTAGTAGGTAGTTTTCAGTTCTAGATTACTGTTGAATTTTTCAGGTGGATGTTTCACGGTTTAGCCTCCACTGATCGTATTTTCCTAAATTTATATCAAACCCAATTTTTAGATCATAGTAATCTTAAAATTTATAACAATTCATTAATCAACTGAGCTATTTATACTATAACCTCATTTAAAAATTAATCATTTTTTAACCTTTCTCCCACACACACAAAGATCTCTCTTTTATAACAAGCCACAAGGACTAAGTTGCAGGCAATAGATAGTATTATACTATACCTGTTCCTCATCCTTCCACTCATCCTCCTTGATAGACATTTCATCACGCAATGCTTCCCAGTCATTGGTAAGTTTCTGCAAATCTCCTGTGAGTGCCTCATTCAGGTGGTGTGACTCTTCCAGCTGGTCTCGGAGCAGGTTGTTTTGGGATAGCAGCTTTTCACATCTTGACATAAAAATAATGCACAAATAAATATTTGTATTACTAAGATAGTTCCAACTAATATATTTAACATGAAAGTTTGTGTATATGGAACTTTTACTAATACTACTGAATGGTTTAAGTTGAAATTTATCAGCTACCATTTTCATACTAGGATAACATACTGGATATATTTCATATTTTACACATCTTTACAAATCAACTTTCACATTTTTCATATTAGTTGGATTCTAGAAAACCAGAATAAAGAATAAATGAACACGTTTTAGTTGATCATTTATTTCCATGGACTGTTTATGATAATGCGGTGATTAAATGACTTACAAGCATTATTATCACATACTTGCGTTTCTCTTCATCCAGTCGCCTAAGGGCAGTCTCCAAATCGTTGATGCGTTCATCCCGGCGCGTGTCGGATCCTGATGTAGTCGTTGAGGAGGGCAAGGCGGCTGGCCCAGGCAGCGCGATGGCAGTCTTGCTGGTGGATGGCCGGTAACTCGGCTCGCTGCGGGGCGTGGTCTCCAGCATCTGGTGCTCCAGCTCCGAGCATCGCTGCTTGTATTGGAGCACCTTGAAAGGAATATATAGGAAAAAATCACTGCCGCTTCATTCCACAGAATTTCAATGGGGAAAAAATATTTTCTTTAATAGACAGGTGTGTTCAAACTTATGATAGTCATTTTCGCACACCTGAGTTTTTTTTTTACTTGTAACTAACGATAGAGATTTAAATCCTGCAAAATACACAAGATTTCAGTTCAAAACACAGATGTCAGCCAAATTGTTTGTTTTGATGTCAAACGTCAACGTAAAAATCACAGTGACGAATAACAATTTGCTTACGTAATGATATTAAAAATTATACAGCCAACATCTTCTGAAACATTGTTTTGCGATAAATATGTTAGAAATGTTAAGGAACCTGTAAGAAACCCAAAAATCAAAATCTTCTCTAATAATCATTATATTCAATATTTGTTATTCAGCATTTACCTAAAGTACCTGTTTTCTATTCTATCTACAAAGAGCAACGATACAAACCTTTGACTGAAGCCTGGAGACGAGTGCAGCCTGCCCCTGCTGCGCTCGCCGATAGGCGTCCAACCTGCGCTTATGATCAGCAGCTTCCCCAGCCAAGCGGGCGCGGAGCTCCTCATTCTGCCGCCGGAGGTCACTGCTCACGCTCCCTACTGGAGAGTCCATTTCGGGTGGACTGTCCAGTGACTTCTAGTGCAGTGCAAATGGTGGTGAAGTTCATTTTAGAATGTTTAATTGAGTTCTCATTTTAGTTTTTAATTCAAGACATTATCATATTTATTAAGGATCTAAGTTAGGTTACATACATATTAAAAGAATGTTTAGTTATAGACTAGGGTCTAGAGCAGAGAGTCCCTAAATTATATGGATATATGGCCATGTTTTTCGGATTTGGTTAAATCTCTTCAGTAAGTGCTTACTTAACTACAATGAATACAGGGCTCGTGAAGGGAGAGAGAGCAAGTCCCGTACGTACCATACTATGTACACTGGAGTCTAGACTAAATCTAGCAAATAAAATACCTACCATTTTAATCATTATGCTAACTAAATACTTAAATGTTAATAAAACTATCCAGTTATATTCTACTGGAATGTCTGAGATAATTTTAAATTCATGAAATCGATTAACCCTCAGACCCTGTGTCTTTTTTTCGCACAAATATGAGTCTTAGGTTTAGATTGTCATAGAGTTAATACACTACTTTGAATACGTATCACTGCCCTAAGTGTTATTTAATCTAAGGAAAAAAATTGTGGAAGTGGCTTTACACATGAATGAAGAAAGGAGTTGGTAAAATTTTACAGCGTAAGTACCTAAGTAGGTACCAACACCTTAAACTCCTAAATAGGTTCATGAATTGCCATTACCATTTTCTTTTGTTTCGTTTCATATTAGCTTTGTTTTAGGACTACAATGAATTTAAAAGTTAATATTTAATTTTGTTTTTGGTGACGTTTTCTACTTCGTAGTTATGTATGTACAAATAATAATACTTAGGTATTAGGTTCGTACGGTGCGTTTGTTATCTATTTATTTGTGCCATCTATAAAAATCCAAAAAGGATAAGTAGTTACAGAAATAGATAATATTTCACGAAACATTTTGACAAATGGATACTTAAAACATGAAAAAACAAAAAAAAATTACAATCTTATCGCTACAAAACGTTCCTTCCCATCAACCTTCACAGGTGGTAGGTACGACGGCCGTACAACATCAATCTGTTAATTAAATTTTAAAAATGAACATGCTATAAATAAAGTAGGTACAGATGGTATCTATGTTGGTGCTTATCAAACTCTCACCTCTTTCTTTAGACGTTGGTGTGGGAGCGTGCTAGGGGTCCTTCTACCGATAGGAGCGCGAGCGCTCCTCGGCGTAGTCAAACCTTCCCTCGTCGGTAACTGCCCACAAACAACAAAAAAATAAGCAAAAAAAAAACATTCAACACGAACACTGCTAATTTCCACCAGAATCAAATCTACACCTGGAAAGTCACTTTCTTTTTATTCCTCCTTTTGTGTTTCACTTCGTAGTAGAGGTGCTGGCCAGCCTTTTTAAATTCAAAAGACATTTTATGCTTCCATTTGAAATGTTTGTTAGCACGAACAACGGAATGAGTAAGTAGAACACCGAATACAAGAATTTGAAAAAAGGAACTAAATGAGTAAAAGGAGTCTCGTTCGTGTTAGGACTGCGATGGAAATGCGGTCGATTGTAGGAAAAGGGTAGGTGCCGGGCAAGGAAGACTGGCTATCGGCCTAGGCATCTAATTTTCGCCCCCACAGTGAGAATGAGAGCATTAGTAAAATGCATAAGTCCGTCTCTTTTTAACACTAAATAAATCAGTCAGGGGTGATGGTGGTTGTGGTTTGATATAACTGCTCCGTTTGTTTGTGTTCGGGGTGAAGGTACCTACATCTAATTACAGACGTGAAGCCGTCAACGAAAATAATGAAAATGTAGTCCAATGTGCTTGAAGTTTTAAATTTACCTGAAAACCATAAATGCACAACAAGATTATCACAAGTGCCTGTGTATTCTAATAGAAAGATATAAAAACCGAGGTAAGGGGTTCGCTGTTTACAATGAACTAGTGTTTAAAAAGTTACATCTGTTTTTCAAGCGTATTCAACAAACATATTTATGACACAATTTTCTCCGATTGTTTTTGCCAACACTGAAGTTATTTTACATTGAAGTGATGCACACCTAATTTTCTTCTAAAAACCTCAAGTAGGGGAGACCGATGATTTCTGGATGTCATATCATAATATCAATTCATCTATATAAAAATTTAGTTTAAATGCTTTACTTCAGTTACTTCATTTATGAAATTGTCGTGCGAAAAGGGTCGAAAGTAACACGTTGTGGGTCGAAAGTAACACAGAAAAAGGTTTTGTAATGAAATAATATCGTCCAAGGCTCTAAGTAGAAAGAGCTTAGATACCAACAGGTAGGAAATATTATAATGCAAATCAAACCCTTGATAACACATCCCAGTTAAGAAATAAAGAAGATAAATGTAATATAAAAGGAAGTTAAAAATATTAGGTTGTGTTAAAACCCGTTTTCAAATTATTTACTTAGATATTCATCCCAAGTAGGTATGTACATAATTGAGTGAATATTTAAATGGTAAATATGAAAACTAGGTATATGCATATTTTCTAATCTACACTAAAAAAGTAGCAAGAAGGTGAAACTTCCTTTATTTCCGATTTGGTTCGTCGAAGAATGTGGTTTAAAAACTAAACATAGGTAAGTACCCCGACAAGTCTAAGAATTTAACAGATTCAGTCCTCACTAAGGTACAAGAAGCATAATAAAACATTGTACTCTAAGTAGGTCAGGTAACAGGTCAATTACCTAAGCTCTAATGTATGGAAATTACTACCAGCTTAACCTTGGTCTTCAACTTAACGTAAACAAAACGTTTTTCCGTCAAATCAGGTGAATTTCTAGCAAACAGAGTGCATTATGAATGGAATCTTACCTAATTTATTCGCCATTAAAATGCTATGCCATGATTCACTGCTGGATTCCACAAAAAAACGTCCATAGTTCGTGTAATTGATAATACGGCGTCTACATCGTATCCTAGCAACGCAATCAGGATAACGTGAGGTTATATCAATATTTTGCTTCCTCATACCAACAAAATTTTATTATTTTTACGTAACGTTGCGGAAAAAATCTTGAAATTATAGTTTTATATGAAACAAGCTCAGGACGAACAGGAATGTAAGTACTAAGGTAAAGTTAACTTCATAGATATAAACATTTTAGGAGCATATTCACACCCTAAATTGGATTGGGCACTAAAACTAAGGCTTTGCTTTAATACTCTTGTAAGTTGCTTGTTCAGTACATATTTGCTAGTCAGCTTAGCAATAAACAAATTCAAAATCAAGCTTCGAATCTCTGACTTTTCGATAATGATATTAACACATTCTTAGCTACACATTCAACGAGTTCCGACTTTACAATCCTTAGACTAGATTGGGAAAAGTCGTAGAAATTTAAAATAACATTATTATTTTATTTCACATTTCATTTTAAATGAGTGGGAAAACAAGTGTGAAATAATTCCGCAAAAAATGCTAAAAATACGATTTATTACTAACTATTTCACACTGGTTTTAATCCAAAACAAAATTGAACGCAAAACTAATAGAAAAATACAATTTTGAAACATGAACATACCCAATGTGCACTACTCCCGGCTGAGGTGACTAAACTGTTTAAAAATTGACGAATATCTTCGAGGGGGTGTATCGATACGGTTCGACGGGCACCCCACCTGGACTCACACGGTATCTACTTAGATTCATTTAGATAGCAATAGTCCCCACAAGTACCCGCTATGGGTAGGTGCATTTGCGAATTCGTTAGTATGTTATTAGTATCATATGACGCGGTGAATCACGTTCAAAAACAATTGCGGCAGAGGAATTTAATACAGGGGGTCATTACTCAGTTTGTGATGGATTGGAAAGAAATCAATGTACCTAGTTAGTTTAACTTGATAGGTAGAAGGTAGTGGTGGGACTTAGGTAAAAGCATTTTTGGCTTTACTGACCGGTGTGGAATAATGTACCAGGAGTCATCAACATCATCAACAACCAGGAGCGCTGAGCTTCTGGTTGTTGACCCAAGGATTCGATTACCACACAAGACAAATATTCGTGTGAAGAGCATTGGTATTTGTTGTATTTCTGTGCGTTTTAAATGTTTTTTTAAAGTAATCCGTTGGTTCTGGTTTCCATACATACAGTTAGGTACGGTCAACAGCACGACAAGATAAACACTTGCAGTTCGAAATTCATTCTTATGCGCAGGACATAAGAGAAGTGCAATGTCAAAAGTGTACCTACAGTTATCTGACGTACTTTTGATCGTACTTACTTTAATAAGTATATTTATATATATAGATTAAACAATTTGCTTAATCAAGATTATGATAAAGCCGAGCATTCAAACAGATTGAAAGGGAAAATATTATATTGAAACAAGATGACCTGCAAATGGCCGTCAACGGATAGACCCATATGATATAGAGCGTTTTTAGCCGGTCTACCACACGAGCTTGTCATTTTGCTACCGCCTTTATTTCGTAGGTATAAAAATGAAAATCGATTCGGAACTTTTTTTATATTGCACTTCAAGATTGATCATCACACCTGATGTTAGGTGGTGTTAATGAGGTCCTAGCTTTAAGGCTACGTGTACAACATAATAATAGCTGTTACTGGGCTTATTGCCCTTGCCTTTAGGGCTTGACCCCTGCTAATGTCCCCAGGAGCTCTGGAAATTAGTCACACGCAGGAACATTACAATACCAAAGTGATTGTTATTTGGCTGCGGTCTTTTGTAAGGTGTGGAAGTATTTCATCAGTCGGGTTCGAATAGCGATGAAAGAGACTTAGTGTTTTTTGACCTAATCAAACGACTAGCCTCCATCTTACAGGACTCGATTCTAAGATGAAAACTAAAGGTTCGAATTTTAATTTATAAGACTTAGTCGTTGTATTAAAAGACTTTAGGCAACTAAAACGACTACAGTTGTTTTAAAAAAACTAGGAGCCTAAAACGACTAAAGTTGTTTTTAAAAGGACTCACACCTGAGTATTATACATGAACTTGACTCATACCCTACATGAATTGTGTCTTTAATTAAAAAAAAACGTAGGTAAATGTTGTTGTTTCCCAATTTTATTTTACTCATAAATTATCAAAAAGTTCGATTTCCTATATGACACGCCAGCCCAAGGCGATAAGGCGTTTAGTCCTTTTAGTAATTTTAGTCTTTCAAGCCTTTTACGTTATATGGTTAAAGACTACGACTAAAATTAGTCATCAGTTTGCAGTCTTATGACTAAAGACTAAAGGATCACAAGACTAATTTAGTCGTAAGGCTTTAAAAACGAGTATATTAGTCTTTTAAATACGCCTTAAAGAACTAAGTCTCTTTCATCACTAGGTTCGAGTGATAAATCGCTATGCCTACCACTCTTAAGCTACTAGGTACTGCTTACCAATATGTATGTACATTTGTGATCGGTTAACGACGGATTAATTGCTATATAATTATTAAAACATAATTTAATATAGATAAAGAACCCTAGTAGGTACACGTTGTTTTTTTCCTGCAGTAGCTATGCACTGATAGTATGGGTTAAATATTAATTTAGTGACGTATTGTTATTTTGAGATTAAGTGCTTGGCAAACAAAAATATTCAGATAAGCCATTTCACCTATGTACCTACATATCTAGAAAGCACCCGTCAAGGTCGAACGAGAGCAAAAAGTCTCCGGCTAAGTCTAGATACCTAGTCTTTTAGGCAAACTTTGCGGGTTTTAGGGTCCCGTAGCCGTTTGGCAAAAAACGGAACCCTTATGGATTCGCTATGTCTGTCAGTCCGCATGTCACAGCTACTTTTGTCCGTAACTATTAGAGTGTTTTATACAAAAATAGAAAAAAAAGAATACATTTTTAAAATTAATATACTTAAAATAAAATTATTTACGACATCACATTCAAAACATCAAAAATCAAAACAAGTATTTCAATTATTCTGAAAAAAAAAGTATATTAGTAGATAATATACATAAAAATTGTCTAGCAATTTTCATAAAAGCAGATACTAATTTGTAGCTATGGAAAAAAATTAAATATTTTTTTTTTTAAATTCAACATTTTATCAAATCAGAAAGTTCTAGATAGGAAAAATTTCTACTTAACTATCTATCAATAAGACGTATTTAATACTGGACCATAAATTGTAAATTACTTAATTGTTGTTTTTAATAGCTAATCGTTATAGATAACAAATATTATGTAGGTACTTTTCGCAAGCCACAAGGGGAGTTCGTGCGAATTTTCAAAGATAATAGCTTAGTAGACGATTGACTGAGAACCTTATACAATAATTATTGAATTACAATTTGTAATTATATTACGTTCATTTATATAAATCTATAGGTTTTCCTTATTTGTCATCCTTGCGCTTCAAAACCAATAAATCCCAGGATAAAGTTTAAAACTTCACGACAGCATCGTTATCGAATTAGAAATTACTTTTTTTTTCTTGTATTATTTTATTTTGACAGAAACTTAGTGTATTATTTTCTGTATATATGTACTTAAATTCCCTATATAATTTTAACATATACGAAGATTATGTCAAGCAATATTCCTACTCTTTGAAATTTGGAAAGTTTTTGATTTTTGTTGACGACCCAGACACGTTACAATTGACTAATTGATTGAAGTTTATATGGCAACACACATGAGAGAGCTGTTTTTGAATATCACATGAGAGTTTTCTGAGTACCGCAAGTATCTATTATGAGTAGGTAGGTAAGGCAAAGAGCAGACGCTACCCGAGCTGGGTCGACGACCGATAAGCAATCCGACCCGATAAACTAGTGATGCAGTGAATTAACAAAAATTGATAACTGCTATCGTGGTATTTCAACCGAATTACACAAGGCTGTTATTAGGCACTTTTCTTATTTCTATAAAATTATGCGATGAAACATGAATAGATTACCTAGGCATCATATCCATCTATCTATTTCAGACTTAAGGACATTCTTATATTTTGCAGTATAGGAATATCATTCTGCATGTAGTATGAAGTTCACCAAAATAGTAAGTAAGTAAAACTTAGGTAACCACTTTACCACCATGCAATGATTGTCACCATGGTGTAAAAGCTTCAGTCAAACATTCATTCCGATGTCCCGGCTTCCACGCCGACTACCGAGATTGTGCTTACTTCATTGGAGTGATTGGCATCCGACGTCCACTACCTTTAGGTAGGTACAGTCAACAGCACGTCATGGTAATCACTTGCAGTTCGATATTAGTTCTTATACTAGTGTTACCGTCGATTCGATTGTTTATCGATTATTAATCGATTAGGCAAAAGGGGCCCAAATAATCTAACAATCGATAATATCGATTATAACGATACCTGATGATACCTGATGCGAAGTCAAATACAATATAATCGATTATATCGATATCAAGTTTTCAAGCGAAGTATCGCTACCGATGTAATCAATTATATTGACCTAAAAATTAATATCGATATTATCAATTAGATCGAAGAGATCGATATTAGTTTTAGGTCGATATAATCGATTATTAACAATTATTAGATTATAATTGTTTATATTAGACAATACTACCGATCATATCGATGATATCAATACTATCGATTGTTAGATTATTGGGGGGGGGGGGGGGAATATTGGATTAACTATCGGCAACACTATCTTATACCCACAACTTGCGGTGCATATTCAAAAGCGTGTTAATCTAAGGTGCTTTTGATCGTACTAGGGAAGCCAGGGAGTCTCTTTGTCAAGTGGCAGTTATCAAACTTCGATATCGCATTGGAGCAGCCCGACTGGTGAAATACTTCCACCTTACAAAAGACCACAGCCCAATATCAATCACTTCTGTGTTGTTGTGTTCCTGCGTGTGAGTAAGGTTTCCAGAGCTCCTGGGGGGTGCTACATTAGTAGCATGCTCATTACCACTTAACATCAGGTGGTATGAGGTCTATCTTGTAGTGTAATATACAAAAAAATCGTTTTGCCGAGCCGCGGTCTCCACTCCAGAACTCGTTTACCCCAACGGTTATCGGTTCTGTGACAAACATGGCCAGCCCACTGCCACTTCAGCTTGCTGATTTGATGAGCTAAGTCGTTAACTCTGGTTTTCTGCCGGATCACCTCGTTTCGGATTCGATCCCGGAAGAAACGCTGAGCATTATATCATTGTGGTAGTTGATAGAAAAGCTTGATCCAAATTGTCACATAACAATCACAAAATGAGAACGGTTATTTGATTAACTTCATATTGCATTTATTTGATAAATTTCTGTTTTGCAATTAAAATACGTACTGAGAGCCCGGTGCATCCGCTTATCTTATCAGGGTCTTTATTTGCATTGCAACGAAGCGTCGTTATGCCCTGTTTTTATTCCAACCGTATCTCTGGCCTCGAATTGTAGAGATATCAGACTAAAAAAAGCTACCTATGGCTACTATAAAATCATTAACAACAATCAATACCTAAACTCGAAGTTGTTCGGTAATTGCTCTGATTCTGTGGTAAGTATGTAAAGCACTTGTGTAACAGATATCAGAAACAAAGAAGGTGCCACAACATCCAGACCCGAAACAATATACCTACCCCATATACTGACCCGATCGGGAATCGAATCCAGGATCTAAAAAAAGGTAAAAACATCTTGAAACCATAGTTCAGTTTATTTATTTATTTATTTATTTCAAGGTACGCAGACAGATTACTGTCAGATACATATAGTTAGCATAACTTAAATAGACTAGACAGTAATCCATAAAAAGCATACACAGCATGATTTACACAAAGGTTACTTAACGGTAAGACCTAAATACAATGGAGAAGAGAGAAGGTCAGTTGGCCACGCTACTTTTAATTTTTTTATATGTGCCAAAAAGTTTAAATAAATAAAACCTACGCATAAATCCAATATAATAGATAAACGCACGCGCGTTCCTTAAAAACGCGATGACGCAAATGGTGCGCGCGCGCCCATCACTCGGCCGTTGACTTGAGGCTATCTTATCAACTCTTTTGTTATTGATTTCTAACGTAAAATATTGACTGCTTGCTGAGACCAATCATTAATATGTAGCTCTCAGAATACAAAGTTCCCTCTACTAATACTTATTGCAACGTTTATTAAGCATTATTAAACGCAAAGGCTTCTGAATGGTTTTGGATAGCTAGACGGATCAGACCAGAAGTCATGACATAATTAACCAAATAAGTTTTTAGTTTATTCGACACGTTGAACTCGGCTCACATTGTAAGAACCTTTCAAAAAAGGTGGTTTTATCGAAGCCAAGTAACATGCTTAACTTCCCTAGATCTATCTCTATCAGCCCTAGCATACGCCACGCGACAAAATTTTATATCGCGCTCTTATCAAACGTCAAAATCGATTAAAGTCAGTGCGTCAGCTGTTGTTTGGCTGAAAATATTATTAGCCAATCAACAGTATCGAAACTTTTGTCGTCTCGTGCGAGAAATTTGACGTATGTTAGGCCTGTATGTAGACAAAATACCATAGTAGGTAAGTATATTCGTAATAAGAATTTTGAAATCGCTACTGGCGTTAATGTAACTAAGTAGGTATGATACCAAATAACTTGGCTATACAGCCAAGCATATAATAATGCAAGTTGAAAGTTAGACTTAATCGAAATTCAGATATATTAGACTACTAGCGGCCCTCTGCGGCTGAGTAAGTTCCCCGTTCCTTCCACATTTGCCTCTGATTCTTCGTTCCTATTGGTCGCAGCGTAATGTAATGCAGCCTATAGCCTTTCTCGAATAATGGACTACTTAACTCATTTTATTTCTTCAATTTGAACCCCGTTTCTGAGATTTCCGCGGTCAAACTAACAAACTCTTCAGCTATATGATATTAAGTATAGATGAATCGCCACTTGAAATGGTTGAGTTGGTGCTCAAGGTTACAGGACAAGCATGGATCATGGTATGAAAGATTGTGGGCACAGAAAATCAGTCAAGTACGAGTCGGATTACGAACCTGCTTATAGCAAGGCCTCAAGTTTTGAGGCCAGTTCACTGGTATTATTGTCCAGCGCATTTATTATAATTGAGTCGGCTTGTACATTTGGGACTTTCCTTCAGTTCCTAACTACTACAACCGGACATAGCTTATTAAAGTTTTGTCTGAACTACTACTACCAGGCGCAATATGTCAAATTTCCCGCATGAGACGACATAAATTTCAATTTCATTGGCCGATAGTATACTACACTCGTATTTTCAGCCAATCAGCATTTGCCCCTTAGAATTTGACATTTGTTAAGGGCGCTCTAAAATTGAATCGCTTAGCGCATCCTAAGCAAGAAATAAGTAGTCACATTCAGCTATCAGTTGAATCTACGCTTCCCCAAAACCGATGGACGGAATCTAATTTGTATCCCAAGCTGTGCGTGCTGTCAGCCCAAACAAACTGGGGCACAATAAACGTTTACGGCGAAATGATAATCTCGACGAGTAATGAAAACGGCGATGGAACGCGAATCGCGTATTCGTGGAGCGAAAGTTCGTCTTCGACTTGGTGTTGACTGAGGCAAAGGTTTTACGATTTTTCCGTTCGAAATTCTCGGAAGTTCTTATGATATAAAATTGAACATCGATGTCGTTGAATGGTTGTACTTAAATTTTTATGTTTTCCGGAGTTCATTTCGGTTGTTAGTTTAATCCGACTAATATAAACTTGAAAGCTTGTTTGTACGCAACTATATTATATTAATCTATAACTACTGATATTATAAAGCTGAAGATTTTTGTTTCTACACGTTAGTCTCGGGAACTAAGTACTAGGCTCAAATTGAAAAAAAAACGTTTTTTAAAAGTTAATTATCGAAGGTTTTAAAACATAATATTGCAATGAATAGGACCCAAGCCTCAGTGGAAAATATGGAAAAACAAAAATAGTAAGTGTGCGAAGCCAGGGGGGGGGGGGAGCGCTAGTTATAAATAAATTTGACAATATCATATTGGTACATTGACCTGATTCTATGGTATGGTAAAAGCTAAAGCACTCGTGTTACAGCAATCAGGAACAATGACGGTCCCACTACTCCCAGACTCGATACAATTTAGAATAGTACTATTAGTTTGTTGTCTGGGAATCATATCCGGGACCCCATCGGACCGGGAAGATCGGCGACGCCAACGTCCGGCCGCTCACCTCGCAGCTACGTAGGTCGCCTTCTATTTTATATTCGCACCCTGTATGTTAATCTAGTCTAATCTATCTATCTACCAAATTTTCTACCAATATATTCATTTTTTTTTGCATGAACGATTAATAAATCCCTAAATTTTAAATACCTACCTACTTACACATTTAAAATGTTAGATTATTATATTTTTATAGATTTTATTTATTTAGACATAAACTGGGAGCAATAGTCTAACGTACCCAGCCAGGCCATGCAATAATTATGCTATTTTGTACTACCCCAAGTTTTACACCTAATGCCAACCCATGCAGTTCTGGACCGCGGTCTCAAAGTTAAGATGCGTTTACCGCGGTATACGCAGCGCTCGTTCCCACTACCGTGCCACTAATAACTCATTAACAGTATAAACTGAGCTTACTTTATGATCTGGAATGTGTTATTTGTAAAAAAAATGTATTACCCACCTAAGTAAGTACCTAATTAGTACGTAGATCATAATAAATTGCGCACTTGGTACAACCATGAATATCAAAGTAGCGCAGTATTAAAAAAGTAAATGGCAGAGCTTTTAAATTCCAGTAATTATTTTGGTCCTTCGAAATCGGTAAACCAGACTTCTGTCGGCGGAAACTTAGGCTCATTAATGTCAAGCGGTAAACGAATGCCGTAATTTAATTACCGACGAAGTTTGAACAGCGTAATGATTCACTGCCCCTCAAACTGGGTTCGATGTGGCAGTTTTAGTTAATGCTAAAATAGCAAATTAACTATGTAATTTAAATGTAAATATAGATAGTTTCACTTTTGCTCAGAAATTTACGGAAACTGATAATAAATGCACATGCATTGCTCCGTTTCTATGGTTCTTCATGTCAAACGATGTGTCTATGTATGCTTAAAGCTTCAAAACTACTCAACGGATTTTTATGCGATTTTGTCGATAGATAGTGATGTATGAGGAAGGTTTACCTATATGTGTACCTATATTTATTACATATTAATTTACGGAAAAGTCCAAAACTTCATTTTAAAGTATTTACTTGCACCCGTGCCGGGGCGGGTAGCCAGTAAATATATTAGGCATTCAAATCAAATTGCTTGAAAATAAGACCCGAATTTTCATGCAAACTAAAACAGTGCAACGGCACAATTCCAGTTCATAAATCATACTCAAGCTGTCTCTAAGTACTGAGTTATCGAATTACCGTATCGGATACATCATCGTCTGAAGTCCCAACATTTATTGTCATGAATAGAAATCGTTCGTTAGAACCGAACCGTGTTTCCGCGGTTCGTGACGGGCTCGCATGTCGCATCCCGACTCGCGAACTTCCCGATCATAAATAAACTTTTATGTCATGTGTCAGAGCAGCCATCTTGCTTTCAACAAACGTTCGACAAGCCTTCTCCTTTGACGATACGATAATCGAATACTGAACCCAAACGCATTATACCCTTGACATAGCGGCTAGAATAACCTGTCAGTTCATTTCACATTGGCAAAAAAATCACTGGTTTTGTAAAAAACCGGGAATGGTCTATCGATTGTGCCAACTGGTGCTTACCGCCGATCTCGATTCGTGGGCAATCGGTGGGTAATCGAGTAGATTACTCGATTGTAGCATCGAGTGATGGACTACACGAAGTGTAACTTCAGACGTTAGCGCGCCCAATGGTTTTTGTTTTGTTTGGAGTTCCTGTTCGCAAGTCGCGGCCCGCCTACCTCTTGCATGAACAGCAGTTATCTTTCTTCGATTTGGAAGCGGTTACTTTGGCAACAAGTTTATCAACTTGTTTTTTACTGAGTACACACAGTCTTACGCTATTTATTCCGATAAACGTCTTTATAGTTTCATAGATGTTGCTAAGTGTGTTCTTTTCAATTGTTTTTGTTTTTTCTTACAATATATTTTTTAATTTCCACATTTTTACGAAGGTAGATCGCCTTTTTCATCAAGCATAAAAAAATCGAATCTAACCCAGTCTAACGAAATAAGTTGGCCACATATTTCGTAATTGAGACACTTGAGCTTAAGCGACTGTGGCTCAGCCAGTATTTCTGTCGTCCAAATTAATTTGTATTAATTTGTGCCTGTGAAATCATTTCTCCTTAACATCTACGTACGTTAGGAGGTAGGGCATTAAGCAGCCCGACTACCGCCACATACCTCCACCTTACCGAAGACCGCTGCCAAATAACAATAGCTTCTGTGTTGTTGTGTTCCTGCGTATGAGTAAGCTTTCCAGAGCTCCTGGGGGGTGCTACATTAGTAGCACGGGTCGAGCCTTCAAGGTAAGGGCGACAAGTCCAGTAACAGATTTGTTATGCTGTACTTGTCACTCTTAAGCTAGGACCTCATTACCACTTAACATCAGGTGGGATGAGGTCAATCTTGAAGTGCAATATATAAAAAAATCTGCCAAATAGCCTAGACCACAAATAAAACTACACATCTGTGTAGTTTTATTTGTGGTTTCTGTTGTTATTCATCTGAATAACAACAGAACCCTTTTGTAGTTGCTAGTAAAAACCGGTAATAAAGCAATTACGTTCAAATTACTAATCTCTAGCTAATAGCGGTACCAATTTTTACTTCATCAAAACAGTTTTTCCTCAGACCGCACTTTGCGTTGCTATCCAAACGTTTTATTCGGCTCAGCACGCACGCCGTAACTTCACGAGACATTGTATTCCATCGTAAAAGGCAACGTAGGGACATGACGACAGTGGTTATATGTAGTTCCATTCTTCCAACAGACATGGATGGATATCGTGAAATTTAAGAGAATCACGTAAACAAAGGAAATTACGAGGTTTCGTTTTCTGTCTTGACTGTCAATCTGTGTACAAATCCTTTTCGTATAGCAAGAAGGTAGTACAAGGAGTACCTACTAAAATACAACGATGTATCAAGTTTAATAGAAGCAGTATTTTATAAGGTGAAATAATTTCACAAGCACCCTTTGTCACTCATTAAATGTATGGCTAACCTATTATTTAGGTTAGGTTGCGTTGGCATTTTTTGATGTTCGGTTAAATAGACCTTTTATAAGTGAACTAGAGACTCGCCTTAGCTTCGTATGGGTAAGGGACTATTGTGGAAACTAGTATGGGAAAGTGTGGAGTAATTTACTTGCGGATTGTTTTATCTCGCTTTCTAAAATGTACCTACATACATTCCTGTAATATACTAATTTAATCTATCTTATATTCTTAACCAACGTATGCGATTTTAGTGTTCAAGAATATGTTTGTTTCGACATCATAGATATTATTAGGTACAGATATTTAATTTTATGCCTTTCATACAGATTAACTTTTCTCTATCTACTGCTGAAATCCGCATTTGAATCATTTGAGAAGTTCTAAAGATCTAAGAGGGCAGACTGCATAAAGAACTTCATTTCATAAAATGTGAAGAGGTTACACCATTTGGGGCTAGCGTTGATAAATTATGCCGCAAATAAAAATAACTTGACTAAATTAGTAATAGTAATCATTCGGACTTTGGATCGTAATTAGCATTAAAGTTCGTAATTACATAGCATTGATAAGTGAATGTTCGTGATCAAACTGTGCACTTCTCTGAAATGTCATGCGTTTGGCACGTCTGATAATGTTATCGCCAGAGTAATATGACGATTTTTCAATCAAAATTAAAAATACTAAATACGTGTCCCATTATTACTTAAGCAATAAAAACCTTCTGGTTCCCTCAAATTCAGTGAAGATGATTAACGGCTTCGTTTTCAACATCGACAGTTAGGTAAAGAAATAAAGGTCTACCTATTGCATCCCTTCAACATGACATTTTGATTGAATCATAGGCAAAGAAAGAAGCATTATAGGTTTAAAATGTACTTATGTAGGTACATAAGCACGTCAGACTACTTTGTACCGACGTTGTTAGTGCGCATACGAACCAATATGGAACTGCACGTGTTTACATTATTTCTCGCTTGTCAATAAATGAGGTATCGTTGGAATTTCATCATCCAGATACTGGATCTATCATCAGTGATAACTAGTACGCTAGTAAAACTAATTTTTGCATAAAACATTTATACTAAAACAAATTCCACGTTTATAATTTTAGAATAATTTTAATTTACATGCGGACACCATAACATTTGCGCTACTCTTAAGTCACTCACTGTAGGAGGTCATCAATAAAATAACATATTTTTATTTTTAAATTTAATCTATATAAACCCGTTTCCACATCCTTGTTATAATCTTCGTATGAACGCACACCCATCACCCAGTGTCCTAGCTAGCCGGCTGACCTCAAGGCATGATTATCGCTTATCATAGGTCAGTTCCGTGAGCTAAGGTCGAGATAGGAGCCGCGTGCGCGAGGTGTGTCGTCCGTGCTTTATTAACGGGAAGATTTAAGCTTTATACTATGAACAATTATGGATCATGAACAGTGGACAGATCATATATGGGGCCGTCCATTAATCACGTAAGGCTTAAAACGGGAGGTGACGGTTTTGACAAAAACGTAAGATTTTTTGTAGATACTAAAAATCCGTGGGGAGTCCCCACTCCCTATTTTTCACGGTGAGGTTAAACCTTAAACCTTACCATGTATCACCAAGGGTGAGGGGGGGTTAAAAAATAATCATTGAAAGAATCCATGTCAAACGAAGGAGGAAACACATGAGCCGGCAACGAGTTCCACTTCTTTATGGTCCGGCAAATATAGGAGTTACCATTTTTTTTTTTGTTCGTGTTGGAATATTTTCCACAGTGAAGCGATGAGATCGTTGGCCGGCTCTTGTGGTTCTGCGAAGGAAAGGAGAGGGTGGGATAAGAGAAAACAGTTCCTCGGAACACTCACCATGATAAAGACGATAAAGACGCTTAATGAACCAATGTCTCTATGTAGTTGAAGATGCCCGTCGCTGCAACCTATCAAGGTTGTCGCTCTTACCTTGGGGGCTTGAACCCTGCTACTAATATAGCAGCCCGCAGGAGCTCTGGAAACCTTACCTACTCACACGCAGGTATACAACAACACCCAAGTAATTGCTATTTGGCTACGGTCCTCCGTAAGATAGGTAGAGGTATTTCACCAGTCAGGCTGCTCCAGTACGAGCTAAAAATCTTTATGCCCTAACCTCTCTTAAAATCATTAAATTAAATAATTTTAACGTTTGTTAAGAGCGGCATAAAATTTTCTCGCGTGGAGTATCCTAAATGAGCTTGTACAATTTGAAGCCACTTTAAGTAACGAAAGTGTATAAAATGAAACCAGAAGATTACCTAAATGAGTTTAAATGTAGTATCTATTCAAAGCTTAAAATTTCAATCCAACTGAAACGTGCTACACGCACAATATAATCACCATAACGACAGCGGCAAGAGTGTCGTATTGAATACTGTAGACAATTATTAATACCTATTTGTGACACAAGCTTAACATCTATTAAGTTATTCCTATAGTAATTGTATTAACAAAAGCAAAAATTGACTTAAGGTTTGTTTAGTACTGAATAACGTAAGAATTTAGAGGGAAGTAACGTATTTAGAGGGAAAAGAGAAGGTGTTCATCATTCAAAAGAAGCTGTTGTGAGCAACTTCGCGTTCACGTTTTTTCGGTATAAAAAATGTCATACTTCTGTTTTTTAGCATTTAATCTATCTTTTTAGGAAATTTCAAAGCGAAAAAAATAACCCCTATCCATAAAAACTTTCGCGTTTATAAAATTAGTAGGTACGATAGTGCATACTTCTTTTGATTTCTAAAAAAATCTAAGCAGACAAATTCACCGGGAAAAGCAAGCATGCTTCGTTCTTAAGCTCTACCGATTAAACCTTATAGCTTTGTTTAGTAATTATTGCATCAACGTTGTCCATGTTTACAATACTTTAACACCACGTTGGGCGCCAGTTTTGCAAACTATCAATACATATTATTTAGTTATTGGTAATGTTAACTATGTAAATGTAATAAAATATGAAAAACAAATGATAGAACACCAAAAAAAATCTAGACACTGAATGGAATAAGCACTTCTGATAATATTATTAAAATACTAGCTGATAGCTGCCTCTATGACATTATTTCGTGTGCAGTTGTTAATCTAGTATCTCATTAATCTATTTTCCAAGTGCACAGGGAACTAAGCGTGTCTGGTCAGTCGTTTCATCTGCTATTAATCCTTTTTTCCTTAGATTATATTATCTACTAGTCTAAGTATTTTAGCAAATAGTACTGGCATACCCTCTAATTCGACAATCTCCGTAGGCAAAGGGCGAGTGGGCCGAACCTTAACGTCATCCCATCTCTGTCATCCCGGGTTCGATCTCTGGTCGGGTGAATATGGGAAAATAATTTGTATATATTTTCTCGGGTCTAGGTGTTGTGTTACCGTCGTCGTTCTGTAACTCAAATACTTAAGGTATTTAGCACATAATACCATAAATATTGTTCGATATTTACATTTAAATTTTACATGCAATTTACATTTTACATAAAATTGTCTGGAATGCCGTAAACAGATCCGGATTTTTTTAACATAATACAATCTAAAATCGCAACATCACATTTCCAACGAAAAATCATTAAAATCGGCTCATAAATGACGAATTTATCCGCAATCACTTGAAATTTGAAACCATCGAATTGAGACAAATCTTTTGATTAAAACTATGCTTATTATCCGTGTATAGACTAAGTTGATCCACAGATCTTACCCTTAAATATCACGAAGTTTTCACATGACACCGTCACGTGATCTCTGCCTCGTAAAATAATAATTGCCACCAGTAATTGTGAACATGGAACGCAGACTTATCAACGTTCAATATTTGTGCACTTGTTTACTGGTAAGTAAATCAGTATGTTATTATGGCGGCGCTTAAGCCATTAAGATTAGGTAACCAATTAACTGCGGAGGTATCGAATTAAGCGCGAGTTGCACCAACTTATTTTCAACTATAATTGACAGTTTGACACACAGTACATAGTATTAAAAATTTTAAGCGATTTTGTTTAATTGACAGCTGTCAATTACATTTGTCGGAGTTAAGTTGGAGTATTATTATTATATCGTTTATATTTTATTTATCAAACAAAACAAATAAGTTTACAAAACCGGTAGAGTCCCACAAAACTGTAAATTCGGTGAGTGCAAAAAAAGAGCATTGAAAATGCGATAAATATCCGTAGTCGCGTGAACCGAAAAGTCCCGGGTTCTACACTCGGTCAGGTCCATTTGTGATTTTTTTTTAATTGGCTGGGTCTGGGTATGCTCGGCTAAAGCCGTGTCCGTCGTCTGGTATTCATAATACAAGGGTAAATCTTAGTTCGAGACAAACGAATCGGTGCGATTGTCTCTCTTTAACAGCGATGGCTGGCACATACGTCATGCTGGTGAACAGGTGCCACCTTTGGGGACTGGTCTGCTCTAGCTTACATCATGCTTTTTTCACTCATCAAAATAAAACTATATGACTTGGTCCAAAGTGTTCTACACATAGCTATAAGTTAGATACTGCTACTGTAACTTATCTGCTGAGTTTCTTACCGGTGTCTTCTCGGTAGATATAGGTTCCGAACCGGAAGTAGAATCACTTTGCATTGTATTCAATGACGATTCAAAAGTGTTACATGTAACTTACTTGAATAAAGAAATATTTGAGTTTGAGGTTGAAAAAAAATCAATCGTTTCAGTCTATAAGCCACAATGCCACCGCTTTTGTTTACTAATACCAGGTTCCAATATTTGAAAAACGATCCGTTTTAGTTACGAATAGTAATAATATACAAGGTGTAAGCTAAATCCGTTCCTGACTCTTAATCAGTTGGAGAATAACGGATTAACATTTTTGACACTACTGGAATGTGAAAAAACACAAATATCTGGTAAACAAAAACGCACTTGCGTTCTAGATGGACTAGTTGAACTTTGCACTGGCGTTGGCCAGGTCACGAACCTCGGACCTACTGCTAGGCATCCGCTGATATGGGAAGGATGTTCTGGTCACAGATGCACGCGACCCCTTTTAAACTTCCACCAACTAACCCATATTAAAAGGGAATAGAATTCAAATTGCTAATTTCGTTATCAGATAGACTTGTTCTGGATTTCATAGTTTTGTATAAGCGAGTATAACCGATTATTCCGGTGTACAACGGTGCAATGAACTAAGTATCCGAGGAAATCTCAAAAGTACTTTATCAGTAAGTACTTAATCGTGGCCGCTAAAAATTCCTTTTAGGGCTAATTCTTCAATCGTCTGATAAAAATTAGCAATTGTTATAGAACATTATGATAACAAATAAAATAAATCATCTTGTAATTAATTCTACTGTTATTTCATTTTAGCCTCAGTGAGTAAGCGAATAGGTAATCATTGCACATGATGATTTTTTTCCTGGTTCTGGTTTTTGATTGCTATTCTTGAGAAGTCAATGAAATTGAAATTTTTTAGTGTTATATGCCCAAAGGGTGACAACGGGACACTATTACTACGAGCATTATCCGTCCGTCTCTCTGTCACCAGGCTGTATTTAGGGGCAGTTCTTATGGGGAGGTCCGGATCGGAATACCTCCTTGTGGGCCTGCTTGTTATTGGTTCCTGAGGATTCCCGCGAGGGAAGTGGTAGCCAGTGCTCCTGGGTGCCTGGGCAATGGAGGCTAGCGACGTCCTTTTTTGTTATTTTAATGTGTGCAGCAAGGAGCGGTAGCCTGCGTAGACTTCGCAAGGGATCCCGACTCCTCGCACCGACTAAAACCACTGAGGGAGTTTCTTGTACAAGGTGTTTTTATTTCTTACGGTTTCTCACTCATTTTCATGTTTGAAATATTGACAGAATTTATAAAATTTGTGGTCCTACTTGTTTATCTAGTCAATGATACGGGACTCTTTGTGCACAATACGAACGTAATATCGAAAGTTTATCTGCTTGATAGTATCGATATTATCTATCGGTTATCAATATTATATTATGACGTTAGCTATCGATTACCGACTACCGATCGCTACTACTATAATATAACCGGTACTACTTTAATATACTTCGTATTTCAAAGACTTTACTTTCAGTATCAGTAGCAAAGACGAAATCATTATCATGCCTTAGGTATGTACCTACCTACTGAACAATTAATCATCAGACATAAATAAACTTCTCACTACGTACGATAACTTTAATAGGTATTTATCCTCCACGTTCCTTGAGTCACGTAGTCAAACAAATTGAGTTATTTCCGACTTATCCGACTTTTGAAATTGTAGGTTCCTTTATAATTCGAAACGGAACGGAAAAACAAAAACTTTGATTACAATCATTTGAGACTGGAAATCTATGCTAATATTAAAATATATATATGTCACCGTAAGATTGTAAAAATCGTTAGATTACAATCTATCTCGCGAGATTGTAAACTGTCGACAGATTGTGAACCGTAACATTATGATTGCAATTTAACGCATTATTTTTCGCTATATTGTAATCTATCGATGGGAATCGGTCAAATTGTGAACTGACGTAAAACGAAATGCATCTCGCGCGCTGATTGGTTGAGAGTTATGTGCCCCCCGCCGCCCCGTCATTCGCCATATACCTATGTTTGTTATTTCTTTATACAATTATTTATGGTACGTTTAAAGGACTAAATATTTTTTTATAAAAGTTTCTTAAAATTTTCCAATTTTAATTTGTGTTAAAAGACAAAATAATTGTTTCATTTAATTGTAATTTTCAATTATAATTTTGAATGTTTGAAGAATAAATATTTCGGTACAATTATTTCTCAACGTATGTCAGGATTATTGATTACCTAGTAAATAGTAAATAAATACTTGAAGATTTTTTGAAGTGCATTTATTTTATTTAAACGACATCTCTATTTCTTTAAATAAAATAAATGATTTGAATTGAATTTCATTCCTAACTTTACGCGGACATACAAATGCTGGTCGTGATTGGTCGCTCATACAATAAACCGACCAATCAGGAAGAGCTTTCGGACAGTTGACAGTTTGACGCCTAACTGATTGTAATTTAACGGTTTCACTTCGATAGATTACAATAAAGCGAAAAATAATCCGTTAAATTACAATCCTTAGTTACGGTTCACAATCTATCGACAGTTTACAATCTCGCGAGTTAGATTGTAATCTTACGATTTTTACAATCTTACGGTGACATATATATATACAGTCGAATTGAGAACCTCCTCCTTTTTTTGAAGTCGGTTAAAAAAGCTGAAGAGTTTGTTTGTTTGGAACTACTAAGAGTCGCATTGAAAAATATATACGGTCGAATTGAAACTTCCTTCCGTTTTTAAAGTCGGTTTAAAAAAATGTGTCGGATAGTTTATTTATCTAGGAAGGTTCTAGGCTATATAACATCATCCGCCCGTGAACATCAACGGGTTACGGTCTGCCCTGGGAATCCCATACACGCCGTAGCCGTCCCTCGGGCGGCGGTATGATCCATCAACGGACTTCCCCCAACGTAAAAAAAGTCTATATATCATGCTGTAACTTATTGGAGCGAAGGATCAGTGGAAATTGTAGAAAAGACGGGGACAGTACTTGTACGAAGCTGCAACGGGATGATAGTACTTAAGTTACAAGTTTAGACTTGACAATAAGTGATTAATCACTTAAGAAAACGCTGGAACAGATAGTCGTAACGATGTTGATATCTATTTACATTGTTTTTATACCTATTACCGATTACGTAACTACAAATGTATTTTTTATTGATACATTAAACCTATTTATTAATAGGATAAATAATACATATAAGTATTTAATAGGAATATTAAACTACCTCTTTGGTCTAGTGGCAGTGAGCTTAAGATCACGGGTTCGATACCCGCGGGGTCTATTTATTTAGATATTCCAAATAAATTAACAGGTCAAAACGCAATAACACTTTTTTTGTTAACTTATTTTTAATGTTTAAAATGGAACGCGAAAGTTTTAAATTCTTTTTATTTAGGTAGGTATGTTGTTTCCAGTTTGGTTAGGACATTTTCCGGCTGACCACCTAAAAATATCTAATAAGAAAAATTATACATGCTGTCTCATCATTCTCAGTCAGCTCAATTAAGGATGCCAACTTATCTAAATTGACTGGAGTCTAGATCCGGTCTGTTTACGCTCCTAGTAGGTAAGTTTTCGTCGTCTGAGTATGAGGGAGAATTAGCTTTGAGATCAGTATCGGTCTGGTTGCATTTATATGTTACAAAGGCGACTGGATATAATAGAAAATCGTTTATTTCTTTAAAATATGGTATAAAGAAACAGGTGTTACAGAGAAAAAGAGAGTTCGTTTGGCTTGCAATTATCAACCTTAAGCGCGAAATAGATGGGTACGGAACTTTGAATGCACAGGATGATACCACCACCCCCGCTTGAGTATAGTTCACAATATATTGCCTATCTATATTTTATATTGAAATGTTTTGAAGACGAAGAACGTTTTGATCTCCTCTAGGAATAGTTAAAAGGAGGAAAAATGGCAGATTCACTGGAGCGAAGACCGTAAATACTTTACAGTGTAAAATATGTGAACAAGGTGTGAAAGTTTCCAATGTCTTCTATACGTTTCAATGAAAATATACATTATTAGTTAATGTTATTATGGCCGAAGTTGGTCTCTATAACTATTTAGTTGAACATTTAAAATAATTTAACGGGTCAAAACACGATACCATTTTTATTTAGTAGTTAATTCGAACTACTTACTGCCGTTAAATTATTTTAGATGTTTAAAATGGAACGCGAAAGTCTTAAAATTTATATTTAGTTGAAGACTACGCGCTAGGGCCGTTGGAATACAGAAAACATTTGAACTTCCTCAAACCCCGTCCCTACCGCTATGGCTGGTTAAATATTGGAGATGCGAGAATAGTTACTAGCGTTCAAATGCCTTGTTGCAGGATAACTTCGGTGGTGGGGACCGGCCGGCTGATGGTGTGAGGGCACCTCAGCTGGCATTGCACCGGGCTCCACTGCGAGGTGCGGATGGTTCCGTTAGACCGGCCATCCCCAGACTCCCCCCCCCCCCCAACACAATGGGGGGAGTAGACGGAGCCGCGTAAGCGGCTGTTCCGCCGGCGGCGTCGTGGAAGTAAAGGCTGAGCTGATCTCCCATGGCGCCGCCATTAAGGCGATGAAGGTCCAACCGGGGGGTTTTAGTGGGTAGTCCGAGGTAGGTAGGTAGGTGGGAGTCCCACATACGCCGTCACCCTCCCTCGGGGTGACGGTACGGTGCATCAAGCATTTCCCCCCGTCGACAAAAAAAAAAGGATAACTTCGGTGCCGGCAAAATTCGAGACAGAGCCTTGCAGAGCCGAAGCGGAAACTGGATATTTAAAGATAGAAATAGAAATAGAAATAGAAATCATCTTTATTCATGTAAACTTTACAAAAGCACTTACGAATAGTCAGTACAAATAAAGTATTCTACCGCCGTGTTCGGAATGTTGATCATGTCGAGAAGAACCGGCAAGAAACTCGACACTTACTCTTTTCAATGTAACAATGTTCCCTTACGCTAGGTACTTAAATAAAATATACAAAGCTTATATAAAACATTTCCGAGAATTAAAGTTATTCTAGACCCATACATTTTTGTCATTTAAATAATCATCAATTTTGTAGTAGCCCTTTTTTATTAAACAATTTTTAACATGAGACTCAAATCTATGCATGGGCAACTGGATAACATTTTCAGGTAACTTGTTAAATAATTTAACGCTTAAACCCACAAAGGAATTACTTATCTTATGTAGTCTTAGATATGGAACAGCAAGTTTGTGTTAATTTCTAGTGTTAAAGTTGTGGAAGTCAGATTTTTTAAAAAGTAGATTATAATTTTTGCGTACATACATAATACAATCAAAAATGTATTGAGATGCTACGGTAAGTATGTTAATTTCTTTAAATAAGTCTCTGAGAGAATCCCGTGATTTAAGACCATTTAAGGCGCGGATAGCCCTCTTCTGTAAAACAAAAATATTTTGAATGTCAGCAGCTGTTCCCCACAAAAGGAGACCATATGACATAACACTATGAAAGTAACTGAAATAAACCAGCCTTGCCGTTTCAATATCAGTCAAATTTCGAATTTTCCTTACAGCGTATGCAGCTGAACTAAGCCTTCCTGCCAGGGCAACAATATGGGGTCCCCATTGCAATTTAGAGTCTAATGTGATGCCGAGAAATACTGTAGAATTAATTATTTCCAAAGGTTCACCATTCATAGACAATTTGATGTTGACTTTTTTAACATTCGGCATTGTAAATTTGACACATTTCGTTTTCTTAGTGTTAAGCAGGAGATTATTATTCGTGAACCAATGTAGCACTTGTGAGAGAGAACTATTTACATCTTCAAATGATTCTTTACATCTATCAACTTTAAAGATGAGAGAAGTGTCATCAGCAAATAACACAATCTCACAGAGATCCTTCGCAAAGTAAGGAAGGTCGTTAATATAAATAAGGAACAACAGAGGCCCCAATATTGAGCCCTGGGGCACTCCCATCGCTAGAGGATAGAACTGGTACGTTACGTTGGTTATCATTGGCGTGGACGGCGTAGTCGGTCGATGATCTAGGCGGTGACGGAGGGCGGCAATCGTTTCGCAACTTGCTAATGGTCTATCGGCACGTGACGAGTGGCTGCGAATGTGCAGTTTTACGAGCACACGCCGGGGCCGTGGGAACCCGCACGTTTGAGGTATCCCCCTTGCCGGCAAGCTTGGCAGAAACTTTTGACTTGCGAGATTTGTTAATCAGGCCTCGCATATTTTTTTACCGTTAAATGCCGCTTCGGCCAGGACGTAGATTATCTTATTATTCTTTTTATTTTATAGCAGTGAAACTTCTTTAGCGACGTGTTCTTCTGCCAGTATCAAGTGTTAACTGACATAACGACACGACAGAACACGGTTTCCTAGTTCTCAATTTATTTTCCGAGAATTTCGTGGTAAGTTGAAAATTTACGGCTTAGACAAAAGTCAAAACTGTAAATTTAGCCGTGTTTACAACTTAGACGGCTGTCTTTTGATTGCGTTGGCTTAAATTTTTTCACAGCTCCAAGGAACAGTAAACCTGAATATTTATTTCAGCTTGATACCGACTACTTGAGAAAAAGGGTCTTGAAAGAAGAATCGACAACAAAATTATACGTTTTTTCCTTTTTTAGGTATGAAACCCAAAAAGACTTTACGATAACAACGCATTTAGGTTACCTACTCGGGATCTTAAATTTTCTTACACAGATTTTTAAAAATAGAAAACTAGTATCAGGTACCTACAGACAATAGTTTTATAAACTTTATTTTCTAAATAATGTTTTAGATTTTTTTCTACAAAAATATGGTACCTACAACTAACGCATTTCAAATTATTTTCCTCACTGAAAAACTACTTAACGTAAAACGCTTACATCCCTCTGGATCAATGAAAACTCCTATCACGCTGCTATGAAATACACTTTTTATGATAGTTGCATTTCATTACTAGCTGCAGGTACCTAATTACGATCCATTCTAAAACAATTTATGAAGAAGTCATCAAAGTTAAATGCAAAAGCTATTTACCGAAGGGATTAATCGTGGCAAGGAATGCCAGACTTGGGGTAGATCCCGATTCCCGATTGGACTGATAGCATGACTGCATGATATTCACTACTCGTGTTATGCATTCCGTGAAATATAGGACGCGTTCGGATTGAATATCGTACCGCATTTATTAAATTTCTAATTACCTATTAAAAAGGTATTGAACCCAAGCGCTTGCAAAAATTGAATACGTCCCATATGGCTGAGGCAGAGGCAGAGGCCATATCTTTAAGGTCTAGGTATAAGATAGAATGGCTGTGAGTTCACAGCTAATTTGGACGAGAGTATGTAAGGGCAGTGACCAAACTTTCCGTAGGTTAGCAAATTAACAACTGCTTTTTACTTTTACTTGGATATAAATCGCATTGTATATAAATGATAGATAACGAAATGTATGTGTTACACAGAAATGTGATTAGCAGCCATGGATGCACTTGGTCGACACCATGATAAAAGTCCGTCGTCTGCTGCTCATAATGCAAGAGAAAACCGTGGTTCAAGACCGTTTGATTGTTTATCTGGCACTTTAATTATTATTTATTTAAGCAATGTTAGGTTCAAACAGGCGTTACCTTGTACTCTGGTCTTCACATGGAGTTGAAATCTGTATCACTCGATATCTCCCACAAAATTCAGAGTCACTCGAGAAATATCTAGGTACGACCAATGTTAGAACGTGGACAAACTCACGGACGCTAAAAAATTAGCGTTGTAAACCACGTGTACCAAATCTGGCCTCGGAATTTGCAATAAGAACCAAGAACTTTGAAATTGAGGATTCTATTTACAACGCAAGAATTTTAAGATATTTATTGAAGTTTTAATGTCTTATTGGTATAGTTTATCTTGATTTGATTCATGTGATTAGTTGCGATTATGATTAAAAACTCACCGGCATGTCTTCCTTTGCAAACCCGCGTACTCCGCCCACCGCGCCCGCCGCCCTACTGCCACGAGGAACAAGCCTCCACTGTGCCAGTCCACCACCTGGCCCCATCTGAAGCTTCCTTGCGTGACAGACACCCTCGACACTTCCAACGCCATTCCCATCCCTAACACCACCGTTAGTAAGACCCAAATTCCCCTGCCCCTCCTTGCGCGCATTCAAATTTGATGTCTCTTCGACGTTGTCTCCAGTTATAATAATCGTCGGAATTATTTTACGAATATCAATTTTATTTGTGTCAGAAATAGAATGTATATTAGCGTGTTGGGGTTGAGCCCCGAATTTTTCCTTTAGCGAATTAATCACGGCTTTCCTTGCCTGCTCGTATTTCGCTTTGGCCTGGTCTTCCCTCCACTTTTTCAGCACTACCTCGTTAGGGTTTCGTATAACAGTGTTATCTGTGACGTCTTTATACACTCTTGTAGTTAGTTTTCTTTGATTCTCTAAAGTGTTTGTACTTGTAGATTTGTCTGCAATCATTTTGTCATCTCTCACTTCATTTTGGAAATAAAAATCGCCGCTTTCGCTTTCGTTATCGTCATTTCCATATTTTTCCCACCATTTTACGCCAGTTTCGTTTATAGGAGCTCTAGATCTGGCGGAGAGAGGTGAATTAGTTGTATTGGCCATAACCAACTGATCCCATACGTATATCTAAAAGTATTAAAACGTATTGAAGGCGTATAAGCGATTGCTTCCACCCATGTTACCAATAATACTAATCCTTACAAATTTTCGCACCGCACACATGAAAACTGCAAGTCAGTCACCATTGTGTTAAAACGATTACTGTTTTGGGACCTGAAAATTCTGTCTCTTTTTTTTCAAGGCAAAAGACAGGGACATCTGTCGCACGAAAATAATAACAAGGCTTTTTGTAAATTATCCTTTAATGATAGCCCATTTTTCCTTAGTAGGTCAGTGTGTAACTATGTATTGCGAGTTTCGGGGCAGGATTAACGATCAAACGGTTCCAGGGAAGGACACAATATACATGATTTTATATGTATATACTTCTACCAAAGGATAAAGTAGTTGAGCCTAACAGCAACAGCCATGTTTACCTACTTAGTAGTCATCTAGAACCCATCAAAAAGCTTTACCATAAAATGATGACATCGCAGATCATACGCGACCCAGAAAAGGAGGTGGTGACGAATTAAATAATTATTTTATTAGAACTTTTTATGCCCATTAAATTTAATGAGTAATGTTCAAATAAATCAAAGATATCCTCTTAACAAAGTGACAGATAAATCTCCCGGACATGGGCGTAGGTATTAAGTCCGCGCGTTTATCTTTGGACTTTGGATCAGACTCATTGACCCGTGAACCTGTCTCTTCACACTAATTACGCTGTTGCATAATTAGTTGGTAAACAGGTTAGGAGTTGTGCATACTAAAACGTATGGCAACGAATACAGTGTTTCTTAAATCACTACATTGTAGAAAACAAAGTCGCTTCCCACTATCTGTCCTTATTTATACTTACATAGATCTAAAAAATACACGACGGATTGATACGGTTGTTTTAATAGAAACGTAATTGAAAAGGAAGGCTTATACGCATAATACTCACGCAGAAAAGTATTTTTTTTGATACCCGTGCAAAGCCAGAGCGAGTCGCTAGTCCTTTATAAAATAATCCATAATCAAATCACAGTGTCTCTCTACGTGATAGACAAGCCTGGACCAGAGCATGCCACATAAGATTGGGATACCGACACCGTGGCAGAAAGATTCCAGACAGAAGAGGGAACAGCACCACCACTCCGGCTATGAGGTCCAACCGGTGGGTTTCAGTGGATAATCTCCCTTGGGTGACGGTACAGTGCGTCAAAGCATAACCCCTCGTCGTAAAAAAAAGGTTGATCTCATCATTGTAAACCCTTTTATAACTCATTACTCGTTGAATAAATACTGTGATGATCTGTTTACAAACGCGAATAGAACATTATCTATTAGTCGAATAATATTACGTAACATTACTTAACTATTTACTAGATCCGGTATCAAATATTACTGCGTCATTAGCGAGCACCTTATCTCACGTCACGTTACCTAATTTTCACGTTTAACTAATTGTATAGTTATTACTTCCATAAGCAAATCCGACCCTGGGCTCCAAAATAGATACAGAAGCGAGACACGCCTTAAACTTTACTACTCTTACACTAGATATTTCAATAACCCTTTTTTTTATATTGCACTTCAAGATTGACCTCATCCCACCTGATGTTAAGTGGTAATGAGGTCCTAGCTTAAGGACGACAAGTACAGCATAATAAATCTGTTACTGGACTTGTCGCCCTTACCTTGAAGGCTTGACCCCTGCTACTAATGTAGCACCCCCCAAGAGCTCTGGAAAACTTACTCACACGCAGGAACACAACAACACAGAAGTGATTGTTATTTAGCTGCGATCTTCTGTAAGGTGGAGGTATTTCACCAGTCGGGCTGCTCCAGTTCGAGCGATAAATCGCTATTCCCTACCACTATTGCTATGCAGTGCAATACCATAAATAGATTATTAAGGTATGTATTTTTTGTTTTGTATCATATGAGTAGAATAGCGGTCGCCCGTGACTTCGTACGCACGGCGTTATTAATTAGAACCAAAAATTAAGATAAATAACTTAATTTTATTCGTTCCATTAAGTAGGTACCTACTGATAGGTACAAACTAATAAATTTACATCCTCCATCATGGCTTATTTTATCCCCGTGGCGGTTAAATTTATCAAAATCCAATTTGAGCGAACGTCTTTATCATAGTAGCTCCAATGTTTTATTTAAATATGTCGAAAATATAAGACGATTTAAATAAACTTTCATCTCCTATGATTTTCAAATCAAGAGTAAAATATTTCTTTCTTTCTCTTAACTAAATGCGAACTTGTATCCTTTATCAAAGTATTTAAATAAAGCTAAGCATTTTTTGGTAATTAATTTGAATTCATTTATTTATTTCTGTTTGTTTAAACCGTAAATACTCTATGGAAATTTATATATTTATTTATTATATAGGTATTTATTATAGTTTTACTTATTTATATGTATTTTTTTATATTAATCTCGTTATGGTATTTATATTTTCTGTTAGTATTTTTCTCAATAAACATTTTGCACGGCCGTACCCGTTTCTCGATATCTACTAGTTCCTCTACCTAAAGGTTGTCTGGAAGAGATTGCTCTCTAGCAATAAGACCGCCTATATTGTACTTGATGTAAAACCAATTTCTATCATTTTTTCTGTGCAATAAAGTGTATCTATCTATCTATCTATCTCCTATTTTATCCCCTTAGGGATAGAATTGATACAAATCCTTTTTTATTCGATACCTACGTCATAACATCTACCTGCATGCCAAATTCCAGCCCGATCTGTCCCGCGTTTGGGCTGTGCTGTGTATCAACATACTGTTGATACATAGATCATTATGAAAAAAGTTACCCAAACTCACTTTTACGCTTGGACGAAGTCGCGGTCACAGCTAGTAAATAAAAGACACATATTTGTGTGTTGAAACCGATTCACATGATGGGCCCCCATGAAGCATAATGAATAATGACGTACATGCCCATGAATGGGAAACTGATTCCTTGCCCAATGTAAAATAATCCTTTATTTTCCAGTATACATTGCAATTTGAGAAAAAAAAAATTTCCTTTTGCTAATGTAATGGTTAAAAATGAAACGATTAATTGAAATCTGATATTTTTTATCTAACATTAAAAATTTAAAGCATATTGTCTTATGATATTGCAAGTGTATTCTAATTCCAAATTTACTTTCCATATCAGCTGTCATCAGTCGTCCGTCGGTCTTTCTTAGCTTACGCCTCGTATTACTTATGACTATCCGTAAGTAGAACGGATCTTTTTTAGGGTTCCGTAGTCAACTAGGAACCCTTATAGTTTCGCCATGTCTGTCTATCCGTCCGAGGATAATCTCAGAAACCGTTTGCACTAGAAAGCTGAAAGGAGATTGCCCATAGCCAGTACTCTAAATAAAGTTTTTAGTGTCACAATCTTTTTCTTGGGGAAAAAAAAGTTAATTTTTTTTACACCATTTCGGTGTTTTTCACTAAAATTCCTTTTGGGGGTATTTTTTTAAAAAATATAAGTAATTTTATAGTTTCCGATACATTTGACAATTTCAGCCATGAGGGAAAGTAGGGAGGTGTACGTCTTGAAGTATAACGAAAGCAATCGAATTGATTCTAATTTTTCAATAATGTGCAGTAACGATGAGAATGCATTCCTATCATTATGATTAGGTACCCATTTTAATTTAAAATGTTTTAATCGTGCAAGAAATATTTACATAATATATTAAACTGTCATCAAATAAAAAAAGATAATAACGATTTTAGACAATCACAATCATAAAATCGATTAACGTCTGGTTAATGTCACATCACCTCATGACAGTGACAATTTGACGACTGTTCTATAACTCTTTGTCTAGAGAATAGGTTCCTATAGGTGTCATTTTTATAACCTACGATACAATGTGTTTTCTTTAATATCTTCAAACTCCGGAAACGAGAATAGGTATAATTTCGTAGGAAAGATATACATAAATAACTTACTTTAAATAAGCTATTTTGATCATGACACATAAATCTTTAGGTCAGTACATTCGTCCATAGTAATTTGGGCATTGTCCTTTGAACTGAACTGAACAGGGGTTTACTAAGATAATTTTTTAAAAATAAAATTTAGAAAATAAAATTCTGTCCCCCCCCCCCCCCCTCTAACTTTTGAACCATAAGTTCAAAAAGTATGAAAAACATCTAGAATATAGAACTGCATAAAGGCTTTCTAGGTAAATTATTTTGAACCTGATGGGTTTAATAGCTTTTGAAATTTTTGAAAAAATATTTTTTACACAGATAGCCCATTTTTGTAACTTTAAGTGGGGATACTTAAGTATTGTGATGCACTGAAAACTACGGAACCCTACATTGAGCGTGGCCTAACACGCTTTTGGCCAGTTTTTCAAATATTGAAACCGGGCATAAATAATCTGGAATTGACCTAGATGTAGGTACTGCTGAAACTACGCCTCGTATCAATAGTTTCCACGTTCATAGTTTCCATATTCATCTCAAGGTAGGCGATTATCACTACATCACCAATAATGAAAGGATCTACAGCACGAAAGCATTTACCTCGCTGCTTCGATGTCGGCAAATATTCTCTAACCAATTTGCGCGAATTATTATATAATTGGAATCACCGAATACTTTTACCGTTTTTTCGCAAAAATCTTACCAGTTTCTTAAGCCTCTTTCTATACCTACGTTATATTGTTCTAGCCACAGAAGTCGTAGTAAATCAATATGTTCCCTGACCCTCGTCTCGAGTCGGTCGGTTAATGTTTATCAGCCCGACATCCTGCCAGTTAACTGAACGGAATATTCCCCCGATATCAGACACACTGAACCCGTCATCAGTTAAATGTTCTCCAATGGATGTGGCACTTATTATAAAACTGGTTTAGCTCGCGTGTTCGCCCAAGTTGACTCTCTACTAATTTTATAAACGTGAAAGATAGTATGAATGTATGGATGTCTAGATGTAAAGAATTCTGGACGTGTGTTTGTTACTTATTCTGATTCGATTTTGATTAAAATGGTAAAAAGATGGAGATACTGAATAAACATATTAGAAACTTTTTACCCTAAAAGACCACAAACACTTTGAGCAAAGTTTTTTTATAAAATACTAGCGGCCGCCCGCGACTTCGTCCGCGTGGATTTCGGTTTCCATACAAACTTTCATAATAGTTGCAGCGTGATGTTATATAGCCTAAAGCCTTCCTTGATAAATGGTATATTCAACACAAAAATATTTTTTCAATTCGCATCAGTCGTTCCTGAGATTAGCGCGTTCAAACAAACAAACAAACTCTTCAGCTTTATAATATTAGTATAGATATCCCACGTTGTTCATGACGTTGCTTTCAACTGGATGAGAAAATAAAAAAAATATTCCGCTGTACTGGATATGTATTAACCGAACATCCAAACTCAACAATTTAATAGGTGTGGATTTTTATAAGTTATCTCTTACCGATTTATAGTAGCTTAGCATGCACTTGTACATATAATTATTTCGCTCATGAGCAGTTTCAATGCTGTTGATTGGGTGATAGCACACCCCACTCGTATTTTCAGCCAATCAGCAGCTCTCCATATTACATTTTTATCGTACCTTACTATCGATGACTGCGAAGCTTAAGCATCTTCACCGAACGTTAGGAGCAACACAAGGCTCGTCGCTGATAAATTTAAGCACTCCATAAATTAGTTACACCTAGTAGATTTAAGCAGGTCATCCAACTTCTGCCCGCTACCGTACAAATATCATAACTCTACCTAGCACATACCGTTACAAGGCATTTTGTGGTTTGGTCAGGTTGACCCTATTTCCCAAAACTCATCGCCATAAATGGTACCTATAAGTTAAGATTTTTAGTGGGTAGTCCTGCTCCCACACACGCCGTCATCTTCCCGGGTGACGGTACGGTACATGTATTTCTCCTCGTTAAGATTAAACGGGAATTTGTTGCTCGAATGCTCAAATGTAAAAACCCAACTTCGTATCATCAGCTTAAAATAATAATTGCATAGGTACGTCGCGTGATCGTTGATCAGGTCGTCACCTCGAGATTGCTGTTCCGAACCTAATTACCGAAGGTGCAATGTTATCTTTTGTGTAAATTATGAACGCAATTATGAATAATGCCGAACGAAATGATAGTAGTGGCGATACCGTCAGTTAACAATATTTAATTTTTAACACATACTTTTATTTAAATGCGCAATTTAATTTCAACCAGTCAAATTGCATCCTCACTTTTATATTTTTTTAAGAAAAATCTTATAATATGTTTCTTAAAGCGACAAAAATGTACAATACCAAAGTTTAGCCTTTTTGGTTTGAAAATTCATCAACAGTTCTATAATTTTTTTAGGTCATATCAACGGATTCTTTATATCGTTTGACCAAGTTTATTTTATAAAAGATTAGGGCAATTTAATAAAAAGTTAAAAACTTATTTTACTAAGGAGACATGGATTTGTTAAATGAAAAGGGCAATCGGAAGGCAATTAAGCTTTACAAAATCCGTAAAATTTTTCGTTTCTTGATTTGGTTTTAATATTCCCGATTATGATGTTTTTACAAGCTTTTAATTACCTTCATTTCTATTGGCCATACAAAAGCGAAGTTAATTTTTTTTACTACACCAAAGCTTTCTTCTACGACGCCGTAGCAATGCGGTTTGCGTTACGGCTACGTAACGGTCACGTCGTAGTTCGTCACCTATAATATTTTTTAACCCCGCAAAACCGACGGGTGAGTGTTATAAGTTTGACATGACAGTCTGTGTGTCTATGGCATCGTAGCTATCAAACGGATAGACCGATTTTGATTTTGCTTTTTTTTAGTTTGACATGTTAATTAATCTTGAGTGTTCGTAGCTATGTGGGATTACATATTTTGACAGTACTCGATTTGAAACATATATTTTCAATTGGATACAGTACCTAGTTCCTCAGATTAGATTAAAACATCTTAATATATAAAAAATTACACCTATGTCCTTTGGTCACGCCATCACGCGTGAACGGTCGGACCAATTTCACTTTTTCTTTTTTTGTGTCAGGAGCAGGTTCTTATGAAAGAAACTAAAATATATATATAGTTAAATAGCTGTGGTTAAGACAGGACAACATTGTCTGATCAGTTAGTTAGTAGATATACATAGATGACTTGGATAGAGCAAAAAAGGAAAGAAGCATCGTCATGCCTTAATTAACGCTAATTGGGTTAACGTAGTATTTTCATTCGATATGGACTTTATTTGTTTACCGTACATTAATTGCTAAGACAATAACTGGGCCGTGGCGTCTGGTCGAGGCGAGAATCGAACTTTGGCCGTCTGGTGCCAACGGCCGTACGCTGCCGAGGGCTATGACTAGGGTTGAACTGTTGGTGTCTGACCAGATTAATTTAAATATCAGGTTTCCGTTAATATAAAAAAATATGGACATGATTGTCTGCTCGCAATGCAGGGTCTCGACTTTCCGTTAAAATAAAAAAATGGGCATGAATGCTCGCTGGCAAACTGGCTTTATTTTTTATTTTTTCTATAGTCCTATCATTGTGAAAACATCATTAATGATAATATTAGTGAGTACCTACTATCATTTTTATCGATTTTTTTGCGCCTCAAAGTATCAAATTTGTAAGGATTAATTACTGTGTATACTACATTGCTTTATGGAATCCGAGATCTGTTGCTACTACGTCCCTGATTTGCCTGGTATAGTTAATTGGAGTGGTTGCTAGCTGACCTACTGCTTAACCCCAGTAAGGAAAATCAAACCAATTTCACAGTCGACTTCAAAAATTTTCAAGGTAGAAAAATTTAATATTTTTGTAATAAAATTATTTTACGTAATATATGTAAAAAACCCAATAACGTTCTTAATTTATTTATTTAGTTTTTGACCTTTCTAACGTTTAGAATCGGAGGTTTAAAAAAGGTAATAAAAAGTTTTCGCATCAAGCCGTACTAACTCGAAATATTTTGGTGACAAGAATTTTTCATTTGTGGCAGTGTGAGACCTCCACGTGCTGTTCATGATACAACTGAGCTAACCGCAATTTATTTTAGGCAACGATTCTTTCTGTTAGCTGCAGCCTTTGCTTATTGCCATCTGTGTCCTGAACTACATATTAATCTGGTCCATAGAAAGTTCAAATCATTTGCAGAAATATTTGAATACTAGAAAATGAAAGACACCTTGGCTTGAATACATTTTTAGTGTTTTATTGTGCGTCCCTGCACAGAGTTATTTAAAAGTTAATGTTAATTAAGAAAAACCCACCATTCAGTGGCAGCCCTAGTGAAGATGGCTTCGAGTGGAATATTACGTAAAGGAAATATAAATAAAAACAGATTCACACCAGAACAGCGTGAGCGGCAAGTTACGTTCGGAGAAACCATTTAATGTTTACCTACTTACACTACCGTTAATTATTTTAGATACGAGCCAAGTTAGGTGATAGGTTCAAATATATTAAGTTATGAGAACATTAAATGCAGGTCTATTTCTGATAACACAAATTACTCTATTCATTGAAAACAATGAAAACATGCATGAGTTTTCATCGCGATTTAAGAATGACCCGAACTAAAAACAACACAATACAAATAAAAAGTTTAGGTGTTCGCCGGTTATTTTTTCATTTATGAACCAATTTTGATGATAATTTTTAGGCAGTATAGAGATATCTCGACGCTGTATGCAGTGGCGTAGCTAGGTAACCAAGGGCTCTGGGGCCAATTAAAAAATGGGGCCCTACTGCTATGTAAACTGATGAGGTTTTATCAAATAAAAATATGAAATATACAAATACTTTAAAAATGCTAAGCTACTTAAGCTTTTTTTCGTGCACTGCAGGGCAGGTAATAAAAATATTAAACAGTAACAACATAAATTACAATTAATATTTGGCTAATAAAACAAAATGGAGAAGATTCAAGGGTTTATTATATAAAGGTCGGGCCTACCAACTGACTAAATAACAACTAAATTTACAATTGTTTCCTAGCTTTTGTTTTCGCAAAAGTATCTATGATTTCGTTTAAATCCAGGCTTGATGCGGTTTTGTTTTCAATTGCTATTAGCGATAAATGTCGGAGTCGAGTTTGGCCCATATTATTTCTTAAATAAATTTTTATTATTTTTAATTTGCTAAATGACCTTTCAGCTGCTGCAGAAGTGATAGGAATTGTAAAGAATAATAACATTGCTGTAAATACTTCCGTTAGGTCGCATTCTAGCACTCCATATTTGCTCATTATTTCCTTACATAATTGGTGAACAGTCCATGCTTGAGTTAGTTGAGGTAAAACTAGGTGGTAAATATTAACAAATTGAAGTGCAAAACTAGGGCCTATTATATCTGAATATTTTCTTTGGAATTCGTCACACTTTTGTAATAAAGTTGCTTCATCAACATGTAATAAAAATGTTGGTGTTAGAAAATAGAATATATGACAGACTGCACTCATACCAATAAAACGTGTATCTAATTGAGATATTACTGTGTCTAGTACATTATTGAAAATCTCAATTTTAAATATTTTTTCTCGGTTTGGAAATCGGTGATCAACAGCTAATTCATCAAAATGTTTTTTAACTTTTCTTTGCCTTTTTTCTGGAAAATACCATATTTTCTTGCAGTTTCACTGGCTTTGCACTTGAATAATTCGAAATCATTTCTATAAATTTGCAACTTTGCTTTGGTCTCTGCTAAAACTTTACTCGCCTCGCCCAAATTGATGTCGCATTTTTGTAAAGTTTTGGATGCATAATTGATTGAAAGAGAAACACAATGATACGCTACAAGTGACATTGGGGAATCCCCGGAAAAAAATTTATCACCGTTAGTGTTACCACATTTAACGGTGGAGACCATGAACGATCTCCTGCTTGCGGACCTGAATTAATGTACCTACTGCAGGTGACTTGCATTTTTTCACGATATTTCGCGTTATACATTGAGCTGTAGCCGATATCTATAGATTTGACACGATTTATTGACTTAACGGACGTCAATATGAGTGGTAAAATCAAATAAAATTGAACCACTATACTGACCAGTATAAAAAAGTTTATTGACATAAGCTTACTTACTCCTGATACAGCATTAATTTTTTAACCGTTCTCAAAAAAAAATCTTAACTCTAATTCACAATAAAACGCACATTGATGAATAATAAAACGCACATATCACTATTCGTCAAATTGACCACACTGCCAACCTACGGAAAGAATTTAGGGGAATTCCCTAAGTATAACTTTCGAATTTCTCTCAACTGAGTTGTCATGATTAAAGTGGGGTTGCAACCTGTCATATTTATTTTGAAAATGGGAGAAATTTCCAAAAGTTCAGTTCGATCGAGATTTCTGGTAAGGATTCGAGGGCCCCCTGAGCTTGAGGGCCCTGGGGCACTGCCCCGCCTAGCCCCTAGGTAGCTACGCCACTGGCTGTATGTCACGAATACCAGGATCTAATGGTTAGATTCCAGGGAAATTGAGGAAAGTCGTTTTTTAACGAAGTTGGTACAAATATTATATCCTTTTGAGTCCCGAGGGAAAGACCTGCTGATAAGTAAGATAAAAATTTTTTAAACTAAAACACACCTTAACATTCATATATTTCTTTATCATTGTGCACGAACAAATCAGTCGTATAGTTTTTTAGGTCAGTAAGTAAGTATGCGGAATATAATATGGCAATTTTTATATGGTAGGTACTGATATATCGGATCGATAATTTGCGATTAACTCATATCAGGAATGATAAAGTATTCAATGATAAATTATAATAATCCAGTCTGAAAAGTAGCAGGAATTAGGTCAAAAAATACTTCGAAACAAATAGTGGTCAAAGGTTAAAAAATTTGGTCTCCTCATCATTTCAGCCTCAGCCGAAGGATGTTCACTGCTGAACATCGGATTACCCCAAAGATATTGGATCTCTTGCAAATATCGCTTAACCGTCAAGGCATAATTGTTCATCAATTTCCTAACTCAGCACAAGTCATGACTCACGTCGCAGGTCATGACGCTGGTTTTCAGCTGGTCCTCTCCGAGTACACGGAAAGGACTGAGTGATTACACAAATAAGCTTATTATAACAAGGGATCAATCTAAGTAGATTCTGTTTCTATGTATTGCAATTCGAATTTTCTCAGTATTTAGTCACCTAGGTCATGGTAGGTAGATACTATAGGTAATAGCAAATTTACAAACGCATGCGATATAAATATCTACTGTTTACATATATCACATTACATAAATCATGATGAAAATGTTTTATCCGCCATATTTACTGTTAAGTAACGTGATATTTTACGTGACGAGAGGCCTCACACCCCTAAGAAGTGACGTGACCCCTCATGATTGAACTTTCATAATTAAAGGTCACTTGCACCAAAAGTCATCATCTTCGTTTAGAAATAATTTAAAATTATGTCCACATTTTAAGCGTTAGACAAAGAGCGCATGACATTGTAAAGTTGTGTTTCCTGGTTTCCTGACATTGAGTGGGAGTGTGTGTATGGGTAGGTTATGTATGTGGTAGTCAAGTATATAAATCACAAATTCCAATCTGCAGGAAGGAATCTGAGGAATCAGCCACAAAAGACCTAAGAATATACAAATGCATACTTCAGTAACACTATGAATATGATTACAAGCAAAAGTCGTTGTTTCTATATCAATTAAAATCGACGCATAACATAAAATGGTAGGCATCGCACATTTATCGTTGTTTTGTCTTTTCCATAATATGTTTTAGTAAAAATAGACCATCTAAATTTATACAATAATGTAGATTATTGCTTGCAGATAAAAAAAACTTAATACATTTTTGATGATAACGTCTAATCACTGTCTACACTGCGTCTACGACATGCAACCTTGGTTACATATATAAATGTATATCTGTGGTAGATATGTACCTATTGAACTGTTATGTTTTCTACGCTTTAATTTTATCATGAAACAATGTTATTGATATTTAATAACAAGGAAGTAAGACGAGCTTTATTATTATTTATTAAAATGAAATGATACGAACAACATTATCGCATCAATCTATATACTTGAACGTGTTTAACTACGAAACACTATTAATTCATATGGTGTAAATTACGTTTTATTATTTTAGTTCGGGATATAAAACATTTGATTGGTAAACACTCTAGTATGTGTAGTAGGTATATACAAAAAAGAAAAAACTTGGAAAAAAATATTTTGGGTTCGGGAGGCTCCTTGAAATAATGATACGCAAACTTGTGTTAGTTAGCCTAATAGATCAAAGAGAAGACCTAACGCGCCGCGATTTCAGTTGGCCGCCAGCACATAGAATGCACATGGGCAGTATTCCAGCGGTGGCTAGAGCATTAAGAAGCGTTTTTCATTTGGGGCATGAACTTAGTATGTAATCCCGTACCAACTCTCCAGACACACATATTTTATGACGTCACTGCACCGCATCAGGCGAAAAAAAGTAACTAATACGTATCTACATAAAAAAAGAAGCTAATCTACACCAATATCATAAAGAGGAATCATTTCTGTGTTTGTTTCTTCGTTTCTTTGCATTGAATTGGCTCCGCAACTTCGAAACCGATTTTACTGTTGGGAATTCCCGGGTGACATATGCTAAACTACATGTAGGTAAGTATTTAAAAAATAATAATATTATATTGGACAACATCAAATACGAGTACCTACCTACATATATGTACATCTAAAATGCTACCCATCACGCATCACTTGCATGTCTTATTAGGGTACCATCGCGGTAGTTTCCAATTATAACAGGACCTGATCTCAATGTCGCAGAACTTTACCCTACTGCCCAATTATGAGTCAAATAATAAATAAGGTGCGTACGCGCATCCCAAACGTCACGTATGCCACGCGGATGTTTCCATTGTCAACAAGGGTTTTAATTAGAATTGGAGCGAGATACGGCAAACGAATTGCCGATAGCGGTCATATTTCTGATCGGGGTCAAGTGTGCAGTCATTAACCGGATTTAAGCAGAATTCGAGGGGAATTTTTGGTAAAGCAATGCTTTCCTAGCTTTTTGATAACGAACTAAACTTGATACTAAATAGGATTGATGACTAAACAAATCTGTTATGTCCAACAGTTAGATTGCCAAAAATATAGGAAGCGTATTTTTTATTGCATTGTGTTAAGAATAATTTACTAGATATAAACATTGCGTTCAAATTTAGCAACATCACGTAATTGACGCAGTTTTAACGCATTAGTGGCTTTTAAACACACCACCCCTCCAATGAGCTTTGATGCGCTGTATCATCGTCAATTTTTATTTTTTTCTTAAAGCATAGTTATTATGGATCACTTTTACCAACAATATTGGTGAAAGTTCAAATCATAGTGTAAACCTAATCATATCCTCATCGTAAATTTGTTCTGCTAAATTCGCATGTCTCACAAAATCGCCAGACCTGTCCGTTCGGAAGCCGACAGGAATTTTCCCGCAGCAAAGTATTTTCGACTCGCTAAGAATGAATGAAATAGTCGACGTTTACTACGGTGGGAAATTCATCACGATGTCAGAATAGGTAGTTCATGGAAATAATTACTGTAATAGCTCTGCCAACCTACTTAAATGCAGGAAAACTGGCAAGCTCCTGCTTTCTATGGCAACAGATTTTAGCTACTGATGTTGAGATGCAACCCTAGAAATAAGTATTTAGGGTGCTCGCTACCTACTGTAAAACTCTTTGAAGTAGGTACGTCAGGTAATTGGGTTAGGTAAGGTTTTGCAGAGTCATATACAGGCACGTATGAGATAAAATATCATACCTATAGAGTGCAGTTCCGTGGTCATCGCTATAAGCAAACGGAAGGCTAGCACCAGTGTTTGGTTGGGAAATACAAAATGCCAAATTTTTCATTAAAAATGTATGGAAAAAACGGTGACAGTATGCGTGCGAAGTCCTTGTAGAGTCAGACACATTTTTTTTCAATTGTGTCTGGTTTTTTTCGTCGTACGATACGACCATACGGGTTGTGATTATCGTTAGGGATAATAAAATACCAACCTTAAATGAGGTAGACTCTCCTCATTGTGTCTTCGTCAATTTTAAGTAGGTATTTTTTTCATTCAGGGTGCGACCAGTGCGCACCAACTTTACTGGTCTTCGTTCAAAAATAACTGGAACAAAAACAAAAGACTACCCGTTTCGAATGCCATCAAGGTTGAACCTTTTTTTCGTACTTGGACATGAATGACAAATAAAAAGTAAAATTTACTAGCAAAACTTACGTAATTTCGTTGAAACTAGCCAAGTTAAGTACCTACTACTTCACTATCTAAGTTGAAATTAACATAATTTTACCTTGTTAGTATCGATATTCCAATCATTATGCTCAAGACCGTAGCCTCGAAATCCGTTGTGATACCTATATTTTATCACAATTAGTTGCTTCAATTTAATCGGTTGTTTACGGACCAAAATACTAACTCCGAAAACTGATAATTTGGTATTTCATAATTAGGAGACCACGAAGACAGTAGAAATTTTAGACTGACTAAATAATATTAAATATGGATATTACTGGCGACGGTGTCAAGTATAGTATTCACAGGGTGTTTTCAATGTTTGTATTTTAACATGAGTCGATATTAGGTACCTTTTGAGTAAACATCTCCGTACGAGGTAGTCTCCAGGAGGTCGGTCCAGACTTTTCTTAATTATTTCCAGTGCTTTAACTACTCGTACTTACGATAGAATCAGAGCAATATTTAGTGATAATTATTTTTAACTTTAATTTTTTTTTTATACTTACCTATCGTCAATATATTCAGCCTGCATGCAAGCTCGCAATTAAATATTGAATAGGTTCTGATACAATTTACTCGAACATTTGACAATATAGTGAGTGGTGTGACAAATTGTTCGAAAGTTACTCAGTGTGTCTGTAGGAGCGATAGTAAAAGTAGAAGAAATGATGCCATCATGTCGTCTACTTACTTTTTATTCAATTCCTTTAATTGTAGCACAAAATATTTTAACAAGATTTCAAAACTAATTCTCAATTCAGTTACGACGTAAAAATATCATACTGTAGGTATTCTTAAGCTGCATACTCCTAGTACCCACCTACAATGCAATTTGGAAATAATGACAATGAATACCTAAGTATTAATTTACATTATTACATTTGAACACAAAACCAACGTTAGGAATCATTGAAAAATGTTGGACAATAAAATTAGCTATCATTCCACCTATTCATAACAACGATTTAGGTACATACGATTTTTAAAAGAACAAAATCAGGCTCTCGGTTGAGGCTAGTGGAAGAAAAAGCATGATTGATAAACTTTATTACATAATTATGTTTATTTACTAATTATTTCATGAGTATAAGAATATAAATTTGGTGTTAATTTGTATAGTTCAATAGTCAGAGGTAGCAAAAAAAGTCCATAAAGGCCGCATTCAAACGCGAATTGACTGTCATCATCAAACAAGTTAGTGTACTTAATAATTATAGAATTTAAGACTTTCACGTTCCATGTCATTCATAATAGATAAGTTAACGAGTCAAAATACAACACTATTTTTAGTAGATGACTGTAATCAGCTCGTTACCACGGTTTGTAGGTACAACCTAACCAAAACGTCGGGAAGTAAGTACATACCTACTCAGTACTAACTAGTAAAAATGGTGTCGCGTTTGGACCCGTTAACTCATTTTAAAAGTTAGTGTAATGCTGCGCCAGGCGTCTCTCTGTCTCCATGAGATTGCATGAGGACTTATCTTTGAACAAAACTTGAACCTACTACTTAGCTTATTATTACTTAGATTAGGCATTTTGGTAAGAACAGGTCTAGTCCTCGAATATGCCTCAATAGTCGCGATCGCTTCCTCGACAAACCTTATGGTCACGGTTAAGCCGACTGACCGTCTGGTTCAGAACCGGGACACAGCGATAAACGTGGCTTACGTGTCGCAGCCGACGTACTCACCTATTTATTATTTAACCTTTAGAAGCAAAAATAGAAACGGAATGGAAATATTTATGACCTAATGCCGAGGTAAAATGAAGTTTGTCGCTTGCCTAACTTTTGTTTTTTATCAAATTTTTAATTGAAGGTTCCACGACCATGGTTTAAAAAAATATTTAAATCTAAGTCAGTAACGTCATTCAGTTATTTATAGTGTAGGTAGCTAGTCATTTTAAAAGGAGTTACAAATCAGCAATATCGCTTCCAAATTGGTACACTAGAACAATCAGTGTCCCAGACCTTCACGGTAATAAGGATGGGTTATGTACGCTGCTCAAAAACTGAATACCCAAATATATCAAAACAAATAACAAAAGTTTTATCACTATTGCATTGGACTCTCTAATTATATAAATGAACCTACTTCATTGGACCACTTCAAATACATTGCTCTGTTTCTTTGTTAAGTAGCTTAACCACTGGTGTTACAAAACCGAAAAACAACGACGGTCACACCCACATCACCCCGAACATTATTGGCTAATGTCATTAGCTTCCACAAAAATAATTACCATTTTTAATGCAAATCAACTCTGTTGTACGAATGGTCCTCGCGTTCAAAAGCAACCAGATAATGACAGGTGTACAAGATTTATTTTGTTAGAATGTTCAGTCGACGAAATTGTCCGGCTCGCCCCGGCCGTCGTTTGGAATGCGCCTAAAGAGGCAGAAAGTAGATATTTTCGTAGAAATCACATATGTCATGCGTGCTCACCTAAAGTGAGGTAGGCGCCTAAAAGATAGCATCCTGCCTAAGTACCTAGAAACACGTTAATCCAAACAAAAACACGTTGCACGTTATCTATTACTAAACGTTTATCGAATGACTTATTGCCGGTTATTAATTATAAATTAATGAGTTGAAAGAGTGAAGCAAAAAGTTAACAAATTCTCAAACCAACAGAATCAATTTGGAGGCTTCTGTACCCTAAAAACATAAAAAAAATATCAAATCTACCCCCAAAGGAACCCAAACTTTGTAAACATAATATTGACTGGATTTTTTCTTACACACTTTTATTTCTTTATTTGCTTGCGTAGCTTTCGAGTTAAATGGTGGAAAATGATCACTATAATTATCTATTTGAACTAATCTCGGTATGATCATAAACCTATCTTGGTGGGGTCATTTCTCCATTTGTGATTGTTTTTCGCTTGTATGTTTTATATTCAACCAAGAAAGCAAGTTAAAAAGCATTCTAGAACTGAGTCTAGCACCTACATAATGTGTCCAGAACCAAATTTCATCCAAATCCAGCTTTTTAAATGAAAGCAACTTTCACCTTTATATTATTTAGTAGGATTTACCCAGTAGTGTATACCTACGTCTCAGTACTTTGTCACATTAAACCTTTCAAGTTAAATATCAGTAATAAGTCAATCTATGCCCGGTCCCAATATTTAACGATTCGTAATGTGTCAAACATGATTATTCGTTTTTCTACAAGTCGTTAATTTCTAATTTCCATATCAGCTGTCATCAGTCGTCCGTCGGTCGTTTTTAGCTTAACTATCCGTAACTAGAACGATTCGTTTTTCAAATATTGGAACCGGGCATAACACAATTTAACAAGGTAGGTACTTCTAATAAGCTGCTCATCATCCGTATAGGTTACATCATTTATTTATGGGGTAGGTATGTTATCCATATATTTATACTTACTTCTGGTAGCCGTACCACAAATGTTTTAGCAACATATGCTTTGAGAACAGGTCCAGTATGTGATGTTGTCTGTTATTTGTTTATTTATTCAAACGGTTATTTTTCCACGAGCCCGCTACGAGAAAGGTGCGATCTTTGGCCGGTCAGTCTGGCGACCCGGACGGGCGATAAACGCTATCACCCAAGTGCACCGCTACAATAATAATGTTTCAGTATCGTAGGTATGTGCAAACATCTAAGTACTTAGCTCGTAAAACGTAAAACGTGACAACTTAGTTTCAGCCTAAAGAATTTTGTTTCAGCTCGTAATTACAACCGGACGTAAAAAATTACATTTATTTTAAAGTCAACTCCTTAAATGTCTACTTCGCATAAAGACAGCTTCTCGAAATGACCACTTCTCACAATGTCAACTTCGCATTTGGTCAACTTCTCATAATGTCAAATCTTAAATGATATAGGTACCATGTTAGACTCACAAAAGGACAACTCTTCGTATTTTCTACTTTAAATAGCTATCCAGTGTAAGTACTGCTCAATATGGAACAATAAATTAATGAGTCTTGGCTAATTTAATTTACTACGGTACGGCCTTACGGTCAGGTCAATTTGGAAAACTAACTTTTCTCAAATGACTTGGGTCTGGGTGTGCTGGGATGACGCCCCCAGGTAGTATCCGTCGTCTGGTACTCATAGTACAAGGGAAAACCTTAGTTTGAGACCAGGTGATTGGTGTGATTATCTGGCGCATTTATTTATTTACTCCGAATTTTATAAAAAGTAGGGAGTTTAAATTACATGAGGCGTTGTTAATACTTTTCGATCGATTTTATTCGAAATTCTTCTAAGGGGGTGGAAAAATCACGCGCTGAAAGTCGCGGACGCCTGCTAGTTTAAGCATAAATAACGGGTTCACAGTTAATTCCGTTTTAACATGAGTTATTGACTCTTCACCAGTTGGATGGTCAAGAATAACCACAACAATGTAGGTAGATACACTGTTCAATCACCATGAACTATATTAGCCCAACGTTAATATTTTATTTGGATGTTAGGTTTTTCAACTTTCAATTTTTTTCCAGGGTAAGTTTAAAAATGGAAAGCTAACAATTTATTACAAATTGAGAACAATCTGCAGCATTCAGGACAGGTAATAATAAATAGAACACGTGGAAAAACGGATGCTGATATTTTTAATTGAACATTTTGGCGCCTAGGCGCCTAGAGCGACCACTCCACTTGTCCAATTTAAGTAGCTACCTACTAACACGCTATAAGCATGTATAAACAATTCCTAATGAATATCTGCGTCGGAACGAACCTTTGGACTAATTTTAATTATCGAGTGCTCACTCAACGACCCAGACAATTACGTGATTAGGTGTAATAATAATAGATAGAGTCTTATCTTCATTTGGAAAAGAAACCACAAATTAGTGTAACAGAAACCTAAAGTTGGCCATTTTCTGATCGGAGAACGTACCTCCTTTGGAATAGGTAGGAAGAAACGGTCACGTAGGTAAACACTTGTAGCTCGATATTAGTTTTTATGCCGACGACATAAGGGCTTTACGAAGTCCAAAGTATTCAGCGTGATGACGTGCTTAACGTGCTTTTGAGTGAACACTCAACGCAGTGATGACATCGTTAGTAGCTCAATTTTTTTTTCAAGTTCTGTTTGCAAACAGGTAGATTTTTTTACTGTTTTATCTATTCATTTTTATGTGTGTTCCTATTGGTGAAATTCCTGAAAAAAGATACAAGATAGTTGCTCGTGTGCTCGATGTGACATATGACCGGCGGCGGCTTGGCACGCCTACTATCCCCGATTTTTTTCACATTTTGTACTGACTCTTTGCTCTTATTGGTTGTAGCGTGATGTTAAATAACCTATAGCTTTCTTCGATAAGTGGACTATCCAAAACAAACATATTTTTTCTATTTGAACTAGTAGTTCCTAAGATAAGCGCGATCAAACAAACAAACGAACTCTTCAACTTTATAATACTAATGTTATATAGGTATCTTGACACATAAAAATAATTGTCTATCTAACTTAGGTACCTAAATTAGTAACGCTTAGCAAATTATTCTTTAAGCGATGAACAAAAGTAATCCAGAGGTCGTGGGTTCGACTCCCACGGGGAGTTAACATCTGTATATGTTTCAGTTTGGTGAGGACATTTTTATATCGATAACCTTAACTACCTGATATGAATAATCGATACAGTGGAAAGGGCATGCCAATAGTTAGTCCGGTGATCACTTGCTCTGTTCTCTTTGGTTGTAGGTATCGGTCTGTCGTCCTAAGGTCGGCACACCGGATTATGACAGTTAATGAAGAGAGATGTGCACTTGTGTGTCGCGCAAAATTTCAGGCAGTAGGTATAAACCTAGTTCTGCGTAATTGGTTGATCTGAATGAGATTGGCCGCCTCGGCTAAAATCGGTCGGGGACGATACTATATGATAAGGTAGGTACTGAGGTGTAGGTTCACCAAATAAACTAATAAATCGAACTGTACCCCATTTTAATTCCAAGAAATTGTTATGTATGCATAGATAGATACTGTTTACCTAAAGCTCAGATCATAAGCGAATAAAAGCGGTTATCGAGTACCTAGATATTTTTTTTTAATTAACATAGGAAAAAATACATACCTACGAAGTGACAGTTTTGTAATGTACCTAGTTTCAATATTTATTTCTCATACTATTTTCTTAATGCGTGCCTAATGCCTACTATTTTGTTCATGTTAAGGGTAGGTAGCATACTTACCGACTGGACTCGGGTGTCTTTCCAACAACTTTTAAACTAGCTACAAAATAGTTATAGTTTACTAATATTAATATTTAAATACAGTTTTGAGCAAAAAAACCACTGTAACATAGCCCATTTTAATGTATGTACCTACTAACTTGGAGTTAAATTAACATAACTGTACTTAATTATCTATCTATTAATCATCTCAAGCTGTTAATAACAGTTTTGATACGAAAAGATAGTTTAACCTAATATTAAGGTCATCTACATCTTACTTGCGAACAAAAATAAAAGATAGTAAGTATTTCATCGACCATATTTTATTTCTTTAATGTAGTAAAGAAAACAACGTCTACAATAATATTTATGTAGGTACTTATAATATCTACTTAGTAGTTACAAACATGTCATATCGTCCCCCGACCCTTACTGTCCCACTTGTCATTCACACGGGTCAAAGAACAACAGACGAGAGCGTGACACTTAGATACGGCACTCATGGAGCGAAATTCCCACTCACGCACACTTCAGGTACTTGAGTGTCTTAATAAATAAACTCCTATAATTATAAAGCTTTAACCCTTCAGAGGGGCACGTTTGGAGGCGTCTTACACGGCTCCGGGGGCGGCACTCGCCTTTCATCAGGCGATCGCGACTGGTAGTACGCACAATATGGTAGAGGGTCCCAAAACGTGAAGAGAGCCTCCCTTGTGTCCAGCACAGTATCCAACAGCTTCCCCACTGTTGCCGTGTGACCGCACCTCGTGGGCCCTTGACAGAGATACGGCAACGATACTCCAACACGTGCACCGATAGCCACTAGCTTGTTGCTATGTCCATTCGTAGTACATTCTTCACGAACGAGCCTGAAGGACATGTGGCCGGTCATGGGCCTCGCCGGTGCTAAATGAGATACAAATCTTTGTACCCAAGCATCGGCCTCTTCGTCTTTTTGCGGCACCAATCCTCTTCGCACGGAGTCGACGCGGCATGTCACATTGTTGACCGCACGTGATTCCTTCAACGTAGTGCAAGTCACAATCCTCTCGCCTTTCGGTTCCTTCACAATCACCCAGGGTTTCTCAACGCTGATTTCTCGGGGAAATCTGAAGTGGCATTTGTCTTCAGGCATGACAAATCGTAAACGATCTCTGGCGCCTCGAGCTCCAGCACTCGCTATAAAGTGGCGTCCTTCTTTGGCAGCTCCACTTTCATACCACTGTCTAACATCGTCCTCGCTAGTCACAACTGAAAACTGGGGCGTTGGTAACCCAGCTGCACGGCAGACACGTATCAATTCTAATGGGTCATCCAAGGTGACCACGTCCCGAGCGCATGGCACGAAGCACTGACATCCTACTACTTCCAAATGCGGCTTGGCTAATGCGTCATAGTACGCAGGGGTCGAAGAACTCACTGGCACGTAGAATACAACTGATTCTCGGTCAACTATTTCTCTTAAAGCCCGTGCGTAAGCAAGGGGGTCCGCTGGATTCGGTCTGGGTACTGTGTAGAATCTATTCACAGCTGCAGAGTACTTCAACAATGCGAATTGCCCTTCGATCTCGAAAGCAACCACTCGGGCGCCTGCCGAGTGGAAATTTCTCGCCAGGTGCAATGCTTGAACTGAACTTCCTCCACTAATCAATACGGTGCGAGGCTTGTTAGGATTCTTCGAACTCAGAGCACTTCCAATCATTTTCAGCAATCCGAGAGGGCACTGGATGCACTTCCAAAAAATAAATAACGATGCGGCGATCCAGAGGGTCGGTAACACCACTAAAATTTGTTTCCACGCAGGATGTGATATGAAACTGAGTAGAGCGAACAGCGGTCGTAGGCAGAGCCGTGGTCCCCACGTTAGGATCCTGACGAGGCGTGGTAGAGGCGGCGGTCGTTCAGGTGAGATGGCGCGTTCCTCTGGTATGAGGGAGAAAGTGGAGGAAAACGAGCGCCGTAAAGCCGTGAAGGGCGGCGGCTGGTGCGAGCATCTTTTTACTCGCGGGGAGAAGACTAGTTCAGTGTTGGAGCGCGCGAGGCGGCTGTACTCGGGCGCGCAGGCCGGCATGGCGAGGGCGGGTGACTGACGCGCGCGCACCTCGCCTCGGCATATAAACTGCCTCGTTATCTACGAGTCGCCGGCGCCGCTATCCATTCATCTTTGCACCCAATTAACAGTTGCCTATTTAAAAAATAAACAGACAAATAAGGGTGAGAAGCAATTATATAATGACTGGCACCTAACTAATTAGGAATTGATGTTAATGTTTTGATTGATTTTTTATGATTAATAATTTAATGTTTCAATAACTATCTTACTTTGGTAAGTAAGTAAATGTTTTTTAATGTATCAATGATACCACTGAGCCAAATAAATTTTCGTGTTCGTAATGATACAATGGTCCAACTAATTTTTAAATGAAAACATTCAATTAAATTGACATTTTATTTTAATAAAATTCAACAATATTCATTTACCTATACACTTACTCAGCTGCAACAATTATAGATTGAGTTACTTTTAGAATGTCTAACTAAACATAAGAAGCTTTCTCTAAGATATAAGACTAGCAATACAGAAAGATATCACAAAAGCAATTTATCTACAATATGTATCAGGAACTATAAAAATTAATCTTTGAAAAATTACATAAAACACCTAAAATCAGAAGACTAATTGACTGATCTAAAAATTCTACCATAAATGCATGTTTCCTAGGTTTTAGATAAAGATTCATAAAATTGCAAATACATTATTTTTAAGTTAATGTCAATATAATGTAATAACACTAAAGATCCATTTAATAGCAATTTCTTGATACACTAATTAACAGTTATGGTACATGGAAGACACAACAAGGTAATTAGATTGAATTTAAATAACAACTTGAAAACAAATCATCTAAATCTATTTATTAAGCCAATACCTATTCAGTTGTTGTTAGTTGCATAAACAGTTTTAAATAGACAACATTATTGACAGTGTGATCTCTGACATTCATGGAGATTGGGCTCAGCGTATTCTAAAATGGTAAACAAGTAATATACTATGAACAAAATAAAGGCAAATTGTGTGTAGTAAGTAGTGGCTCCGCAGCGGTAAGTATCTAAAACTACTAAAACTTCCACAATAATGACACAACATACTTCTCAATTATTATTTTGTTAATTAGCTAAGCCCACAACTCTTTTATGTATACTGTAACATTCATGAGCAAAAACAGGGTATATTCCTAAAAGTATTTTTAATAAACAAATTAAATAAATAGGCATTTCACATTAAAACATAACAATATGCCATATGTCCTCCATATACACAACAAGAATACATTTGAGTATACTGGTACAATAGACAGTAAGTTGGGACGTTACACAATAAAAGGTGCATTCGTTTCTTTTAACTCAATCGAGCCATTCTTACACACTATGTGCAATTCATTGTGGGGCTCCCCTTCAAACCGGAACCTTTTTGGGTGCGCATCATCCATAAACCTACCCAGCTTCAGTATCTTGTCATCAACCTTTATTTTATCTGCTATCAAATTGGTGGCTGGCAAATTCTTTAATATGTCATGTATCAGCAGTTCAACTTTCCCCTTTTCATGAATAAAAATACTGCTTTTGTCAATGAGCTGTGACGCATGCATGAACACCTCACCACTTTTAAGTGAAGCCTGTAAATTGCCGGCGAAACCGGTTATGTACAGGTTACCTTGTTGAATAACATCAATCATAACAGATCTATGTAAGTGGTCTAAGCGAATGTTACCCATCAGGGTTGTGAAATGTGATTTGTCACTGTAACAAGACTTTACTGCTATGTGGCCTGCATGTGTTGTGACATTCAAGGAGTTGGCCATGATGTTGTTGCATTGTATTCCAGAGTTGAGGCCAGTTTTGATCTCGATGTTGGCAGCCTGCAACCTGCCCTCAGTTTGCACTTCTCCTTCCGCACTCTCTACTTTTATGTTCTGTGCCTTCAAATCGGCTACTTTTACTGCTCCTTTCTGTGTTTTGACTATAAATTCTTCACCTTCAAGTTTGGACATGTGAACGGACGCGTTATCGGTAGTAGTGACTTGAACTTTGAGCTGGTATGGGACTTGTATTAAGCAAACATCGTTCCGGTCCGAGCAGGCGTTCTTATTCAGCAGCTCCAGTCGCTTCGAAGACTGTTTCACTTGAAAATCACTAGTCGCCTTGCCTTGGCTGTACAGTGTCATTGTCAATTTGTTATGCGCCGTCAAGTCATTAACATCGATGGGTTGCACCTTTACATGTATGGGGCTTTCAATAAAGATGCTCGTGTTGTTATCTATAGTCTTCTCGACGGTCCTGACCACGTTCAAGTTCTTTATATCAGGCTGGTTACTGAAATCGACGATACTTAACCTCAAAATCTTGAGGCACTTGTTCAGGACCCGCTGCCTCACTAAGGAGAACATTCTGTAGTTTTAAAAATAACTGATTAAAATTATGAAATCATAATTTTCAGTTTAATTAAATTATTTGATTCATTCTCCTTTTGATAAATTTGACAGAAAATAACATCTGACTTTGACAAATTATGACAAATATTTTTTTAAAAATCAGATTTATCGGTTATGTAGTCCGAAAGTATCTAGCCCATACTTGAAAATGCACTATTTTTTCAATTTGAAATGCACGTTTTTAAATTTGTAGCCAAAATAACTCTCTTCCTTATTCCTCTTTCTAAAAATTGACTGCCCTCGGTCTTGGCTAGGTACTTATCGTATCCATTTTATAATTTTTAACAATAATAAACTTTGCTAAAAAAATAGTTTCTCCTACCGCAAATGTCAAACGTCACGCTAGAATTAAAAACAAACGTGGTGTGCGAAAAGAAGAAATAGAGAAATTATTCCAAATTTCTTCCACCTTCATTTCAGTAGCTTAAATTAAAATGCAAACTTTTAAGTGACAAGTCTCTCGTGAAGACCATTTCACTCGCACAATTAAATGAACTACAGTAGTGTGAATTTACGAATTCAAGATGAATGCAGATATGAAGGAGTCATTTTCGCGGATCAAGCCAGTATGCGACGTTGTTATGATCTGCCCGTCGCCCGAGACTATCTCAAACTTTGTGACTCGGGTGTCGGGGCTGAAAAAGGAAGTGGTGCAGGAGTTACAACAGTACCTACTGTTCCCTTTCATCACTCACCTTAAGTCTACAGAAATGGAGTAAGTTGTTACATTGTATAATATTATTTTGCATTTGATATTAAATGACATTGAAATTATAGTATACAAAAGTACCTACATAGAAGTGAAAATATACTGTTAGAATCAACATTCTGTAGTGTTCTAGAACTAAGTTTCAACTTCTTGCGTTTATGAAGTTACTTGTGTCTGATCCTGGTTAGTTTGATAGGTAGGTTTATGGGTAACATTATCTGAGTTTTAATAAGGATTCCTAATTTCTTTGAAACATATAAGTCCGTGTTACACAGGAATTGTGTAGCTGCCCAATAGGCAAAAACATTTCTCGAATTGGTTATGTAGTTTCAGAACTTAAATAATATAAGCGGACAATCATATAAATTTTCTCTATAATATTTATATTGACAATAGGGAATCATTAGTTACATTTACAAATATTTCATGTTGTTATAAATTACTATCAATAAAACTTAATGCATATTCATAGGACTGGAACCAATGTAACTCTTTTACACTTAGTAATCCATTATTTTATTTTAACTTATAAATGTTTATTATTATTTATATTGTGCTATCATCCTAACTATGACAAGCTCAAGAACTTTATATGGTTTGGAAGTTCAAAAACTTGTCTTAACACTTTCAATGCCCAAAACCCGGCTCCCGGGTCCTACTGTATTTTCGCCAGACGCCCAGAACCCGGCTCCCGAGTCGGCCTATAGCTAGCTATACATCGCCTATGCGCACGCCCAGCACCCGCTAGCCGGGTCCTATTGTTCTCTCGAAAGTAGCAAGGGTTGTCAAAAATATTCACAGTTCAAATAATGTTTTTTAAAGATGTAAGAACTTACTATGTTTGTTTTATTTTAATTAATTTTTCAATTATCCATGAAGTAAATAATTTAAAGGTGATGTTTAAAATAAATAAAATGTTAAATTGTGCTCAAACCCTTTGCAATGTTTTTTTCTAATAATAAACGGACTGCATTTTAGCATCATAAAATAGTCATTGTTATTGTTCAACAAATAAATTTTATAGCCTTTGTAATCTACCTGGTCCAGGCATACCAGAGATTAAAAAATAAATGTAGAATTACAACCTGTATTGTTTGTCACTAGTAATCCCGGTTAACAATTAGAACAAAAGATTCGGTCGATGCTGTGCACGTGCTGAGCGGTGCCTTTTTAACTTAGCTCATTGTCAAAAAAAGGCGCTTTGAATTTCGGCGTTCCTATTATAAACACACTAATTGAAAAAAAAAATAGAATCATTATTATTGTATGGTTCCAAGTTTTATGGTCAAGTATCTATTATTTGCAATCAGTTATTGTAGTCCGCGCCGCAGCTAGCCGACAAAGAGGATGATCCTTTATTTTAATTTTATGATTCATTTATTAGTGTCACCAAAGACCCATACCGAAAGATCAGGTGTGTAACTGATACAATTGTTTTTACAACTGTTTTAAAGTGCACCTGCAGGATTAAGACCAAATGAAAGTAGTTTTGTTTTTGTCTTAAAATTTACTATTTATTGTTTTACGTGTCAAGTGGTTTTTTAACACTGTCCATTCTGTTTTTAACTAAGTTTTTATACAAATGTCAGAACAAGTCTTTATTAATATATTTTAATATAACTCCTTACAAAAAATCAACCCTTGAAAATAAGAACACGAGGCGCGCGCTTTGAAAGTATTTCATAGAAAGTTCATCCTAATGTCCATAAGATTAAAGTAACAAATTACACCTGCAAAAATTTTAGTCTTACTTTCATTTGCCGCGATTATATATCTCAATTTTGTAACCATAAAATGTATATGAATTCTACCTTTGCTACTTTTTCGGGAAAGCGTGGTGCCGCTTGTTGCATCTTAATATAGTTTAACGTACTTGAAAGTATTTTGGGCGCACACCGGGTGTCGTATTTGAAAGCAAATATACAAATGTACCTTATTGTAAAACCTTATCGCGTAAATATGCACCATGCCTTTATAGTATGAGTAGAAATAAAAATAAGAAAAACTACAATCCGCTTACGAATCGCCTTTATGTTTTATGCACAGCCAAAATAATGTTTCAATATAACTGTAAAAGACTACATTTTCTTTGCGAAAATGTACAACCCTAGTGCACCCGGGAGGCGAGTTCTCGGCGTGGCGCGATGCTGTGCGTCACCGCGACGCCCGTGCACCCGGCTACCGAGTCCTATACATACTCGTTGCTCAGTTTTGGGCGTGTGGCAGAAACATGAAAATTGATGAGCATTGAAAGTGTTAAAGAAAACTTTACAAGTTGTTTTTATGAACTTTATTACATAAGCAAGTACAAAAGGTGGACATAACACTGATAATATGTTTATGGGTATATATGTTTACATAGGTGTTTTCTGTATTTTCTGGGTATTTAAATGTAAGCCTAAAATTGATAATGCATTTGGTTGAATTCTCATCACCACTTTTTATTATACAGTACCAAAGATGCTTAATTATATGATAATAGAGCATAAAAGAGGTGTGAGAGATAAATTATGTAAATACCTATTGTATTTCTTGTAGGTCATAAGACCTAAAATAATAGAACAAAGGGGGTGAGCTAAATAAAACCGTTTAAAAAAAAACTGGGCACCATAAAAAATCTATTGTCTCAGGCGTTTGAAAAGACATTTGTCCTTACAAAGTTAATAGATACTCCTAATTTTCTTTGCTGTTGCTTTGGAAACTTACTGATCTTATCAATAATCATTACCTTATTATATTGGAAGAATTTAGGTTTTAAGAATCATATTGGACCTTTACAGACACAGAAATGACTCGTTTTATTTAGATTAAAATTGATAGAAAGATGGATGAGATTTAAGGTTAACTCAAAAAATACTTTTTCCTAAAATAATGTGAATGAAATTGAGGGCAACCACTAGTATCAATACATTTATAATAATTTCAGATTTACGTTTCCTTTATAATGACTAAAAGAAAATAAGGACAGAAAAATGTACACTTCTAATGTGATATATCAATACCCTAATTTGCAAACCTATTAACTCCTCTTGAACAAATTTTACACGAATGACTAAAAATCGATGCATTTCGTTTTATGCGGAATTATTTGAATTTAAATGACGTTTTACACCAATACAGTTGAGAATCATGGAGTTATTAGTATTTCAAAAAAAAAACAGGAAAAAATATAGTTCTACTAGTACCAAATGTTATTTTCGTGAAAAAGTGGAGCATATTAGGTTTGCCTAAATTAGGATGTCAATACAAATGTTTCAGAAAGAAGTACGAGTTACAATGGCGTCTGGTTGATGGAATGCGTGTGGTGCTTGAGAAGGTGGTGGTGAACAGCTATGAGATGTGCATGAAGATAGAGACCTCGCTCCTACAGCTTGTGTTTGATAACTCCAAGCCTGGAATGAGTAAGTTGTTGCCATAAAATGTCCAAGCAAACATACAACTGTGCCCTGTATACTGGTAATGACTAGAGTAATAATCAGCAGTGCCCTTTAAGCTAACAACACATCAAATTGTTTCAACATAGTCATATCTCAATCGATTTTATTATTTTAATAGTACTTTACGCCATACTAGCAAACTTTAAATATTACAAACAGAATAATTTTATCGTCTCTTGCGGTGCGGGAATCGAACCCACGACCTTCACGTATCGCGCGTGCTGCTCTTACCGATAAGTATGTAGTTCTAAACATATTCGGCAGAGGGCACTTACCGGAGGCTAACGGTTGATACAGGAGAAAAATTTCATCGCCTACGATAACTTGCGGATAGCTCAGTTGGTAAGAGCAGCACGCGCGATACGTGAAGGTCGTGGGTTCGATTCCCGCATCGCAAGGGGAGATAAAATTTTTCTATTTCTAATTTATAGGTGTATCTCGTCGCGCAAAACACAAGTCCGCACTTTGTCGCGTCTCGTCACAAACTGGCTAAAGCGACCACGTAGGACACTACTATAACAACACGTATTTGATATTTTTATCGCGTTGTTGCATTTGTCGTTCTCGACAACTTCTAAGAAATATCGAAACATTTTGGATACATATTCCTGAAAAGTCATTACATTTAGAGTTCTATTTCAGTTGCGGATGTGCCCGAAGAACTAAAATATAGTGTGATGAAGTGTCTCATGGTGCTGATGCTGAACATAGACAAAAGGTTCCGCGAGAAGCTGCTCAAGACCCAGGTGCCTATGCTGGCGCAGGCAGTATTTGTGTCTGTTCACATTGCCAAGCTGGAAAAAATGAGGGCCTTGAGGTATAATAATAATAGCCTATATTCAGATCTTTAATCCATACTAATATTATGAATGTGAAAGTAACCCTCTCTGTCCGGCTTTCACACCTAAACCAGTGAACCGATTTTGATGAAATTTGGTATAGGTATACGTTAAACCTATACAACTGGGGGAGGATAGGGATAATACCGGTCTTAAAAGTTTTAATGAGAATTTTTTTATTTTTAAGTTAGAAATATTGACTACTTTTGTTTCGATCATTAGGAAAGATTTATTGCTAGAAAAGACAAATTCCACGCATACGAAGTCGCAGGGCGACCGCTAGGCACTAAAAATATGAAACTGTTTATACAAATATGCTTATGAATCATTGACTAGACAATTGGCTACTTGACAGTTTTTGAAAAAGTATTGTAAAATGTGGGCCCGTTTATTTTATATCCCAAGCAATTCGATTTATCTGGAAAAAATGTAAATAACCAGAGAAAAATTAAATTTTGTGTATCACATTTAAAAAGCGCGCGAAAACGCCAAGTTCGTCACTGTTGCAATTATGACATCAACGTCCTAGACAACGAACCGATACGCATAGGAACGACTTAATTAAGATAAACGGAAAATGTTTCAATAAATTCTTTATACGATTAGAGACACAATAATTCAATTTAATCGGTAAAATAATCATTGTTTCGCCACATTAAAATAAATAATTTTCGCCGACAGCTGTCATTTCCGAATTGCAATGGTGGTTTCCGTTTCGGTTCTTTTGTTCCACAGATAAAAAAAGTAAAATTGATTTTGCAAAAATAAAATACTAACTATGCTTTTAATTAAAAAATAAAAATGTAAAATTATCACTTAACTAATAAGCTAACATATCTAACACTTTTCATATTTTATTGTTAACACTGTCAAGTAGCCAATTAATATTATACTTTCAACTTGACGCCAGCCTGTCAAACCGCGATTTCTTCATAAATTTTCCAAGTAATCAATGTGCGCGCAGCTTCACACGCGTACTCTCCCCGTTTTTTCCACAATTTAGGCTAATTATTAGTCGCATCATGAATCATGATCTTATATAGCCTAAAGCCTTCCTCGATAAATGGACTCTCCAACACAAAAGGAATTTTTCAATTCAAACCAGTATTTCCTGAGATTAGTGCGTTCAAAGAATCTCTTTAGCTTTATAATATTAGTATAGATAAATACTTTGTTTCAGACTAGCCGCTATAAACTGCGTGACAGCGCACACTGCTACCCATGCACGGCTGACGGACAAGTACCGCATCCCGGACCCAGTTCTCGAGTCCCAAGTGGTGGACATGCTGGCCAGCATTCTGCCTGGTGTGCTTGCCGCTCTGCAGGATGTGGCTACGTGCCCGAACAACCCAGGGCATGCGGTTGTAGTGGTGAGTTTGCCTTATTAGTCTTTAAAATTTTTTTACAATCGTATTTTTAACACCTATTACCTCCGTGGCTTTAACGAGCAGGCTGAACTTAAGCGTTGCACCTTCTTTGTGGTTCCGGGTTCGATTCCCGGTTGCCTCAATATGAGTAACTAACTTTTCTTTATTGTCTGGGTGTTGTGGTACCGTACCACAGAATCAGAGCAATGTGTCTGTTGCTCCCAATTAATTTGGGCTTTAATCAATTAATTTGTCAATTACCTTGTTAATTGACTAAAAAAGTAATTGCAATTAAATTAATTACAATTAAATTAATCGCAATTGAACTTTTAATTGCACCTTGCAATTAAATTAATTTGATTAACGTGTAACAGTTGCAACTCACAATTAAAATAATTGCAATTAACTTTTTTAGTTGTTTTATAAAACAATTAAAACTAACAATTAACTTTCTGTATCAAAATGAAATTAGTAATGATTTAGGAAAATTAAGCTATAAGTGAGACAAGTATATTTTCAGAGTATAGCCTAACAATTTAAATAAGACTTTAGAAAATATGTTAACGATAATTTCTTATGAATAATTCCAAATATACAAAATAAGGTATTGATTATTATTTAGATCGGTCTTTTACTTCTTGCCAACATATTTATTTAACTACATATTTATTTAACAAAACAATTAAAAATTTATTAATTGTTGATTGTTACTAATACAGTTAACAATTAAATAATTGTTAATTATATTTTTTCACAATTACAATTGATTCATAGTTAGTTGTTGTGGTTACATTTACCAATTAATTAATTGTTAATCTTTAATTGTTCTTACAATTAAAACTTGCCCAACACTGCTGTTGCTCTGATTGATTGATGAAATATTAATACATATATAAAAATCAATTCCTATTACCCTTGGTCACCCATCACGCGCTAATTGCTGGACCAATTTCACTTTTTTTTCTGTGTTTGTTATTAGATAGATAGATAGATACACTTTATTGCACAGAAAAAATTACAGTTCGGTCAGCTAGTTTGTAAATAAAACAAAACCATGCTTGTTATATGTTAAGCTACTAGTGTAAAGAAATCTGTTTATTATATATCACGAAGTTCTTTTGCTATGAAAACTATCAGGTATGTTCATATTATATGTGTATGTTGATTTCATATAATCTTGTCAGGGCTCAGTAGGTACTTAGCACAATGAACGAAGTTTACTCTCTGCATATACAGTTATTAATATAAACTATTTATTTACATAATTCAACTAAACTATAAAAGTCACATAGCTATAAGATATAATATACTGCTACTGTAACTAATCTGCTGAGTTTCTTACCGGTGTCTTCTCGGAAGATATAGGCTCAGAACCAGAAGTAGAATAACTTTGCATTGTATTCAATGACGATTCAAAAGTTTTACATGTAACCTTCTTGAATAAAGACAATTTTGATTTCATTTGATCATATTTTTAGCCTTTTCCAAATAAGCCACCTAAACGAAACTGTGCAGTTACAGTATGCTTCCCTTTTATAACAGTTGGTAATTATGGTAAACGTTTCAGGCGTCAATAGAAGCAATACACCGCATTCTCTGTCTAACGATGCAAGACAAGTTTATGACAAAACGGGAAAACGTCACCGCCAAGGAATTCACTGAAATGTTCTCAGAGATAGTACAAGAACAGAATGAAGTAAGCTGTAAGGGTAATTGATAATTTTAGAACATTTAATATTGTATTTGCTCTGTATTTAATATTTATTTTTTAATTTCATATGATATTCGTTTTTACTGCCATTTTTGTTTGTATATTCACTTTTATTTTTTAGAATTTTGGTCAAATCTGTACAGAAATTACCACTCAGAATTTCTACCAGTAAAAAGTATTATTTGTTATGGTTGCATGTAAATTTTTATTCATTTCCTTTCAATCTTTTGATATAGGTAAATATTTTCTAAATCATAAACTTACATACAACAATTAAAACTTAAATCAAACAAAACTAATTAATTTTCAAAATAATATTTTTATTCCACCACAAAATGTTATTACTCTTGAAAAAAAATTTGCCTTCAGTTTTATTTCATATAACACATATTATGTACGTTGTTTGGATTTTTATTCTAGAGCTTATGGTAATGCACATAGAACAACATAATTTATAGACCAGTGTTTTTGAACCTTTAGTCCTTGGTCTCTACTGAGTCCATGTCAGTTTGCTGAGGAGTCAGCTGAAGCAATCGCTTCTTTCCCCCTGACATATGTACAGCATCTTTAGTTTGTGAACAACTCGGTACCTTAAATAGTCAAGTTGGAAGAGCAGCACGTGCGATACGTGAAGATCGTGGGTTCGAGTCCTGCACCGTAAGCGGAGATAAATTTTTTCTGTTTCTTAAAAACTTTTAAAGTTTGCTAGTGCTGCTTAAAGCACTATAAAAATTTAAAAATCAACTCGGTACCTTATCACATTAACCTAACTTTTATATGACTGACTCAGTTATAAGTATAACATTTTTATGACATTGTACTGAAGTGCATACAAAGTAATGGAGCCGACTGTACATATGAGTCATAAAGATGTCAAAAATATCTGCGAGAAATTTAGATTCAGAAATCTGTTTTGCGTTGCGCACATGGTTTTAGGTATATTAGAAGTCCGTTATCAAAAAAGGTTCAGGGCCACAATTATAGATGGAACTCTCGTTGCAGAAAAGGGCAAACTGAAGCAGGTCCCGAAGAGGTCTTGCGAGTGGTACGCGATGGCGGGAGAGAAACTGACGATGATCACCAAGAGCCTGATTGTGCTGCGGACCCATGAGCACTTCAAGGTGCGCCGGGAGCTCGCCGTCTTCTGCTCCAGGGTGCTCAACGAATGTACCTTGTGAGTTTCACTAGTACCTTGATCTATATTACCTCTATCTTTTAGTTAAGGCCCAATACGAAGCAATTGACATTACCCGTTTCGCGGCGAACCGCGCGCCATCTATTGAACGCATTTGGCATTAGCTCGTGCTAGCGCAGCACGAGTGTGCGGTGCTAGTACGAGCTAATGCCATGTAGTACTAATACATACATGTCATGCTATGCAGAATAATTTTGATTTAGAGACAGCATTGCGTACGTATAATTTATTAAATCTTACTACTTTGTAATATTAGTAAGTACCAATAGATTATCAATTTTGTATTTTATTCGTTACATACATACAAACATATCGATGGTCCCAACGAATAAACGTTCAAACGAAAAACTACTACTTTTCAGGAAACCATAAAAACGTTTGAAATCACATTACTTTAATGTCGTAATGAATAGATATATTTAATGTATAATTATATTAAAGGTTAAAAATATTTCAGATCATATATTTTTTAAGAAAATAAAACTATCGATTATCTCAGTATTCTAGAAAAAACATATAATTTTATTATTCTAATGAATAATATGTGACTTGTTAACAGAAATGTATCACTGCACGTTTATTCGTGTCATAAATGAAGTATAAACAAGTGTAGTAAAACGATACACGATTCTACGAATTAGTAAAAGATAATAATTCTACATTAGGATAGCTGTATTAAAATTTTTGAGGTCTGTAATGAAGCATAACTAATAAAAGTAACATCCATTTTTACACGAATAATCGTGTCTTTTTTTTGTTTAGGAGTTATTACCCAAAGGAAAGGTTAGACACAAGCGGCATATTGATTTAATACGTTTATTTTTGGTGTACTCAAAGAAACAATTAGATTCAATAGACGCATGTTTTGTTATTCATGTTATATGAAGAAATTTAATTTCCCTACAATAAACGAATTTTGTGCTATAAAAGTCTTATTTTAAGTCCAAAATTTACAAAAAAAAAATGTGTAGGCGTATTCTATGCCATAAAAACGAAAAAAAATTTTTTGGCAAGAGCTCTTGCACGTTCATTCGTTGGGGCCATCGATATATGGGGTGTAATTGAGCGTTTGCAGCGTGTATGCTAACCGACCTTTCAAAAGGTTGTGTACATGAAGTGCAGAACTGCAGACGGTACACGCATCCTCATCGGTGGCTCCAAGTAGCTGTGGTACACACAACGATCACACCCCGGCTTATTACGTCGGCTTGTGAGCTAAACAAACGAGACTCCTGCATGTTTCGGTTGGCAGGTCTTGCAGTGGAACCTCCTGCTTTGTGTACAAAGTCTAACTCGGCGGTAAAGGCAGTCCACGCTGATAAGCCTCTGCCCTATCAGCTTGCCCTAAGCTGATAGGGCAGAGGTCCAGTTTCATACAGACTGGGCTTTGTCAGAGGCTTGCACTTGGACGGCTCTGGGGGTGTAGTTGGTACATCGTGGTCGCTTTCACTCTACACCGGGGAGATAAAGAGGATTCGGCAGCACCTTAGTGACAAAGGTGGCCTGTTTAGGGGGGTACTGCTTTGCCTGCTCAGCCGGGGAGGGGGCTAGAAAAGATGCCCTAAAGAAATGTTCACCCTAACCCACACGGATGGTAGTAACCGCGGCTGCCTCCGCATCGTTTCACTCGTAGTCGACGATACAATAAAATACGGTTTTTAAAATCACCTAATATGACTTCAGGCGCGTAGAACGTGCTAACCCTACTTGATCACAACTCCAGCACCTATCCAGAACGGAAAACCGCAATTGTTCTCGGGAACTTAGCAATTCTCCGAAGAATTAACGCGCAGTATCAAGAGTGTACGTCTAATCGAGCTGGTACTCGTGTTGGGCGCCAAAATGGCTCAAGACTATGAAGGCTGGCTTAAAATCTTAGGCAGAAACGGAGTGGGTAACATGAACTAGAATGGTCAGCTACTGCTCAATTTATGTGCACAAATTCTTGCTATTACAAACACTTTGTTCAGCCACCCCGCGAAGCATAAAACTACATGGAGCACCCAAGGCCCAAATATTAGTATCTAATAGACTATGCGAAAGTACGGCAAAGAGACGTTTCCCAAGTCCTAATCACCCGCGGGATGCGTGGTGGTCACTGCTAGACTGACCACAGACTTGACGTTATAAAACTACGTCTTTGCTTCCGGCGTCCTCGCAGATCCGGTCCATCCAAGTCTGCATGTTTAAACGGTATTAGGCTTATGAATCATGAGACAATGAAGACATATGCTGAAGCGCTAACAATCAGTTAACCGTCTGTAAGCCCTGAGAGCAGTGATATCGAAAAGAGCTGGTTGGCTATATCTTCTCATATCTTAGACACGGCTAAATTCACTCAAGGGCTAACAACCAAAAACATGAAAATTGGTTTGTTGAAAACGATAAAGTCATAGTTAGCGCAATCGACAAAGCAGAGCAATTCACCCTGAAAGTGTTGTGGAAATACGACGAGAGTAACCTGAAGTTTCGTCGACTATCTTGGGAAAGGATCGGTGGTGGCAAGACAAAGCTCACTACATACAGTGGTTTCCTGACACAAACTAGCTTGGGGTGTTTTACAGTGAGGTTCGAAAGTTGATTAGCACGATCCCCTTTTCAAAAGCTCCTTTGAAACCATCGAATGGTAAAGGACTTCTCAAAACAAAGGAGAAAGTGCTCGAGTAATGGATGGGACACTTCAACGCTCTACTCAACGTGCGCTGGTCTCTTGACTTTGAATATGTTCTGTTGATATCTGAACTCCCCACTCTAGCTAAGCTGGATAAGCCGCTGACACTTGCTGAGATTGTTCTTGCGGTCAGTTAACAACTAAAATAGCGCGTGGTTGGTATCAACTTGATACCGGGAGAGCAACTACTTAAATCCGGTGGTGACGGGTTTCATTCGGCTATATGGAGCCTTTTTGTACTTTGTGGGAAAAAAGACCAAGTCCTAGCATTTTTACAATTTCTCGCATTGATCGATTGCACCTCTTACCGGGGTATTTTACTATTATCAGCCCCTGGGAAAATCTTTGCCAGAGTACTCCTAAAACACACCGAAGAGCACCTGCCTGAAACCCAATTTGGATTTTGGCCTGATCGGGGCACGTGCAAAGCTAATTTTTCAGTGCGTCATCTTCAAGAAAAGAGTTGACCTCGAGAAGGCTCTCGATGGCGTGCCCCGGAAAGCTCTCTAGATGGTGCTAGGGAAGCTATGATGCACGGAGCAGTTCTGTCAACGACGAATAGTCTGACTTTTTCCCCGTCACCTGTGGTATGAAGCAAGGGTATGTACTAGCCTACACTATCCGCGCTGTATTTTGCATTGGATGTCAGGGATGTCTCAAGGACTTCTTCGAAAGGTTTTCGCATCCGGTTCCGCACTCAGGGCTTGCACGAACGTGTTACACACGCTATGATTAATGAGATCTTGTACGTAGATGACCTTTGTTTCGTGGCAGAATCCCCAAAACCCTGCAGCAAATCATGTCGGATTTTCACCGTCTTGCCAAAAATTTGGTCTAAAAATAAGTATCAAAAAGAGGAATGGCTGTCGAAGGACGTTAATGGTCGCGAGACATTGAAATGAAGACTTGGTGAGGACTAGTTGAAGCGGGTTGCCAAATTCCGCTACCTGGGAGTACAATAACACCCAAGTGCAACCTCGATGCTGAAATAATAAGCAGAATTAGTGCTGCAGTCGCGGCATTCAGTAAGCTAAATTCAGAGTTCTTCTGCTCTCAAGACATCAAACTTGCTACCGTCAGGTATACATGGCGATCATGATCGGTCAATTCCATCTCAGATGCCTACTGAAGATTATGATTGGCTTTTAGCCACATGCGACCACATTTTCTTAATAGGTGCATCGTACGAAAAATAACTTCACGTACATACTTTGAAATGATTGTACTTGTGAGTCTTACATAATGTCGTTGTAAAAATTGCAAAAATTAAAAATTAAAAACTTTATTCTGTTTTCTCCATAGTGGGGGTAAGGTCCTGAGTGTATTAATTCTTACTAGACTCCAAGCGGTCAATCATACCCCTATGACAATGTATGACATTATTTGCCGTCTCTGTGTTTGCACTTACTCTGTTCATTATTTTCCGATTCGGTTGTGATATTTCGTCGACGCGCGTTCGATACCGCGTAATGACATTTTCCCGTAAGTTCTAATTTAGATTGAAATAATATGAAATAACAGACCACTTTAATCTTTATGGCAAATGCTACATACGCGGTATTGCACGCGCGTCGACGATTTGCATTTTTGAGTTTCTCACTTGCCTAGAAACGTATAAATGATCAGTTTGGCTATTGTAAATAAGTAAAACCGGCCAAAAGTGTGTCGGTCCACGCTCAGTGTAGGGTTCCGTAGTTTTTACAATTTACAATACTTAAGTATCCTTAAATTACAACTTTAGTTAAAAAAATATTTTTTCAAAAATTTCAAAAACGATTAAACCCATCAGGTTCAAAATAATTTTCCTAGAAAGCCTTTATGCAGTTCTATATTCCAGATTTTTTTCATACTTTTTGACTTATGGTTCAAAAGTTAGAGGGGGGGGGGGACACACAATTTTATTTTCTTTTGCAGCGATTATTTCCCAAAATATTAAAAATATAAAAAAAATGATCTTAGTAAACCCCTGTTCATTTTTAAATACCTGTCCAACGATATATCACATGTTGGGATTGAAATAAAAAAAAATCACACCCCAATTTACGTGTAGAGGGGGTACCCTAAAAAACATTTTATTATTTTTTTATTTTTGCACTTTGTTGACGTGATTAATCTACATATTTGTACCAAATTTCATCTTTCTAGTGCAAACGGTTTCTGAGATTATCCTCGGACGGACAGACAGATAGACAGACATGGCGAAACTATAAGGGTTCCTAGTCGACTACGGAACCCTAAAAATGCAGCCTAAGCAGCCTCCCAACAAAAAAGTATTTTCCAAAAAATATAATCTCAAAATGGAATTTGCGCAATTCGAGCTGCGTAAAGACTACGCGTGTAAACCAATTTATTTACTATTTTCAAAACAGACAACTAACTGCCGTCACCTGTCAACACTACACATCGAAGCACCTGAACGGCAAACTTTCATATCTAAGAATTATGCAATTTAATCAGGCGTTTGTGTTTAAAATGAATTATTTTATTAACTAATAGATTGTATAAAAAACGAAGAAGGCGGCGACCTTTGGAATCACAATCCTAAAATTTTTTAGTAAAAAGATTTTTTTCTAAATATATATTTACAGAGTTTTGGAAGAAAAATAATTTGAAGAATTCATTTTTGAACATTTTTTAAAAACGGTATAATTTTTATATATTCATTTATTTTAAAATTTCAAGAAGGCGGCGACCTTGTAAAATATCTGAATAAACGTACAAAAAGTGATTTAATGCTTAGAATTACTTGAGGTCATCGTTGTAGTGAACAGAAATACATGAAGTTTCGCTAATTCTCTTCGTATTGGGCCTTAAGTGTATGAATCCGGATACGTGACACTGATTTGAAGCCTAGTTATTACATTGGTGCGATCGCAATACCTCTTCCACCCTTACAATGGAAATGGTTCATACCAGAGATGTAACGGAGGTATATTCATCGGAACCATAAAGCAGCAGCAAAGCAGCCATCAATGCCGATGGTGCTGGACATCCTGTGTAAAAGTTTATCTCCTGAATAATGCACCCCATCCCTAAAAATTTTTATAGTCCTTTAAGCCGCAATAGCGAACTTTAAATATTTTAAAGCAACAGAAAAAACATCTCCCTTCTCCACGCGCGATATGTGAAGGCCGTGGCGGCAAAGGGAGATGATTTTTTTCTGATTCTTTAAAATATACGTGTTACTCTCACATGCAAGAAAAGTTCTCTAGAACGATGCATTTCATATCTGATTCCCACATTTCCCGTGACACATAGATCTTCGTTTATCTCACATGCAACTATGTCTTCTTCAGACCAATCCAGTTCATCCCTGTTGTCCACATTTTCCTACGACATATAGATGTGTGATATCTTCTCCAGGACTATGTAGTCCCATCCCTAATTTCCACATAGGTGTTCGTTACTCTCACATGCAAACATAAAATCTCCAGAGCAATGCAGCCCTCAATGCCGATGGTGCTAAGCATCCTGATCTCTCTGTGAAAAAGTTTATCTCCAGAATAATGCAGCCAATCCCCAATTTCCACATTTCCCAGCGACACATAGATGTTCATTACTCAAAAACTAAATGTTTATCTTCTGAACGATGCAGTCCATCCCTGATATCCAGATTTCCTTGCAGATAGGTATTCGTTACTCTCACGTGCAAGTTTATCGTCTCCGTCTTTATTATCCACATTTACTTGCGACATACACGTGTTTGTTACTCTCACATGCAAGTATATAATCTCCAGAACGATGCAGCCGTCAATGCCGATGGTGCTGGACATCCTGATCTCGCTGTGCAAGGACGAGTACGCGTGCGTGGCGGAGTACTGCGCGGCGGCCGTCAACGGTTACTTCGCGGCCGCGCCGCCGCACACGCGCCACCGGACCATGGACAACCTCAGCGAGAACCTGTTCGTGATGCTCAACGGCCTGCCGAGGGTGCTTAATAATATTGGTCAGTATGCTCAGTGAATATTCGGGATTTGAATATTATTTTGTTTTTTTTTATAAACCCTGTGTTCGCGTTCGAGGTGAGTTGGTTACGATTGTGAAAATTAATAATATCTCTTCGTCAGCGGACCGGCCATAAATATAAATACCTTAATAAGTTGGAAATAGTATGTCACTGCAATCAGTTTATCAAAGTATAACTCTGAAAATCAGAGAACTTTCATGCAAACATACAAACTATCAATCTCCGTTATACTCCTTTACGGGATGATTTAAAAAAAATATATTACAAATGTTTCATGGCTTTCGATGAAGAACTTCAAACTAAATTTCATTCAAATCAAATAACATCAAAAATGACAAAGCCGCATACTAACTTTAAACCCCCTTAGGGTGATTATACAAAAATCCAGATAAATTAGTCAGTCAGCTTTGATAGATCAGTCAGTCAGCTTTGATAGATTAGTCGTTCGGCTTTGATAGATCAGTCAGTCAGCTTTGATAGATCAGTCAGTCAGCTATGATAGATCAGTCGGTCAGCTTTGATAGATTAGTCGGTCAGCTTTGATAGATCAGTCAGTCAGCTTTGATAGATCAGTCGGTCAGCTTTGATAGATTAGTCGGTCAGCTTTGATAGATCAGTCAGTCAGCTTTGATAGATCAGTCAGCCAGCTATGATAGATCAGTCGGTCAGCTTTGATAGATTAGTCGGTCAGCTTGAATAGATCAGTCAGTCAGCTTTGATAGATTAGTCGGTCAGCTTTGATAGATCAGTCAGTCAGCTTTGATAGATCAGTCAGTCAGCTATGATAGATCAGTCGGTCAGCTTTGATAGATTAGTCGGTCAACTTTGATAGATCAGTTAGTCAGCTTTTACAGATCAGTCAGTCAGCTTTGACAGATCAGTCAGTCAGCTTTGACAGATCAGTCGGTCAGCTTTGATATAGCAGCCGGGCAGCTTTTGACGATTTTATTTGTACGTATATTCCAGACACGGGCCGTAAGCTGTACGCGCTCAACCTTGTGCACGGCTACCTGCAAGTGCTGAGCGACGCGGCGCGGCCTCAGCGACTCACGCTCGCGCTCAGCGCACACGACAACATGCGCCGCCTGTGCCTCGCGCTGCAGGAGGCCGCCGCCGTGCGGACCGACCTCACGCTGCTCACGCAACACACGCACACAGGTATATATGTCAACGACAACATGCGCCGCCTGTGCCTCGCGCTGCAGGAGGCCGCCGCCGTGCGGACCGACCTCACGCTGCTCACGCAACACACGCACACAGGTATATATGTCAACGACAACATGCGCCGCCTGTGCCTCGCGCTGCAGGAGGCCGCCGCCGTGCGGACCGACCTCACGCTGCTCACGCAACACACGCACACAGGTATATATGTCAACGACAACATGCGCCGCCTGTGCCTCGCGCTGCAGGTAGATGTTATGACGTAGGCATACGCAAAGATAAGATTTTGATCAATTCTACCCCCAAGAGGATTTTTGGTCTTTTTTATCGGCAGTTTTCAGTGTCACGAACCCGAAGCTCGTAACAATACCATATAAATGTTGTGTCGTAGACTTGTCGGCAGCCGGTCCGATGTCTTCCCCGTGGTGCCGGCTGCGGCACGTGGAGGCAGGCGCGTGCGAGGCACGGCTGCAAGACGTGCTGGGCCTGCTCGCCGCCGCCGAGTGCAGCGAGCTCATCCTCGACCGGCTGCTGCAGCTCTTCCGCCAGGACCGCTCGCCCGACCTCGCGTACCTCATGAACCACATGGCTAAAGGTATACAATCCCTACCAATACCACCACCCTTAGATGAAAACTCAAGGAACTCAAAATATATTTTTTTTGGATATGACGGAAAATTGTTTCAAAAATATATAATAGCACTGGTTTTAAACGTCTAAAGAGGCATTCCCGAGGATAATGTGTTCTTTAGCTTGTTAGACTAGCCTTTTGGGAGTTAATTTAAGTTTTGTTTACAAAATGCATAATTTTTGAGTTACTGGAGTTTTCATCTAGAGGTGCGATATTATAAATGCGAAGGTAACTCTGTCTGTCTGTTACGCTTTCCCGCTTAAACCTCACAACCGATTTTGATGAAATTGTAACGTTAAACCTCAACAACATAGGCTACTTTTTTGTTAGAAAATAGGGAAGGTGATACCACTGGGAAAATGATTATTTTTCAAGTTAGAGATATAAAATTTGGCACAAATATAGCTTGTCGCGGTTTATAGTCGCGGGCACGACTAGTAGAACATATCTTTGTATGAAACATATGTTCCTTTAATAAGAGAGGTAGGGCATACCGATTTATCGGTCGAACTGGAGCAGCCCGACTGGTGAAATACCTCCATCTTACAGAAGACGGCTAAATAACAATCACTTCGGTGTTGTTGTGTCAGGCCTTCAAGGTAAGGGCGACAAGTCCAGTAACAGATTTATTATGCTGTACTTGTCGCCCTTAAGCTAGGACCTTATTACCACTTAACATCAGGTGGGATGAGGTCAATCTTAAAGTGTAGATAAAAATAATAAAAAACTAAAAGTAGAAATACTTCCGGCGAGCTAGGTGTTATCTGTTCGGAGACCAAGGTCCAACTATTGGTATCTTGCATTAGCTACTAAAAAATGGTGTCGCATTTTGAACCTTTAACTGGTTTTAAATGTTTAAAATGGAACGCGAAAGTCTTAGTCTATAATATTTTACGATACGTGAAGGTGTGGGTTCGTCCCCAACAGCGTAAAGAGAGATGAAGTTATAATATTTCTTTAAAATATTGAATGGTCGTTTATTCACTCCTCAGCGCCGAATTCACCTCAGAGCTTCGTGGAGCGCGTGCTGGACACGTACATCGAGGAGGACGTCTGGTACATGCCGCTGGAGGTCGGCAGCGGCGAGCCGCCCCTCACCAGGGAGGACACGCTAGACGTGACCGTCTACAACCCTCGCGCCTGGACCAAGGACAGCGTCCCAGGTAATGGACAGATCATGCTGATGTTATCGTGAGATATGGATGTATCTTGCCCGGAGATCTACTCCCAAATACGAAATATGTCGGATCAGATGACGGATAGTAATTTTTAATTCTCATAATCGTTACCAATCCACCCCGGAAACGAATTAAGCGTTTTAGAAAAACAACAAAATACGACTATGATTACCTCGGTGGCGCAGTGGCTAAAGTAGACCAAAGCGCGAAAGGTTCACAATTCCCAGTCGGATCAATTTTGCAAACGAACGTTTCTAAATTGACTTGGGTCTGAGTGTGCTGGGATGACGCACCCAGTTAGTATCCGTCGTCTGTTGCTCATAGTACAAGGTAAACCCTTAGATTGAGACCAGGTGACTGGTGTGATTGTCTGGCGAATTTATTTATTTAAAATATTATTTATGCAAATCAATAACCACGTTTTAACTCCCAAACTTTTGATTAATCTTCAATAATTTCGAAACCTTTCATTTGTTCGTTTCGCTTTTGAGAGTAGACCCTCGTAGAGTAGATCTTATCTGTAAGTAATAGGTTCCGAACCTAAGGTAGCATCATTTACATTATATAGACGTTTCATAAATATTACTGTTTTAATTTACACGAATTGGATCAGATATTCAAATTCAATTTCAATTCAAAAATAAAGTTGTGTATAGATTAAGAAACATCAAGACGACCTCCATAGCCGAGAGGCGAGTGGGCCGGAATTTGGCATCGCGCCATCTCTGCGGTCCCAGGTTCGATCCCGGTCGGGTCAATATGGAAAACGAACTTTTCTATATTGTCTCGGGTCTGGGTGTTGTGGTACCGTCGTTGTATCTGATTTCTGTAGCACACTTGCTTACTTACTTTACTTACACTTGGTACTTACCGCAGAATCAGAGCAATGTATGTGATGTTGTCCAATATTTATTTCTATTTATCTTCAAAATATATAAAAGGTGAAACTGACTGACTGACTGACATATCAACGCACAGCCTAAACGGCTAAACGTAAGCACTTGAAATTTAGAAAGGACGTAGCTTAGGTATCGCAGAGGTGCACTATGAATGGAATTCCCGAAATTCCTACGGGAACGGGAATTAGCGGGAAAATCCTTTTGTATGAAAAATCTAAACCGCTTAAGTTAAGACGCTTGAAATTTGGCGTGCAGGGACCTTAGTAAACCTAAAGCTTAGTTGCAACAGGATATTGCAAAATACCCACGGGAACGATGTCGCGGGCACAGCTAGTTTAAACAAAAAAAATGTGAAAATGTAACGTTTGGTCAGGTCTGTACGAGGGCGCGGTAGAGACTCGGTACACGGACGTCGGGTACTCTTCGCCGCGGAGGGCGGCCCACTCTGAGCCGGACAAGTGCGGCACGCTCGCGGAGGCTCAGCGGAACATGGCCCTCTGCTGCCTGCTCACGGAGGGCGTCGGCCTCATGGCCAGGAGGCTCGGGGACAAGTTCCAGCCGTACTTGATGAAGACGCTATGCTTGTTGCTCGAAAGGGTTGGTGAGTGTATTTTATTATTATTATTTTTTATAACCACAGTATGAAGGGTACAGGGGAAAAACAAGCGATAAAAACAAATTACAAAAATCGACAAATACACTGTTGAAAATTCAACCTGATCTGTTACACCAAGGCATTCTCTTGTAGCGAGACAGCGGATTAATTTCAAAAGTTTAAAAAACAAATACCCGTCACTAGTTTCATAATTTTTTGTTGATGCAGGGTCAAAATACAGGAGTTAATGTAACTTTTGGTGTCATAATCTGATTTTCTGAGTTTTATGTGACATTCCTTGTTTTCCCCCTGTACCCTTCATATTGGCTCCTCTCAGCCTAGTAAGCAAGAGAAGAATCCACATCGCGATGACAACGGATTTGATACCGTAATATCCTATCCGTAAGCAACGCCATACTCGGCCCGCAAGATGTCCTTTTGAAGGAATCCATGTGAAAGAGGCAACGAGTTTCACTACTTAATGGTACGGCAAAGATATGAATTACCAAACTTTTTGGTTCGCGATGGATTATTATTATCATGTCTCCTTTAAGATTACACGAGAGGTTTTACCTTCTCAGTCCGTTGGAAAGCTTGCGTGTGGTCACAGGCCCAACACATAGAGGCTCCTTGAGACGTTTCAATATGAATGTGAAATAGGACACTGGTTTGATCTTACATCTAACTTCACCAGCATGGTGCGCTTATTAGTAATAATACCCGGCAAGAGCAGCACTATCGCGTTAGATAGATAGATAGATACACTTTATTGCACAGAAAAATTTACAGAAATTGGCTTTACTTTGCTAGAGAGCAATCTCTTCCAGACAACCTTTAGGTAGAGGAAAAAGTAGATATCGAGAAACTGGTGCGCCCGTGCAAAATATTTATTGAGGAAAACAAAAATAAATAAATAACCGGAAATATAAATCCATAAAAAATAAAACACAAATAAATTAAAAATACATACATAAATAAATATCAATAAATATATACAAATCCATAAAGTATTTACGGTTTAAACAAACATATAGAATAAACATATGAAATCAGATTAAATACCAACAAAAGCTTAGCTTTATTTTAACACTTTGATAAAGAAGTTCGCGTTTAGTTAAGAGAAAGAAATAAAGATTTTACTCTTGATTTGAAAATGGGAAGGGACTCAGATTCCCTGATAGATAAAGGAAGGGAATTCCATAAGCGTATGGACTGGACAGTGAAAGATTGTGAGTAGTATTCAGAGGTATGAGTAGGAAAAGCAAGGAGAAGTTTACGGGAAGATCGCATACTATGCTCTTTGATGGATTGCAAGAAATGGAATCGTTCTTTCAGATATGGAGGGGAAAGAGGATTAAATAAAATATTATATAGAAGATTTATATATAATATAGATATAGAAGATTAGCGTTAGGTGGGAAATAAATATTATTTATAAGGCAAGCATGAGATAACTGATATACCTATGTCTAAATCCAACTAAAAGTTTGCTTTTACTTTGTTTACGCGGCTTTGAAACTAGTTTACGTTTTAAGCTGAAACTACGCCATTGGGTGATTCTTCCACTCTCGAAAATTTCTGTATTTTTTATGTTAAATGTTCAAATTGATACCGATCGTCATTCATATTATGTCTTCTATGACAATTTTTAATGATATTAACAGAAATCGTCATAATATGAAATACCATTATATCTACAAATAACTGCAGATTAATCGATTGAAATAAAATACTCGATATTATCGATGGTATTGATTCCAGTATCGATTTAATCGATAATATTGTAAAATTAAAGAATTATTATAATCGATTACCATCGATTATATCGCATAAAGAGGGACTGTCGATAATACCATTATAATCGGTTACTTAAATTTTTACTGTATTTTCGACTGTCCAATAGATTTTTAGAATATTCGGTTCCCATATGCACTATGGATTAATAATCGATGTCCAACCGATTGCTTGGCTTCACTCGTGTGTGTGGGCGGCAGGCAGCAAGTACTCGTGGGTGCAGCAGGCGGGGCGCGCGGGCCTGGCGGGCGCGGCCGCGGCTCACGGCGGCTCCGAGGCGGCGCTGGTCGCGCACAACGCCGACTACTTCACGCACCAGGTCACGCTGCGGCTCAAGAAGGTACCCTATCATCTATTATATAAAAAAATATCGCAAAATGTGTTGGTAAGCACATAACTCGACAATGCTTGGACCAATTTTGACAATTCTTAGTTTCGTACAGATGTTCTGCTACCGCGGATTTATTAGTCTGACGATTTTTTTTGTTATGTTTCTGTTGGCAAACATTTTTATGCGTCATTATTTTGTTACAGTCATGGAATACCGAATCTGCACTGCAAATACTGTCAGTGGTGATGGAATACTGCGATGAAAGTATATTAGATTGCCTGTATGGAATTGTGAAAGATGTAAGTATTCTTGCTCATTAATATGTTCACATTTCAGAAACTATGACGGTAGGTATAGTCAGTAGCTTTTGTTCGTCAACAACTCTGTACCTTATCACATTAAGTCACTCTGTCTATCTGACTTGCTTAGTGACACGTAGATTTGGTATGACAAGGTACTGAGGTGTATACGAACTAATGAGCAATAGCCTGTAGATTGTACAACAACACACAGATCAGAGATGATATAGAAAAGTTCGTTTTTCATATTCACCCGACCGGGAATCGAACCGGGGTCTTCAGAGATGACACAACGATAAAATCCGGTCTGCTCGCCTGTCGGCTATAGAGGTCATCAAATGTGATATGACAGCTTAGCATACGTCACGCTAATAAATTTGTAAGGAACGTATATTCCTTTACTAAAAGTGGAAGTACTTCCGCCGAGCTAGGTGTTATCTGCTCGGGGACCAAGGCCCAACTACCAATCTTGGTTTGTTGTATATATACTTAGTGGCGACGAAAACTCTGATATCGCGATGTAGGATAGCGATGTCACGCATTACGTATGGAGCGTTGTTTACTACGCCAATTCTGCTGACGCTGTATTTGTGTCGACTTGTAGGTCATGTCGTAGGTCGGCACAAATTTTATCGCTCTCTCAACAAATTTCAAAATGCTATTTATAGGCTGAAACAATGAGTTTAGTGTGCTACCAACCAATCAACAATATCTATACTTTAGTCGTTGCATGTGAGAAATTCGACCTATTGCGCTCTATTGTCTGACATTTATTCATTTATCGTCACCAACATGATTCATCTTGTGGGGGGCAAGTCTACGCTGCTTTATCCGACTATACTTACGACGACATCCGTAGCCGAGAGGCAAGCGTGCCGGACTTTGTCGTCGCGCTATCTCTGAGGTTCCGGGTTCGATCCCCGGTCGGGTCAATATCGGAAACGAACTTTTCTATATTGTTTCGGGTCTGGGTGTTGTGGTACCGTCGTTGTTTCTCATTTCTGTAACACAAGTGCATTAGCTACTTACCACAGAATCAAAGCAATGTATGTGATGTTGTGATGTTGATGTTGTCCAATACTTAATGTTAAATAATCTAATCAATATTCCGCATGTGTATGTCACCGTAAGATTGTAAAAATCGTTAGATTATAATCTATCTGGCGAGATTGTAAACTGTCGACAGATTGTGACCTGTAACTTAGGATTGCAATTTAACGCATTATTTTTCGCTTTATTGTAATCTATCGAAGTGAAACCGTTAAATTGCAATCTGTCCCCTGTTAAACTGTCAACTGTCCGAAAGCTCTTCCTGATTGGTCGGTTTATTGTATGAGCGACCAATCACGACCAGCCTTTCTATGACCCCGGAAACTAAGGAATGAAATTCAATTCAAATCATTTCTTATATTTAAAGATATAGAGGTGTCGTTTAAATAAAATAAATGCACTTCAAAAAATCTTCAAGTCTTTATTTACTATTTAGTAGGTAATCAATAATCCTGACATACGTTGAGAAATAATTGTACCGAAATATTTATTCTTCAAACACTCAAAATTTTAATTGAAAATTACAATAAAAAGAAACAATTATTTTGTCTTTTAACACAAATTAAAATTCGAAAATTTTAAGAAACTCATATAAAAAAAAGATTTAGTCCTTTTTTTTATTTATATATTGGTTCGCACGTCTAGTGCATCAGCCACTGACTTGGGTGGAGGGATATTTGACAATTTTGGATTACGGTGGATAAAAAGTTTAGGAAACTTAAACATACCATAAATTAAAAGTATTAAGACAACAAACGAAATAACAAACAAATATGGCGAATGCCGGGGCGGCGGGGGGCACATAACTCTCAACCAATCAACGCGCGAGATGCATTTCGTTCTACATCAGTTCACAATTTGACCGATTCCCATCGTTAGATTACAATATAGCGAAAAATAACGCGTTAAATTGCAATCATAATGTTACGGTTCACAATCTGTCGACAGTTTACAATCTCGCGAGATAGATTATAATCTAACGGTTTTTATAATCTTACGGTCACATGTATATACGTATCTTATTTCCAGGTTCTAGTCCAAAGTTGTGATAAATATTACGAAAAAAACCTTTACGCGTATCTACAAGTGTTCCTGACGTTTGTGAACTGCATTCACAAGTGGTTTCCCGTGGAAGATGTGACCAAACCTTCGGAGGGAAAGGAAGAGGACCAGCTAGATTTAACTAAAGACTTATTAGAATACATAGAAAGTAGTGAAGAGGCTGAGAGGTTGATGAGTAACGAGGAATTTGAGAAAGAGACTGGCAAGAGTGTGGAGGAGATGTACAGAGAAGATATGAAGAGTAAAGAAGATGATGTTTTAGATTACGATGACAAAGTAGCGGGTAAGTTTTGTAATTTGATTTAAACAATATTTACTAAATTAATTAATGATTAGCTTTGGCATTTAAATCTCAAAATGTTCTCATTTAAGGAATAGTTTTTGGCAATCTGTTTCATTAGGCGTTAATAGGAACAAATCCTATAATTTTAAACCAGTCGCAAGCGCTCCTAGACAGTGCTGGAACGTATTAAATCCTCATTGTATTGTCATTTGTATGTAAATACGGGATAGAAAATTGTATTTAATATTGTTTTTAAACCCCGACGCAATAGATGCGAGGTTTAACTTGTTGATAAGTTTGACTTGTCTGTCTGTCAGTGTGTTTGACTTGTCTATCTCCAATGGCCCCGAAGCACCCGATAAATATATCCTGATTTTTTTTGTTTGAAATGGGAATTAGGTTTGAGTATTCTTAACTTTGTTTAATGAAAATCATTCCAAGATGGCCGCCGTCCCAAAATGTCGGATTACATATTTCAACACTTCTCCTTAGGTATCAAATATATTGACTTTAGCAGTACCATACATTATGACAAGTTTCAAACTCAAGATGCGCTAATATTTTTCACGCCACTTAATGTAAGGTCCCACTAGAACACCAGCGCTTCTGCCGCATTGATTCCATTGTCGCAGCGAGGCTGGGGCCTTATTGGCTGCTTTGTTCCTGTTCAATCTTTATAGTGCCACGCTTTTAATTGATTTTTTTTATTGCGTGTGTCATTATTTTGTTCTATCACTCTAATATTGAATTGGCTACTTGACAGTGTTAACAATAAAATATGAAAAGTGTTAGATATGTTAGCTTATTAGTAAAGTAATTATTTTACATTTACATTTTTCAATTAAAAGCATAGTTAGTATTTTATTTTTACAAAATAAACTTTACTTTTTTTATCTATGGAACAAAAGAGCCGAAACGGAAACCACCATTCCAATTCGGAAATGACAGCTGTCGGCGAAAATTATTAGGCGAAACAATGATTATTTTACCGATTAAATTGAATTATTGTGTCTCTAATCGTATAAAGAATTTATTGAAACATTTCCCGTTTATCTTAATTAAGTCGTTCCTATGCGTATCGGTTCGTTTTATAGGACGTTGACGTCATAATTGCAACAGTGACGCGACTTGGCGTTTTCGCGCGCTTTTTAAATGTGTTACACAAAATCTTATTTTTCTCTGGTTATTTAGATTATTTCCAGATAAATCGAATTGCTTGGGATATAAAATGAACGGGCGCACATTTTACAATACTTTTTCAAAAACTGTCAAGTAGCCAATGGTAGGGTTTTCAGGATTCCGTACCCAAAGGTTAAAAACGGCATCCTATTACTACGACTTCGCTGTCTGTCTGTTTGTCCGTCCGTCTGTCACTAGGCTGTATATCAAAAACTGTGTTAGCTATAGAGTTGACATTCAGATTATGTATTTCTGTTGCCGCTATAACAACAAATACTAAAAACAAAATAAAATAACTATATAAGGGGGGACTCTCATGCAACAAAAGGGGGACCCCCCTTTTTTTTTTGCTGGATATTAATAAAAGCTGTAGTTGATACTTGAATAATTCACAAAATATTTATAAGTGTATTTATTCCAAAAATAAAATTAATAAATGCTCGTTGTTAATAGCGGCCACAGGTAGGCGCTTGATATATGTACAGAATATATAGTTAAATATTTATTTAGAATATTTTGTTATATAGACAGACACCAAGACAGGGGAAACATTTTAGTTTTATTTAGTTTCGCTTGGTCCATATTGTGTCTAATGTTGAATAGATAATGGTACGGTGTGGAACCCTTCGTGCGCGCGGTCGACTCGTGCTTGGCCGGGTTTTTTATTTTTTTAAATTATTTTCGAGCAGAGGAGAAGCCGCCTCTCCCGCAGCACGTGAGCGTGTGTCTGTCGCTGCTGCGGCGCTGCGTGCACTTCTGTAGTGCGCGGCGCGAGGACGCGGCCGCGGCGCTGAGGCTGCTGGCGCGCGGCCTGCCGCTGCTGGCGCGGCACGAGGACGACCTGCTGCCGCTCGTGCATCTCATATGGGCGCCGCTCGTCGCCAGGTATGACTCACTCTTCAACTACTGCGGCGCTGCGGCTGCTGGCGCGCGGCCTGCCGCTGCTGGCGCGGCACGAGGACGACCTGCTGCCGCTCGTGCATCTCATATGGGCGCCGCTCGTCGCCAGGTATGACTCACTCTTCAACTACTGCGGCGCTGCGGCTGCTGGCGCGCGGCCTGCCGCTGCTTGCGCGGCACGAGGACGACCTGCTGCCGCTCGTGCATCTCATATGGGCGCCGCTCGTCGCCAGGTATGACTCACTCTTCAACTACTGCGGCGCTGCGGCTGCTGGCGCGCGGCCTGCCGCTGCTGGCGCGGCACGAGGACGACCTGCTGCCGCTCGTGCATCTCATATGGGCGCCGCTCGTCGCCAGGTATGACTCACTCTTCAACTACTGCGGCGCTGCGGCTGCTGGCGCGACTATTTTTTTACTTGTGACTATTTCAGGAGTATTGCTTTTCATTAAGATTTTAAATATGAGGATTCCAGCTGGAAGGACACGTTTCTGCAGCCGTGACGATGACTTGCACAAAGTCCCTTCTTAAAATGGTTCGGCTTATTAGACACTGGAACATTAGGCTTTCATGCCGCAGCAGGACTGCGTACTACGTCCATGGTATCGGACCAGCGTTGGTCTTCTATGGGGTATTGATAAGCGCAAGTCGCCGAAACCGGATTCGATACCTGCATTGTGTCACTTCAAAGAAGCCGACACCTGTCTTGTCATGAGTGGTGTGCGCTGTAGGAGACACAGATCAGCACATATTCAACTTTTATAATCAATACTTTTTCGTTGCAGATTTGAAACGAGCGAGCCGGTGGTTCTGCGGCGAGCGCTTGAACTGTTAGTTGTTATGGCGAATCTTTCTAAAGACTTTATACACAGTCGATGCGTCAAGTAAGTAATATTGTTATTATCAAAAAGTAACAAATTTGTTGTAACCTAAATTATTCGAACTTTTTCACCTCGACACTAGACAAATTTTTTATTATACCATCTGATTGACGACTCCTGACAATTCAATTTGAATAAACAAATATTATTATCTCTAATAGTACCCTATTTATATTTAAATACAATATTTTTATGTTCTATTGAACAAAAGTTTAAATTTCATCAAATTTAATTGCACGTCATCGATCAAACTAAATGTTTTTTTAAGATGTTATATGCTCTTGTATGCAAATAGGTACTACTGAATGGATATGGGTGGATTTGGACAGTTAGGTAAATTCAACACGCGAGTAATATACTTTCACAGCGGATAAGCCGCAGTGAACGATTTCATTCATCAGACAATAGTCTTCCATTGTCTAAACAACGTCGTCTCCGTAGGGAGGTGTTACCGCACATATACAAGTACCTGCACAAGTCGTCCGCGGACAGCCACCTGAAGGACGTCGGCTCGTGGTACCGCACCAGCGCCGCCTACGAGTACCAGGCGGCCGCGCTCGCCGCCCTCGCCTCGCTCGCGCCCGACCTGGGCCTGCGGGACGAGAAGCTGGACCAGGCGATGGCCTGTGTCGACCACTACCTCTCGAGCAAGCAGCCGAAGCCTTTGCAGGTAAGTTTACTTCGGTTTTGATATCAATGAAAGTGTAAGAGACTTTTAACACTTTCAATGCCTAAAACCCGGCTCCCGGGTTCTACTGTATTTTCGCCAGACGCCCAGAACCCGGCTCCCGAGTCGGCCTATAGCTAGCTATACATCGCCTATGCGCACGCCCAGCACCCGCTAGCCGGGTCCTATTGTTCTCTCGAAAGTAGCAAGAGCAAGGGCTGTCAAAAATATTCATGTTTTTTAAAGTTGTGAGAACTTACTATGTTTGTTTTATTTGAATGAATTTTTTCACAACAATTATCCGTGAAGTAAATAATTTAAAGGTGATGTTTAAAATAAATAAAATGTTAGATTGTGATCAAACCCTTTGCAATGTTTTTTTCTAAAAATAAACGGACTGCATTTTAGCATCATAAAATAGTCATTGTTATTGTTCAACAAATACATTTTATGACCTTTGTAATCTACCTGGTCCAGACATACCAGAGATTAAAAAATGAATGTAGAATTACAACCTGTATTGTTTGTCACTAGTAATACTGGTTAGCAATTAGAACAAAAGATTCGGTCGATGCTGTGCACGTGCTGAGCGGTGCCCTTTTAACTTACCTCATTCTCAAAAAAAGGCGCTTTGAATTTCGGCGTTCCTATTATAAACACACTAATTGAAAAAAAATAGAATCATTATGGAGTTTATTTTATGGTTCCAAGTTTTATGGTCAAGTATCTTTTATTTGCAATCAGTTATTGTAGTCCGCGCCGCAGCTAGCCGACAAAGAGGATGATCCTATATTATAATTTTATGATTAATTTATTAGTGTCACCAAAGATCAGGTATGTAACTGATACAATTGTTTTTACAACTGTTTTAAAGTGCACCTGCGGGATTAAGACAAAATGAAAGTAGTTTTGTTTTTGTCTTAAAATTTACTATTTTATTGTTTTACGTGTCAAGTGTTTTTTAACACTGTTTTTGTATTTAACTAAGTTTTTATACAAATGTCAGAACAAGTCTTTATTAATATATTTTAATATAACTCCTTACAAAAAATCAACCCTTGAAAATAAGAACACGATGCGCGCGCTTTGAAAGTATTTCATAGAAAGTTCATCCTAATGTTCATAAGATTGAAGTGTAAAATTACACCTGATTATTGGTATATCTCAATTTCGTAACCATAAAATTTATAATTAATTCTATCTTTGCTACTTTTTCGGGAAAGCGTGGTGCCGCTTGTTGCATCTTAATATACTTTAACGTACTTGAAAGTATTTTGGGCGCACACCTGGTGTCGTATTTGAAAGCTAATATATAAATGTACCTTGTTGTATAACCTTATCGCGTAAATATGCATCACGCCTTTGAAGTATGAGTAGAAATAAATATAAGAAAAACTACAATCCGCTTACGAATCGCCTCCATGTTTAATGCACAGCCAAAATAATGTTTCCATATAACTGTAAAAGACTACATTTTCTTTGCGAAAATGTACAACCCTAGTGCACCCGGGAGGCGAGTTCTCGGCGTGGCGCGATGTTCCGCGATGCTGTGCGTCACGCGGCGCCCGTGCACCCGGCTACCGAGTCCTATACATACTCGTTGCTCAGTTTTAGGCGTGTGGCAGAAACATGAAAATTGATGAGCATTGAAAGTGTTAACTTGTTATATCGGGTGTGCCCACGCCCCCAGTTAGTGTCTGGTGCTCATAGTACAAGGGAAAAGCTTAGTTTGAGACCAGGTGATTGGTGTGGTTGTCTGGTGCATTTATTTATTTCTAATTCTGTTAATTAAAACATCATAAACTTTAATATATATTATTGGTTAGTTGTGTGTATAGAAATTATTGACTAGCATCTGCTCACATGTTACTGAAATAATGAATGTTCAGATATTAATGGTAACTTGTAGTGTATGGAACTTTTGGATATTTTTATCTGTTCAGAAGTATTTGGTCACTTTGTCTGCTCCAATATATATGACGGCGACTTTACCTACATATTGCATAAAAAATCCAGTTCAATCTAATTCAAAATGATCTTATACTAAAGTTGATCGCAATTTATCACAGTATTGGATTGCTACCAAAGTCACACATATAATTAAAAGGTTCCACATATGCGCTTGCTATTGGATTATCGTTAATTTTTGTTTTGCAGGCGGCAGCAGTAAATTTCTACCAAGCCATATTAAATTACGACTACGGAGCAGCGTGGTACCACCTCAGGACTGTCTGCTCTAATGATCTAGTACTAGAACCGCCACAGATCGAAATCATCTCACTAAAGCCGGTCGTGGGCACGCCCTACGAGCCCGCCAACAAAGACTACGAAACGAACATCAAACTGATATTCAACCACGCCATAAGCTAAGTGATAAGCCTACTGATGACATGTTATTTTTATACAAATTATTTGTTATGAATAGATGTAAATAAAAAAAACTAATGGCAGTAATTCATTTTTATATCTTTATAAAAACACAATTGTCACAGAAACAAATACCCATTTACTTTACAGTGTAATGTAACATTAAATACTATATTTTCGACACCATTCCCACATCTTTATGAATTCAGTCTAATAGGCGTATATATTAAATAGAAATGCATATAAAGGCATATATATATTACGTATCATCTGCAGCGACTGATAGATTCGTTTGAACATATATTTCATATAATAGTTCTGTTAGTAACTTTACAAATAATAAAGATGTGAGTGTGACAACCTAAACCCGAACATAAAATTTCCGACCTCGCCTTTATTATAACTTATTTTAAATAAATCCTAGATTGCTCTATAATATACGAGTGCAATGGTAACCTTAACAATCGTCTAGCTAAATACTGAACGTCGGCTTTCAACTAGACTACTTAGGCACAATATTTAGACTGCTATAGAGCTGTAAGAATTCTCTAACGAAAATAAAGTAGATAAAAACGCATTCTAGTGGAAATCCGACCTTAGGTGTCCGTCTTAGGTAACAAACTGGAGCTGTTTATAATAGGGATGTTGACTGGCTAGTCAACTAAGATCTTTAAAATACTTAAAACTCGACGTTTTTATTTTACTTATCAACACACTTTTGACTTTGACAATAAAATTGGTTGTCTGTTACGGACGGTAGTTCGACGTGACAACGCTGATCGGTTCAGTCCGTTCTCGTTCGTGCCGCGCTCTCGCTTACGTAACGTGACAATGAGCGTAACGAGACAATGACGTCATCTTTTACGTGCAAGCAGCCCGTAGTATCGATGTCACGACGTAACTATTGCCAATGGAACATAAATAAGGTATTAAATGTACAAATAATTTATTTAGATATAAATTATTTGTGAACAATATCGACATCCCAAGTTATCAAACTGCTATTTTACACTTTTCAAAAGTATATACAATACGACATGAAACTCGCAGCATGGTCACCTAATTTAAGACATTTGGTTGGATACTAGCCATAGATTAGAACAGATTAGATAAAGAAATAGTGGAGTTGAGTCGTTATATTATTGAATCAAGCAAAAGAAGAACTACTGCTAAACTGAATGTACTTCGCAACAATCCCAACATGGCCCACGGCGAATAAACAGAGTAACCCATTTAATACCTTAAATAAACGCAGGTAAGTTTTCGTTTTGTTAAATGTTCCAATTCAATTATGTAAATTAGGCCTACAATTTACATATTTCCTAAGCGTTACAATGTTCAATTCTTCTACTACGGTGAAAAGATCTACTTTCTGAATAAACTATTTACATACATACCTAAATATAATTTAAAAAATTCCAAAGTTACCTACGCCGTAGGCCATGCCCCAGTTACAAACTGATCTGAGCATCGCATCAAAACAATATTTGAGAAACAAATGATAAATTAAAATTACAACAAGTTAAACAAAAGATCGCAATACTTTAAACCTTAACCTCTAAATAACAAACCTTTGTGAGCAATACAATCGCGAACAAACTAATCCCCCGATATCTTACAAGTTAAAAATTCATTTTATTTGGATTGCGTTTTAAAGAAATGTAAATAAAGTGCAATTGATATAATATTTGAGGATAAAACAGTAAATGTTATTTTAGTCAACAAATGCATTAAATATTATACAGATTGAAAACTTAAGTCATAAATACATTTACCTATTTTGACCACACCTTTTGGTGGGCAAAGTACAAAATCTACCTAACAGAACTCATAAACATGTTCTAGACCTTACAGAGTCTTTACTAATACGATATCAACATCAACACCGTTCGCATCGCGTCCTTTGTAGTACATTAATATTTAAGCGTGAGTTGCACCAACTAACTATAACCTCATACCGAAACGAATGGACACATTTATTTATATGTCCACAGCATGAACAAAAAACAGCAATCGAATCTGTCACCGATACAGTCATACAAAACTGTCACCGATACATAACTGTTTGATAACCATATTTGTTCATGCACAGAGCACTGAAAACCTGAACGATTTAAAATCTGGCAAACCAGTTGTAATGAAATTAGATGGTGCAAATCAACCTTATGAACAAATAAATTAAAACAGGCTTTGAACATTCAGCTGACATTGCTATTATATTATTTGATTAAACAATATTATTGATAATGCGTTTTTCATTAATGCACTAATGCAAATTTTACGTTAGAAACCATTGATCTCGCACAAACAAATGTCATTGTTCTTGTAGCATATTATTACGATGATATTAGACATTTATACAAACTGTAAAATTAATTTGCATTATCTATGTATATTTTGGATGCTTTTTATTATAATTTTATTAAATTTATTTATGAGAGGTCAATGGTTCGAGGCCCTTGATAAGGCATCATTACATAAAAATGTTTAAAATACGATTTTCATCAAGATAAATAGTTATATCATCTCTCATCTAAAAATTTATTCTAATCCAGGGAATTGGTTAGTATATTTTCATAGAAGGTATTAATATATCCTGGAATGGCTTTATTTCATAACAAATCATATTCGTTTCTAAATAAATAATACAACTACATTGCACTAGCTAATTTTAACATGAGCCGTGATAAATCTTACAACGTGACCACCGTCTGAATTGGAATTATGTTAGGACATAAAATGTAAAAAATAATTATATTTTTTACACCTGCTGCTTTCTTGCTCTAACGGTTTAACATTATAAACTCTCGATTTGATTATTTGGCATTTCATTGAACGGTATTATTATTTAATGCGGAAATTAAAGAGTTTGAAATAAATTTTCGATCAGACGATTAATCCGCTAAGGATGCGCGACGCGACTAAATTTTAACAAATGGTGAATGATATCGCTGTTGATTGCCTGAAAATACGTGTAATCTGCTATCAGCCAATCAACAGTTATGAAACTTTTCTCGTCTCGTGCAACAAATTTTACGTCATGTATGTTACGTTGTAAGATTTATGTGACTATTTTTATTTGATCACTATTAATTTGATCTATACAAATGTATGTCGTGAACTATCGCTGATATAGCTATATTACCGATAACATGTATGTAATTAATATTACGTGAACACTCACTATGCACGAAACACGAGCTATTTATATTATATATTTATATAATAGTATATTTTAATTTATATTATGCCAGGGAATAAAAATCTTCCATGACAATGTTTTAACAAATCTGTTGCAAATTTTACTCAAGTAGTCTTTTTTGAGATCTTTACGAACCGTCCATGTTTTTCTTAAATTGTATCCTGCTTCTAAACCTTACGAGATGATTGAGTAGTTAAAACATTATCATTTTATATTTTTTTATCATCCGGTATGAAAGATATTCGAACTGTATTAGAAGTTGGCAGTGGACAATAAATTCCGTTCAAGTTTGATATAATATTTCGCAAATTATTTATCTACAATAATTACATTTTATTTCTAAAAAGCCGAGAACAAAGGTATTTTCTAAATTTCAAACTCCATATTATTTATACAAATATTGGCTAATTGATCAGCTATTATAGCCACAGCAAGTCTGTAAACCGATATTTAGAATATTTAGTTTGATTCAACAATGTTTAAAATGCTAAAACTCTAAATAAGGACAAACAGGATTGACATTTCCTTTCTAGTCTTCTATTGAATCTGTATATTTTTTCTCAATACGAGTAGTCAAAAATTACGTAATTTTTTTTTAATGTATAAATTCGAACACTGCACTGCCGGTGAAAAACAATAACTGGTCAATTCATGCTTTATATTGAAAAATTCTATCAGTAAACAATATATCAATCAACCAACATTATTATTATATTCACCAACGTGTGTAATTACGTTTGTTTCTATTGAACAAGTGGTATTGATATGCCATAAAAAACACACAGTATTATTTTTAGCTTACTCCAAGTAAAAGTAAAGATTATTTTTTATACAATTTGGACTCTTAATAATTGGTTTTTGGTAATTTTTAATATAGTTAGTACACTTGAAAGATAGCTAATTAGAGTAAATATTGTTAATATTGGATCTATTTTGTTTCTCGCTTATGAAATTCAATAATTTGCGTTTTAAACCAGGACCCCGATCGAGACTGAGATTTTGTAAGACAATATGGTTCAATTGTCATACGTTGATAGTGATTGTCATTCGGTTAATAGATAAGTTACATTTTAAGTAAGCGTAAGGTCCAACTGCTACGTGATTGTTGTTACGACATGACACTAATGTCATCATGACATTAAAATCGCCAATCACGTAGTTGAACATGACACTCACGTGCTTCCATCTAGCGGATTTTTCATGCGTGATTTTTCATAGCCGCTTTTATAATTAGGTTCGCAATCCGGCTCAGACTAATTGGACCAGACTTAGCCCGTCACAGCACCGCTACTTCTTACTGTGTGAGGGCTACCAATACTAGAGTAATGAATTAATGAAATCGGATATAATACATTTGAGTCGATGTTTCGGCGCTTTAATTATTAGATTCAAATAATATATCACCGGGCCGAAACGTGTATGGCCAATGCCTAAGAACACATCCCAACTGGTTTTAAATTCTATGTGATTAGTTCCCGAAGAAGGTTGCGTTGACATTTGACATGTCAATAAACATCAATCACACAGTGTCTAGACTCGACGCCCAGGTCGCATATCTATCGGATTATTTCAATACAAAAGTTGATCACTATTAATATAAACTTACAGATTTGGTCGTAGTATCTATTGAAGTTGTTGATTTCTGAACGCAATTTTTAAATAACTTCAACCGGGGTCCGTTACAAAAGGTGAACATGACCGGAATCGCTGGGCCTCATCACTTCCACGCCATGCGGAGCAGCTTGCGCGACGCGAAGTACTTGCAGCTGTAGGTGGCGAGCAGGAGGGCGCCCAGCACCAGCGTGATCAGGTAGTAGTCGAAGTCGTCCTTCAGCAGGTCGAAAGTTTTAGAGGGCGCCACTCGCGTGTAGAACATGTCTGGAGGCAAATGTGACAGTGTTAAGCTGGATATTATATAGAAAGAGATGTACAAAATGGTTTTAAAAAGTATTTAAATACTAAATGCAAAATTCTTTTCAGATTTACAATATCAGATGCAAAATAATTTTGCATTTTTAACAGAAGTATTTCAAATAAATCGCATCTCTGTATCTGACAGGGGCTTTTTTTAGGGCAACGTATCTTAAAGGATTCCTCATAGGATCACTTTGCTGTCTGTCTATCTGTTCCAAACCATTTTAGGTTTTTACAATTTTTCATACTGCAATACGCCGCACTAGCGTAATTTTAATTGCATGAGATGTTACCTTTTGTTTCTATAAATTAACAATCTATCTCGAAAACAATCAATTCGAACCATTAGGATCGGGAAAGTCCTAAATTCAATATATAATTTATTTAGTTAACATGACTCACCCAGTCCAGTGGCCAGCACTAAACTCGTAGACTCCAGCCCTGAAGGCGCGGTGTATATGGCGGAGACCCTGTGCAGGGTCTTGTTGTAGTTGATGACGGCTTCAGCCGGCAGAGGGAGCTCGGGCGCGTACGGGATGAGTCCCTCCTCGCGCTGCTCGGGCGTGGGCGCCACGGGCCGCCGCGGCTCCAGGTACGCCCACGGGAGCTCCACTATGGCACCCGTAGATAGCGCCACTGAATAACAAACATATTTATTACGAGATTTTTTTAAAACACGATTCCGATGAAATGGGTACGGTGATCGGGAAACGAGGTGATCCGGTAGAGACCCCAAACTATCGACAACAGGATAAGCAAGCTGAAATGGCAGTGGGCTGGCCATATTTGTCGCAGAACCGATTACCGTTGAGGAAACGTAACTCCGTCAGGCTAGGTGTGGTGACAATCTGCCCAAGATGGCTAAAAGTTGCGAACAATTGGAGAGGCCAATGGTGCCGCCTGAGGCACTATTGGTCGGGTCAGGAGCGCGGTACTCACGCAGCACGTGCCGGTCGGTGAGCGCGCGGCCGGTGCGCGTGACGGCGGCGGCACGGGGCGCGGCGGGCAGTGGTGCCGCCTGAGGCACTATTGGTCGGGTCAGGAGCGCGGTACTCACGCAGCACGTGCCGGTCGGTGAGCGCGCGGCCGGTGCGCGTGACGGCGGCGGCACGGGGCGCGGCGGGCAGTGGTGCCGCCTGAGGCACTATTGGTCGGGTCAGGAGCGCGGTACTCACGCAGCACGTGCCGGTCGGTGAGCGCGCGGCCGGTGCGCGTGACGGCGGCGGCACGGGGCGCGGCGGGCAGTGGTGCCGCCTGAGGCACTATTGGTCGGGTCAGGAGCGCGGTACTCACGCAGCACGTGCCGGTCGGTGAGCGCGCGGCCGGTGCGCGTGACGGCGGCGGCACGGGGCGCGGCGGGCAGTGGTGCCGCCTGAGGCACTATTGGTCGGGTCAGGAGCGCGGTACTCACGCAGCACGTGCCGGTCGGTGAGCGCGCGGCCGGTGCGCGTGACGGCGGCGGCACGGGGCGCGGCGGGCAGTGGTGCCGCCTGAGGCACTATTGGTCGGGTCAGGAGCGCGGTACTCACGCAGCACGTGCCGGTCGGTGAGCGCGCGGCCGGTGCGCGTGACGGCGGCGGCACGGGGCGCGGCGGGCAGTGGTGCCGCCTGAGGCACTATTGGTCGGGTCAGGAGCGCGGTACTCACGCAGCACGTGCCGGTCGGTGAGCGCGCGGCCGGTGCGCGTGACGGCGGCGGCACGGGGCGCGGCGGGCAGTGGTGCCGCCTGAGGCACTATTGGTCGGGTCAGGAGCGCGGTACTCACGCAGCACGTGCCGGTCGGTGAGCGCGCGGCCGGTGCGCGTGACGGCGGCGGCACGGGGCGCGGCGGGCAGTGGTGCCGCCTGAGGCACTATTGGTCGGGTCAGGAGCGCGGTACTCACGCAGCACGTGCCGGTCGGTGAGCGCGCGGCCGGTGCGCGTGACGGCGGCGGCACGGGGCGCGGCGGGCAGTGGTGCCGCCTGAGGCACTATTGGTCGGGTCAGGAGCGCGGTACTCACGCAGCACGTGCCGGTCGGTGAGCGCGCGGCCGGTGCGCGTGACGGCGGCGGCACGGGGCGCGGCGGGCAGTGGTGCCGCCTGAGGCACTATTGGTCGGGTCAGGAGCGCGGTACTCACGCAGCACGTGCCGGTCGGTGAGCGCGCGGCCGGTGCGCGTGACGGCGGCGGCACGGGGCGCGGCGGGCAGTGGTGCCGCCTGAGGCACTATTGGTCGGGTCAGGAGCGCGGTACTCACGCAGCACGTGCCGGTCGGTGAGCGCGCGGCCGGTGCGCGTGACGGCGGCGGCACGGGGCGCGGCGGGCAGTGGTGCCGCCTGAGGCACTATTGGTCGGGTCAGGAGCGCGGTACTCACGCAGCACGTGCCGGTCGGTGAGCGCGCGGCCGGTGCGCGTGACGGCGGCGGCACGGGGCGCGGCGGGCAGTGGTGCCGCCTGAGGCACTATTGGTCGGGTCAGGAGCGCGGTACTCACGCAGCACGTGCCGGTCGGTGAGCGCGCGGCCGGTGCGCGTGACGGCGGCGGCACGGGGCGCGGCGGGCAGTGGTGCCGCCTGAGGCACTATTGGTCGGGTCAGGAGCGCGGTACTCACGCAGCACGTGCCGGTCGGTGAGCGCGCGGCCGGTGCGCGTGACGGCGGCGGCACGGGGCGCGGCGGGCAGTGGTGCCGCCTGAGGCACTATTGGTCGGGTCAGGAGCGCGGTACTCACGCAGCACGTGCCGGTCGGTGAGCGCGCGGCCGGTGCGCGTGACGGCGGCGGCACGGGGCGCGGCGGGCAGCACGTACGCGGCGCGTGACACGCTCGGCGCGCGCGCCCCCCGCAGCGAGCTGAACTGCGCGCCCGCCTCCAGCCAGCGCTGCTTGCCCTCGTATAGCTCCATCGTACCTGACACATACACAATACTATACAATACACTGTTCTCATTATTATCTATTTCACAGATTTTGTTTTACTCTTTTACTTGAACGTAGCATCTAAAACAGAAATACATAAAAATTTTATTTCTGTGTACAGTTTAATCGATAACCATTTTATTTCGATTTTGGAACCGCTATGTAACGGCTACCGTATCAATGGTTTTAAACGAATTATCTTTATGAATTACGGTGTGGCGAACTCTGAAACAAAGGATTGACGGCTATTGAACTAACCGATCTCAGTGCGGCGATGCTTGTCGTTGTAGTAGAGGTAGGCCATGAAGTTGTCGCTGTGCACCGCCAGCGGCAGCGCCCGCGCCCGTCGCACGGCGGCCGACGCGACCACGGCGCCCGACACGGCGTCCACGCACGTCGCTACTACTATGTCTGAAAGTAAAGTACGTTAGGCTTAACACTTTAGTCCTTATGTCGTGCGCATTAGAATTAATATTAAACTGCAAGTGTTTGACCGTACAGTAGTCAGACTTAAACACCTTGGACTTTATACTGCACTACTACTGCACACAATAGAAATATTTAATGTTTTTAAATAACCAGCTATTGCCTGCAACTTTGTATGTGTTAGGGTTAGTCTTGAATCTCACCGTGTATCACCAAGCGAGAGGGGAGTTAAAAATTACAAAGAAATTGTTTTTCTGTAAAGTCGATTTACGCACGGTAGTTTGACGTGACAACGCTAAGCCGATCGGTCGAGCTAATCATGCCTGTCTTTCGTTCGTGCCGCGCTCTCGCTGGCGAAACGACATTAAACGTAACGGTACAATGGCGTCATTTTTTCGTGCAAGCAGCCCGTAGTGTCGAATTATTAGACGTTGTCGCGTCAAAAATTTGCATAGCGCTTATTAAATGCAAAACAGATGTAATCCCAAATAACTGTATTTAGTAGGACGGGCTAAAACAAACATGAAATAAAATGAATTGAGGTACTTTTTTTTAAAAGCTTATCTATTAGTGTTATACATCATTGAACTGGAACTATAAAAAAACCTATTAGTTTTTTTTTTACTTCCTGTAAAATAAAGGTATTTGAGATTGCGTCTGTTTTGCATTGAATGAGCGTATGATCAATGGAGGGCCCCTTAGAGGCGAGTACCTTTGTGTACGGGGTCGGGTCCCTCGCTGACGAAGAGCACGAGGTTGGGGTTGGTGTACTTGTAGAGCACGCTGCGGTCGCCGAGCACGCGCCCTGCCGGCTGCGCGCCCGCCGCCCCCGCGCGCGCCTCGCGGGCCACGCGCCGCCCGCCCAGCTGCAGCCGCCACGTGCGCCGCGACACCACGCCCTGCGTCACGACACTACACAACACCGGTCCACCAGGGGAAACGCTCCTTGGCTGGCCGTGCAAGGCGACCACTGTCGGCCTTGCACTAGTCTTTAGTGCTAGACAGGGCCGGTCCCGTCGGATGGTAACCTATACCAAATTTATATGATCTCACGAAACATTGATTTCGTGGGATCATAGAAATTAAAATTAAGACTTAGAACTTACTTCCAGCATTCAAAACATTTTTGCAAAATAAATATCTGTAACACAAGTGCTTTAGCTACCACAGAATCAGAACAATGTATGTGACGTTGTCCAATTTGTGTCATATATCTTTGAAAATGTTTCCTTAATAACTAAGAAATAAACTGAACAATCGGTTACACTTGTTCAATATCACTATACAAGTGTAACCATACATATTTTCAAACTTTTATCACCACTTACCTTGCCATCGTATTTCAATGCGTACCCTTGGACTATCGCCGTATTTTTGTCAGCCACGTAGATAAACATATTCTCCACCAGCGGCGCAGCTGATTGCGGGAATACCTAACAAAAACAATTTCATTATACAACATATAATTAAGACACGATGGAGCATACAATTTCTTCTATTTACATGTGTAAACTAAAGAAGTAAAGGCAGATTTTTTTATATTGCACTTCAAGATTGACCTAATCCCACCTGCTTTTATGTGGTAATAAGGTCCGACCTTAAGGGCGAGCAGTACAGCATGATAAATCTGTAACTGGACTTGTCGGCTACCTTGAAGGCTTTACCCCTGATACTAATGTAGCACCCCCTATGAGCTCTAGAAACCTTACTCATACGCAGGAACACAACAACACCGAAATTATTGTTATTTGACTGCGGTCTTCTGTAAGGTGGAGATATTTCACCAGTCGGGCTGCTCCTGTTCAAGCGATTAATCGCTATGCCCTACCTCTCTTAGATTTCTTCTTAATATTCTTGGCATATACTCGTACCACGAGTAGCAGTGCCGTGTGCGCGTAGACTACAGGGTTTTCCAGTTTTTTCTCACTAATTCCCTTCCCGTGGGAATTTTGCAATAACTTATTGCAACTAAGCTTTAAGTTTACTAAGCCTCTACGATACCTAAGCTACGTACCTTCCAAATTTCAAGTGCCTGCGTGTAGCCGTTTAGGCTGTGCGTTGATATGTCAGTCAGTCAGTTTCTCCTTTATATATATTTAGATTACCTGCACATTCTCGTCTTTATCCAGCAGCAGCAGCGCATGCGTGCCCTCGTTGTCGGGCCGGTGCAGCAGCGCGTACTGCAACAGCTGGACATCCAGCTCCAGCCGCCTCTCGCCGGCCAACGTGCCGCGGTAAGGGTTCAGACTTATTATCAGTCCGTTGCCTGTCTCCTGAGGAAACAAAGAAAATCGACAGGTTATTTACAGTGCGCGATATATGAGTTGCAAATGCCATAGTCAAAGTTAAGTTAATATCTTTTCACTCGTGCAAAATACATAAGTAATACTGATGTATTCTAAATAAACTTTTTAATTCGAAAAAAGGAAAGGGGTTGAAAGGAGTGTACGGAATGAGTGTATAAATTGTATTGGAAGTAGGTATCTTCATTTTTAAATCGAAAAGCTTGGAACTTACTTTAGGCTATATTTTTAAAATAGATATGGCCTCGTAGCGACCCCACAGGATCAGAGCAATGTATGTGATGTTGTCCAATGAATACCTCGTGCTTGGCGACGACGGTGACGAGCGGGTGTCGCGCGTGCCGGCGCGTGAGCAGCGCGGCCGCCGACGCGTCCAGCGCCGCCTCGTAGCGACCCCACAGGATCAGAGCAATGTATGTGATGTTGTCCAATGAATACCTCGTGCTTGGCGACGACGGTGACGAGCGGGTGTCGCGCGTGCCGGCGCGTGAGCAGCGCGGCCGCCGACGCGTCCAGCGCCGCCTCGTAGCGACCCCACAGGATCAGAGCAATGTATGTGATGTTGTCCAATGAATACCTCGTGCTTGGCGACGACGGTGACGAGCGGGTGTCGCGCGTGCCGGCGCGTGAGCAGCGCGGCCGCCGACGCGTCCAGCGCCGCCTCGTAGCGACCCCACAGGATCAGAGCAATGTATGTGATGTTGTCCAATGAATACCTCGTGCTTGGCGACGACGGTGACGAGCGGGTGTCGCGCGTGCCGGCGCGTGAGCAGCGCGGCCGCCGACGCGTCCAGCGCCGCCTCGTAGCGACCCCACAGGATCAGAGCAATGTATGTGATGTTGTCCAATGAATACCTCGTGCTTGGCGACGACGGTGACGAGCGGGTGTCGCGCGTGCCGGCGCGTGAGCAGCGCGGCCGCCGACGCGTCCAGCGCCGCCTCGTAGCGACCCCACAGGATCAGAGCAATGTATGTGATGTTGTCCAATGAATACCTCGTGCTTGGCGACGACGGTGACGAGCGGGTGTCGCGCGTGCCGGCGCGTGAGCAGCGCGGCCGCCGACGCGTCCAGCGCCGCCTCGTAGCGACCCCACAGGATCAGAGCAATGTATGTGATGTTGTCCAATGAATACCTCGTGCTTGGCGACGACGGTGACGAGCGGGTGTCGCGCGTGCCGGCGCGTGAGCAGCGCGGCCGCCGACGCGTCCAGCGCCGCCTCGTAGCGACCCCACAGGATCAGAGCAATGTATGTGATGTTGTCCAATGAATACCTCGTGCTTGGCGACGACGGTGACGAGCGGGTGTCGCGCGTGCCGGCGCGTGAGCAGCGCGGCCGCCGACGCGTCCAGCGCCGCCTCGTAGCGACCCCACAGGATCAGAGCAATGTATGTGATGTTGTCCAATGAATACCTCGTGCTTGGCGACGACGGTGACGAGCGGGTGTCGCGCGTGCCGGCGCGTGAGCAGCGCGGCCGCCGACGCGTCCAGCGCCGCCTCGTAGCGACCCCACAGGATCTCGCCGGACAGATTGTCCATGCCGAATATCTGCACAACAACAACACACTCTTATTAGATAAACCTCTTCATACCGACATCAAACATTGAGGAGATCCACAGTTTCATGCAAGATACAAACTAATTATTGTCTCCTGTCTTATGACGTACATACCTACAAAATCTCGTCAAACTCCAAACTTTTAACTTTACACCGCCCATATGTCATGTGCATAAGAACTAATAGCGAACTGCAAGTGTTTATTTTGATGTTCTGTCGACCGTAGGTACAGTCAGCGTCTACAGTTTGTATATGTGCCGACCTACGACATGACCTACAAATCGACACAAATACAGCGTCAGCAGAAATGGCGTAGTAAACAACGCTCCATACGTAATGCGTGACATCGATATCCTACATCGCGATATATGAATTTTCGTCGCCACTAAGTATATAAACAAACCAAGAATGGTAGTTGGGCCTTGGTCCCCAAGCAGATAATACCTAGCTCGGCGGAAGTACTTCCACTTTTAGTAAAGAACATACGTTCCTTACATATACAACTCAGTACCTTGTCACATTAATCTAACTGTCTATTTCACTTACTCAGTCACATGGACGTTTAGTGTGACAAGGTACTGAGGTGTATACAAACGAATGATGCTGACTGTACATAGTTGTACCGGTTGTGACGCGCGTTTGTATCGAAACATGTGTTTGTAAGTACTGAGTAGCACTTAAAAAGCTAATGAAATACGATTGGATCGTGTTTGTATTGTTCGTAGCTATTAATGTAACATTGCGTTAACATTTAGCGCGACTTCAGTTTTCACGAAATAGTGACGTAAACACACACCTTCACCGAATTTTGTTGCGTTGATACAGCGCTTTAGAGATGATTTTTTTTTGTAGCAACAAAATACGGTTTCATTGTGTTATGAAAATCAAATTACTGAACAGAATCATTGTTTCTTACATTATCATTCTACTAATATTTTAAAACTACTGAACGGATTTAGAAGAAATTCGACAAAAAGAGAGATGACATACCAGATTAACATATAAGATACTTTTTATCTCGAAGTAAAGTAAACTATATTGCTGGTATCGCTATGCTGACTCGTGGCCGACAAACGCGCAATATCAAATAGTGATAATGTCTAAGGACCCTTAGATCTATTGAACTCACCTTCCCAGCCTCAGTGACTAACACAATAATCTTGTGCAAGTTGAAGTAGTCCCGCACGAGGCCGCTGCCTTCGACCTTGGCAGCGCTCTCGGCGGCGCCCTGCAAGCTCTGCATCAGAGTCTGCAGCTGTTGGAACTGGGTCTGCAGCCGCCGGGAGAATGCCGCCCACACCGAGCCTGGGGAGTCGGGATTTGTTTCAGAATTTGGAGTATATTATCTAACTAGCGGTCAGTAGACCACCCATATTATGATAACGTGAGAGCCTTCCGCTCAGTACCGTCTTCACCATAAGGGCAAACGGGGTCCGAAGGACCGACATTTGTCTAACTAAAGAAACCTCAGAATTCTAATATCATAGGTGACATGCCATAGTAGGTATTTCAAGTTTAGTATAATTCGCACATTTTATTTTCTAAATTCTTGTAGGTATACCCAAGAGCCCCAAATTATTTTGTGCTTTAGGGCCCCAGGCTAGACGGCTTTGCTTCCGCTCCCCCGCAAGCTGGGTAAAGATGAAAAGGCTATCTGCGGCCGTCATCTATAGTCAGTTAGGAAAAAAAAACACCCATACTATCTCCGCTTTTTTCACTTCTTCGTCAGTCCCATGGGATGCAGCGTGATATTAGATAGTCTACCTCAATGGTCTATCCACAAGACTTTTTCGAATCGAAACAGTAGTTCCTAAGGTTAGCGTTCAAACAAACAAACAATCTCTTCACTACATAATATTTATCTGATCAAAAATTTTAAAGATCTTTTGAAACACCTTGTTGAATAGGGTATTACACACCATAAAAAAAAACAATATTTCAATTTAAACATTAAAATTTTTTAATCTCCTGTAATAGCCGGTGTTGTGACGTCAATGGTATTGTAAACAACCTATCTATAAATCTGTTTTAGCTATTTCTAATAATAATTCTCAAAATGCTGCAATAGTTTTATAAAAGCAGAAAGTACTATATTAACGGTTAATGAATTCCCGATTTCTGTCTCATCGTATTGAGAAATGTTAAAACATAGGTATATATAGTTTTCTGGACAATAATCATCTCGTTTAGCTAGTTCCTGCCATGACTTTGACAACTTTAAATCGATTGGCACTTGAATTCATAGTTTACCCGATGTTTTTACACGTGTATTTTTGCATTCAAGTACAAGATACCGATGATATATAGTCCATATCATCGGAACCTTAAGAACTCATTCATTACCTCGAAAAATATCATAAAAACACTTTACTGAGTTTACTGAAGCGTATGGTTTACAATGCCAGTGACGTAACATACATGGCGACTCTGGAGGGCGGCTTATCCAGTGTTAACTTCTCAATTTACCTTTAGTACAGAAGTAAAATAATAAGCAAAGCACAGGGAGAGAACAAAAGGCGCGGTACAAAAAATAATTAGACAAGGAATTATGCACAGTCTTGTCCTATTAACCGAAAGTATACTATGGTTAGTTACTCATTATAAAAGAATATTTCAAGGAGAGAAAAGACATTAACAGGGCCAATAACACATATTTTCAAAGACCAAGAGTCGATATTGCCTATTACATAGGATTTTTGTAGGATGTCTCAGTCAGGTGAGGGTTTCGACATAAATATCTACTGACGCACACCCACTCTGTCTAATCAGTACTTACTATACATCTTGGCAGCTAGAAACAAAAAGAAAGACATTAATTGGCGCCTACACAAATATTTTTATTACACTTTAATGTATTATAAAATTCATGCCAATACAGTTTTTATTAACTCTTATCTTAAATACTAAAGTCGAACAAACACATACAAATTAAAATAATAAAATGAAACTTATTTCAAAATGCTAATTTCAATAAAGACACTGACCCACAGCTGCAACACATGCTACGTTATGTTTTGGCATTATTGCCATAGCTTAAAGAATGTCATATGTTGACGTCGTTGATGTAGCTCAAAAAAGTTTAATTTAAAAGGTTATGAACTTATTACTACAGTATTTTCGGTTGAGAAGAGTTCTGAGACAGTTCACAGTGATCCCAAAAAACTGTACATCAGTTATGAATTTGATTTTATATCAGATAAGTCGTATTTTGTAAATCTAAAAAGTTTCTCAACACAATTAGCAACCTATTCCAATTCAAAATCCCTATTAATATTATAAATGCGAAAGTAACTCTGTCTGTCTGTCTGTCTGTTACGCTTTCTTGTTTAAACCTCTCAACCGATTTTGATGAAATTTGGTATAGGTACCTATACGTTGAATCTCAAAAATGGACATAGGCTACTTTTTATCAGAAAATAAGGGGGGGATGGGGGTAATACCACCTTTGAAAGTTTATATGGAAAAATGTTTTTTTTTGAAGTTAGAGATATGAAATTTGGCACAAATATAGCTCGAAACTTGGATTAAAATATAGACTACTTTTTGTTTCAAATATTAGGGGAGAAAGGGGTAAAACCGACCATGAAAGGATGTAGTCCACGCGAACGAAGTCGCGGGCACAGCTAGTTATTAAATAAAAATAAAAAACAGTGTAATCCATCCCAGGTTTTGTTACTGTACTGTCACTGTATTAAATATCCATGAATAACTAATACGTAACTCGTTATAATAATTTTCTTTAAGCTATTATATACATTTTTTTTTCTGCAGGCTATTACTTGCGTAAATACTACTTGATGGTGTATTTGTCTAATAATCGAATATTTTGAACTTTAGTGTCAGAAAAATAGAAACCAAACACCAACCTTCTTTCTGATCGAACTCCGACTCGATGGCTGCATCCAAGTCAGACACGGGAAGGTCAACGAACTCCACCGCCACTACATTCGCGAGGGCCTCTTCTCGGGTCCACAGCACACGACCTGAAGACAAATTATTATTTATAAAGACTTCTTTAACACTGCGACTTTAGCAGCTATGCAAATAATATATATATAAATTAGATAATACGGACACAGCATGTCAAGGTATACACTTACAATTCAAGTTCTAATATGCATGAAATAAGAATGGTGCACACAAAGGGGCTCATATCCTTTTACAGATTTTTTTTTTATTTAAAAACTTTATTGCACAAAAAAAGTACAAAAGGTGAACTTAATGCTAGGAGCATTCTCTACCAGTCAACCGTTGGGTCATGCAGATAGTCCGTTTATGGGTGCGGTAACAGTAAAAATGTGAGTATGGATAACAACAAAATTAATAATCATAAATAGCAGAAAATTACACACGAGAATAGAATATTCATACATAGGTTCATGATAAATAAATATAATAATTAAACAAGAATCTTGTTCGACCGACGCTACGTTCGACGAAACGGTCTTATATCCGAATCATAAAACTTTGTATGGTTCGGCGAAACGATGTTCGGTGAAACGTAGCGTCGATCGAAAAAGATTCGGTAAAATGATATGAGCCGGTTTCAAAATAATATGAGCCGGTTTCAAAATGCTTGTCTAATGTAAATTAATAAACGCTTGGAACAGTTCGGAGCGTACCTCCCTGCTGCAGCAGATGCAGCGAGTCATCGGCAGCGTTGACGAGGACCCTACACGCGTACAGCTCTCGCGGCGTCTTAGTGCACACCGCGGCCGCCAGCTCCGGCTCCGGGACCTGCAGAGACTTGTCCGCCCACCGGACCTCCGACACCTCCGCGCCCGAGGAGGCGCTGTGCGCGACCAGCGAGAAGCCCTACAGGGACATATGCATCATTAAAAAAAAATATTTGCTTGAAAAACCTAATAGACTGCAGTTTGTTGATGAGAAGCTAGATTAAGATGCAGTAACTATACTTAATGGCAATACATATTATTTTTTTATATTGCTCTTTAAGATTGACCTCATCCCACCTGATCTTAAGTGGCAATGAAAGGCGACAAGTAGAGCATAATAAATCTGTTACCGGACTTGCCGCCCTTTCCTTGAAGAATTGATGCTACTAATGTAGCATCCTCCAGGAGCTCTGGAAACCTTACTCACACGCAGGAACACAACAACACAGAAGTGATTGTTATTTGGCTGCGGTCTTCACCAGTCTGGCTGCTCCAGTTCGAGCGATAAATCTCTATGCCCCACCTCTCTTAAAATACATATGCAGTTGTTTGGAAGGAAGCTGTACATACGCCTAGGGTAAAAACTAGAGATGGTCTGCTACCTACCCCCACACATTACATTGACCTTGACCTCCACATTTTACTTTCTTATTATAAAATAAAACGTCTCTAGCTTCTACCCTAGGTGTAGGTATATGTATATGTATAACTCCCTACCAAATAAGCAATTTGCATATAAAGTGTTGCTTGGCCATTAAACATAGTGACTGCAGGAGTGCAATCAAGAAATAAGGTACCGAGTTCAGATATAACTCTCTATAGATTTCCAGTGAACACAATCAATTCCTTACATAAGTTGACAAGATGTTTTGTTGACAACTATGTATGAGTTAAACACAATTTGATGGTCATTATATTTTTGGCCATTGTTCTTAACAAACATGTAATATTATATTATTATCTATCGTTAAACTACATATGGCTGCATTATACACACCTTGACTTCATCAGTCCAAGTCTGCAGTACTATAGGCCCATTAGTGCTGTCTACTAGACCCACACTAGCCGACTCGTCAACAACACCAGTACCCAACAACTCAAACTCATTGTTCTTTATCAGCACAACTTTCTTGTTCCCAATAATGAATCCAGGCTGGATAGTGTTTCCATCAAGAGCCCGTAAGGTAGCATCATAATCATTTGTCACATATTGGGACAATGGCTTGCTTATTATCTGAACTGCACTTGACGTGACGTCTAGAGAGAGAAGCAGTTGGCTTCCCATGCTTCCAGATATGCAGGAGTAATATGGAGGTGACATAACACATCTGAAAGAAATACAAGGTTCTATTAGAAATGGTTAGATGAGCAAAGGTTATCTGTAAATTATTGTATATCATACGGAAAGTAGGGCAAAACTAGCATGATAAGACAGGCAAGTAGTAAATATACATTAGTATGATTATTTGAACCCTAACAAGTAATGTTTATTTTATTTATAGCCCAGACAGTGATCTTAAATGCTAATCACATGAATATTTGTCCTGGGTAGGGTTATACACCAGTAACACACATACACTGCCACTACCAAATATACATTCAGTCAGTAAATTAAACATTTCGATTTAAAACCACTTATCATTAAAACATAGTCTTCTTTGATACACTTTCAATACAGAATTGAATTATTATATATCAGTCAAAATGTTACACTTCGTAATATGCAATCCCACAAAATTAGATTTTTCCATAAGTTTCAATTTGAATTGAAATCATATGAAATTACAGACAAAATAAATCTTTATGTCAAATGCTAGATATGCAGTATTGCAGTACAGACAATATAGTTGTAGCTACAGGTGAAATGGGTTGGTTTCCAAAACTCTACCTCCATGCTTGCAAGGTAAGCTTGCAAAAGGGTGGAAATTTCATTAGAACCATCTCAGCTCAGCAAAGGCAAGCAACTTCTAAGTGCTGCTATTAAAATGTTTCTAAAAGTAATTACTTAAAGAAAATAATAATTTACCCATCATTAGTCCAGATAGCAGGCAGTTTAGATGTGGAACCCCTGTTCTGTCCAGTTATCAAGTTATACATAGAGACCTCAATGTGAGAGCCGAACACGGGGAGCATGTGCACCAACATCCCATGCTGAACCCACCACTCCGAGAACTCAGCCTGGTCATCCTTCTGAAGTGTCAGTGACCATTCCCACAAAAGAACACCTAAAATTAAACATTTAGCCAGTTTTATTTCTTATATAAATGGTTTGACCCTTTCAGGGCCTAAAACAACACAAAATTAACCAGTCTTATTGACTACCCTCTTTCATAGCATAAAATAGAATAGTAGAAACTGCATCAAATAATTCTTGATCAATGAGGAAAACTATTTTATAAACCTACTAATACATTTCAAAACTGTATTGTAATAATTTTTATCAAAATTAGAAAATGAAGATATTTAAAAAAAATATAAGAAAACTTGCTTGCTTGTTTACTTCCAACTTCTAAGCATGTAAGAATCTTACCAGTTGAGGAGTCCCATCCTCGGACAAGGTATGGGTTTGAGCCGGACACTGTAACCACTTTCTCTGAGACATGCAGTAGCTGGATGTTACCTGTTGCGGTACTTTCAAAAACATGGCGCCACACTACTTGCCCTTGAACACAAAAATCACATACATGTAAATAATGTAAACAACTCTTTCAATAAAATACTATTTACTTATAAAAAAATTGGTTACAACTTTGACCTTTTCCATGAATACACTCAAGTTAATGGTAAAATTTCAATGTGAAATAATTATTGGATTTAAACTAAATTACCAATTCACTTCATAATCTTTGGATTTAGAAATGAAATAGTATGGTCTAACTTATGTCAAATATGGGTGGGAAAACATTAAATATTTATTTACTTATTTGGAAGATTTACAGTGTTAATAGATACTATAACTACATTTACTTTAAATAGTTTTAATAGATCTATACCAATTGGCTACTTGACAGTTTTTGAAAAAGTATTGTAAAATGTGCGCCCGTTCATTTTATATCCCAAGCAATTCGATTTATCTGGAAATAATCTAAATAACCAGAGAAAAATAAGATTTTGTGTAACACATTTAAAAAGCGCGCGAAAACGCCAAGTCACGTCACTGTTGCAATTCTACATCACGTCCTAGACAACGAACCGATACGCATAGGAACGACTTAATTTAGATAAACGGAAAATGTTTCAATAAATTCTTAATACGATTAGAGACACAATAATTCAATTTAATCGGTAAAATAATCATTGTCTCGCCACATTAAAATAAATATTTTTCGCCGACAGCTGTCATTTCCGAATTGCAATGGTGGTTTCCATTTCGGTTATTTTGTTCCACAGATAAAAAAAGTAAAATTTATTTTGCAAAAATAAAATACTAACTATCCTTTTAATTAAAAAGTAAAACTGTAAAATGTTTACTTAACTAATAAGCTAACATATCTAACACTTTTCATATTTTATTGTTAACACTGTCAAGTAGCCAATTACAAATCTCTGCATATAGATTTTAAAATAAAAAAAAAATCTAAAGTGTTGATGAGGTAACAGTACGAAATATTATAAAAATATTAAAGTAACAATTATATTATTTATAATAGAATAGCAAAAATGTCGTCAAAAAAGGTAGCGTTTTATAAATCCAGAACAATATCATATTGAAATTCACATTCACAGGAATCTAGGTATATTATGGCCTCAGATAGATTGTTATATTGGGTTTTGTTCAATTGTCTGTCATTACATGTAACATGTATGTTACCAGAGTAGTGCTTCTTAATTAAACCTTAAATAATCTAACATATAGGAATCTTACAGGTAAACAACAATTTTCCTGTTCCAATTCCATAGAGTAAACAGTTATTAATATTTTAAAAATGTATTGCAGATTTCAGGGCTTGCTCGAAATAAATAAAGGAAATAATTACTTTTATGTTTCCAAACAACCCCAGCTTCGCTAATTAAAAACGGATGCAGCCAATAAAATCAATTACCAGTCTTCAGGTTCAGAGCCGCCAATACATTCTCTTCAGTAGCGACAATTATCTTCTTGGCTGTGGATACTGTATCGAACTGGGCAAATTTGATCCTTCCAACGTAACTTTGACGCCTGAAAAAGATAATTTCATTAAAAATTCACCAAACTTAGAAGGTTTAGTGACATGAATAGTATAACCTAAAATGTTAATTTACCAGTCGAATTTGCCTATCTGATCTTCGTAAATACATTCTGAGAGATTAATTAAACTAAATAACACGATAAACCAATTGAAACTGTTTAGAAATTTCAATAAACCCAAAAAATTGGGTTTGATAGAAACTGACAGCACCCCCATTGCTGAATGACTGAATTTTAATGTTGCCATTTAAAACTATAAAATTTTACCACTAAAAATATCCCTAGGCCACGTAATGCTTGTTATATTAATATGTCATTTATTATTTACACTTGTAATCCCTTTCTATGTTTTGAAAGAATTAATAATAAGACTAAGAAATAAATTGTAAAACATTTAATGTCATTTCATTCGGCACCTTTACCTTAATGTTCTTAAAAACATTTGATATCGGTAAAAATACCTTTAGAAAGTGCTTCTTTTGTGATAAACGGCAACTACTGCATCTAAAATGTCCCACCACGCCACGACCACCACAGCATAACATTTTATTAAAAATATTATGCTGTGGTGGTCGTGGTGCTACTGAGGTTTTTATTCGAGATAGTTACCAAGAATTAAATAATGCATGCCATGATGGTGTAATGGATGAATCAATTATGAACTGTTCTGAAGGTCTAAAGTTCAAAGTTCACGTGAAATTAAAACTAAGCAAAAATATATTTGGACAGAGGGAAGCCGGTTTGTTTTATATAATATACAATAAGGCGATAGTGACTATTTAATGTTACTGTATATAATCATAATTAAAAACCAATAAATCGGCTTGACTGAATAAGCTTTTTCCTCCTATAACCTTATTATTATTAGGGGTACTTGGGGCTATGCAGTTCAGCGAACTGTGGTCACTGCGACCTGTTAGATCTATTGTGACTCGCCACCAGTTAGAGTAGCTCCTTTAGCCGGGTCGATTCTAGGAAGTCTAGTATTTTCCTAGCTTTCAGGGTTTTTAATTCATCCGGTTGGGCTATATGTCGTCCCAGGTGGATGCTTCGTTTGTGGATCAGAGATTCACAGTCGCATAGGAGGTGAAGAGGTGTTTCCTTTTCCTCCTTGCAAAATCTGCATTCATCAGAGTCACTCAGCTTCATATGAAACTGGTGTCTTTTTAGTTTACAGTGTCCAGTCAAGGCTCTAACTAGCGCACTGGCCCTAGGCCTGCTAAGTTGTAGCAGTTCTTCGGTCCATTTGCGCGAGTAGCCAACTATGAGTGTTTTTGAGTGTTCTAAGCCTGGTTGATTTATCCAGTATTTTTCCGACTCGACTTTTAGTTTTTCTTTTAGTAGTTGCATAGCTTGGTTCTTTGAAAAGCCACAGAATGGTTCTGGTCCAAACTGTTGGCTTTGCGCCCCAGCTTTAGCAAGTTCATCAGCTTTCTCGTTCCCGATGATTCCTGAATGTCCTGGTACCCATTTCAGAAGCACTTTGTTCTGTTGTCCCAGCTCATTCAGTTTATCGACGCAGTCTTTCACCAACTTCGATTTTAGTGTAATCGAATTTATGGCATTCAGAGCTGCTTGGCTATCTGAATAGATGATTATGGTCTGATTTTTGTAGTTTCGTTGACGATTGGCTTCTGCACATTCTATGATGGCGTATACCTCAGCCTGGAATATCGTGGCGTTTTTACCAAGATTCACACTGTGTTTGACTCTCGGACTCACACCATATATTCCACATCCTACATCTAGACCCATTTTGGAGCCGTCCGTGTACCAGACGAGGCTCCCTGCTTTTAGAGAGTTTTGGTTCGTTGCCCAATTTTCTCTGCAGGGAAATTCCACAGTGTAATTTTTATTAAAATTATAGTGTGGAAGCATGGCATCAGATGTCATTGCTAAGGGTTTAAGTGTGAGCACTGCTGCATGTGATGCTCACAGTGCTTGAGAGTGCCATGTTACTTTTCCCGTGATGGTTGCTCTGTAGATACTCGCTTCAGCCTCCTTTGCTACAAAGAGGTGTAGTGGTGGCAGATTGAGAAGAGCATCAAGAGCGGCTCCTGGTGTAGTCGAGACAGCACCAGTTGCTATAAGGCATGCCACCCTTTGTAGGCTGGCAAGTTTTTTGATTATTGTCATTTGGGAGGTTTTTCTCCACCATGTGACGCAGGCATACGATACCATCGGCCTGACTATGGCAGTGTACATCCATAGGGCTATGCTAGGTTTCAGACCCCATTTCGTACCTGCTAGACGAGAGCATATTCCTAAGGCTATTTTGGCCTTTTGGATTGTATTGTCTATATGTGAGTTCCACGTTAGCTTTTGGTCGATTGTGACTCCCAAATACTTGGTTTCTGTAGAAAACGGTATTGTAGAGCCCTTTATAGTAGGCGCTATAAGTTTATCCAACTTACGTTTCCTGGTGAAGGGCACTACAGTTGTTTTGTTCGGATTAACCGATAGATTGTTCTCAGTGCACCAGTTTGTGATGACATTGAGCGATCTTTGAAGTATAGAGGACACGGTATTTTGACAGGGGCCTATTACGCAGGCCACCACATCATCCGCATAGCCCTGTATATCTAAGCCTTTTGTTGAGGCTTCATTTAAGAGTTGGTCGACAACAAGTGACCACAGCAGAGGCGATAGTACTCCCCCTTGAGGGCAGCCTCTTGTTGTCTTGAAACCTCTTTTGGTCCCGTGCAAGCTTATGCTTACAGTTCTGTTAAGGAGCATATTTTGTATCCAGCGAACAGTGGTGCTGTCTATATTTTTGGCACACATCCCCTTGGAAAGGGTATCGATAGTGACATTGTCGAATGCTCCTTCGATGTCAAGGAAGGCACAGAGGGCTATTTGTTTGTCTTCTAGAGCCCTTTCAATTCTGTCCGTCAGTTCAAGTAGGGCAGATTCTGTAGACTTTCCTTTGCAGTAGGCATGTTGTTTTGAATGCAGTGGTTGTTCGCGCAGAGGCCCATCCCGAATGCATTCATCAATGAGTTTTTCCATACTTTTGAGTAGGAATGAGGTGAGGCTAATAGGTCTAAAGGATTTTGGTTGAGAGAAATCCTTTTTACCAGCCTTTGGAATGAAACGGACTTTAACCTTGAACGAATATCAATTAATACTTTTCAATTTCAAAAATATCCAGATATACCAATATAAACTACTAAAAAATTCAAATTTATTTTAAGTGGCTTTATAAAATCAATGTTCCTATTCACGCTTTTGCTTTGATGTTTTTTGTTCCGTTTTCGGATATCGTTTAATGTGAAAATTAACGTCTTTGTAAATATTTTTGAACCTGGAATTTTCACTCCACGCTCTTGTTTTATTATTAAATAGGCTGGGCTTATAAAGTCATTTATTCTATTCTGTTACTACTTCAATAAGTTAGTCGATGATTTCTTTAGAACTTAGTACCTACGTCATTTAAGAGCGAAAATCTTAAATGACGTAATCAGATTCACGCTCCAGGGGGCTGATTCACAAACGTCAGAAAAGTTTTGGTTTTCTCTCTGTCCAAGCGTATATTTCTAAAACATACAAAACATAGTTTTTGAATTTGAATCAGATTCTAACGCGTTGTGAAAAGGTATGCAGAGTTTGTTTACGATTAGTATGATTCTTAGGACATTATACTTTTGGTTTTAGGTGATACGGCCTTTAATCCAGTAATGAGAACGATCATCCTTCTGATCTGTCCTTATGTCGTACACCTAAGCACCAATATCGATCTGCAAGTGTTTACCTTGAGGTTCTGTTGACCGTACCTAGATAGTCTTCGTTAAGGCTGAGAGACTTCTGCTCCTTTGCAAGCTCGGTGAAGATGAAAAGGCCATCAAATATCTGAAGAAAAAAAAACCTACTTTTCTTTTTAATCCATTGTCTTTGTGGCATCACTAGTGACCTACGCTTAGGACTATCGCTTCACTTTCTTACCTTTTTCTTTGAAATATAGAAAAATAAATTATTTTAACTAAATGGGTAGATGATTAAAATGTCTGTTTGGTCTTACAGTTAGAGTACCAAAAATTAGAACATATTTTTCTTGTAACATAATGATAACAAAATTGACTAAAATGCATTTCGTCAAAAAATATTTTTCATTGCAGAATTACGAATTAGTGGCGTTAATACACCCCACCAAATTAAGTTTGATGCCATCGTCAATTTTAATTAATTTGTCGAAAACATAGTGTTTTCGAAAATGTAACTGGCAGTATCAAGTTTTAAATCATCATCCTTAATATCGAAGGGGGGGGGGGGGGGATGTTAATTTCCGCGGGATGCAAACCTACGCTACGCCATGCTCTGTCGAACCCTAAAAAGTTGAAAAGCTTCGGCAGCGAGCAGGCGGCTTCAGTGGGGCGCTCAGGTGCTCTCGCGCGATTACTGCACGCACGGTGACCACGCTGTACTAACATTAACGGACAACGCAGATTGGTAACATTTCATCCTCAGTGGAAAAAGACAGTGATGGCACACTGAACTAAGCAAAATGTTTGTGGTATGTTTGTGCTTTCTATTCTTACTAAATAGGGAAATTTCTCGGCAGAACATAATATACCTATTATTGACTAAACCATGCATATGTAGATTTATGGTCCATATTAAATAATGTTTAAAGAAAAAGAGGTACAGCAAACTTTACGATAAACATTATATGGACATGCTTGTCTGCTCTCTCGCACAACATCTTTTAAGTTCTCTAGTCCCAAATATTCTAAAGACTAGGATAACTACTTAGTTTCTTGCAGGATTCTTCTCAGTAGAAAGACGTCGCTTTTTATTTGTAGGCAGGTCGGTACTATGCTGAGGCAGTCGGACTCGTTTACACGTTACGTTTATGGAAGTTAAAAAAGTGTGTACTTATGTACTATAAATGTGAATTAAAGAATAACATTTTATTTGCATTAAATACAGTTTGATACATGAAAGATGTTACAAAGTGGTATCTTGAATTGTATTTGCAAGCGAGGAAATAATAGGGTCATTGGACAATCATCGTCTTAAAATTAACTATTGATAAATTCGTTGACACTAAAAAACTTTTTTGAAAAAGCCTGTCGCGCTGCAGGCTGGAGTAACTCACGTAGCCTTAATAGGCTCCCCAACTCACCGCAGTTTGGTCACCGTGGTCTGCATTCGCAGTGCACTAAAACTAGTTCTGTAGGTATGTACGTACGTAGGCACGGTACGAGCGCATGGGCATTGCGCTTTCCGCATGCGGCCTCCCTGATACTGCATTGCCGGTGCGACTGAGCTCTTTGTTTTGCTTTTTTTACTCACACCCAACTAAATACGGCCAGTTACATGGGTGGAGCAGCTGGTATACCACGTTTTATTACCTCGTAAACATAAAATAACCGGATTTTTGTTTCTCTAAATCGCAGGAAAGCTAGATGTTGGTAAAACCAGTATTCAGGGCGGCAGGTTTGTGCAATGGGTCTTCACATTTTTTGAACTTCGGTCCTATCTAGAGAGTAAGTGCAAGAGTTCAGGAAACTTAAAAGAATTGTTCTTTGATAATCTTATACGAATTACGTTACATGACTTAGCTATTAAAATTACTTGAATATCTAATTATTCAAGTAATACTTAACGATTTGGTTCCTTTGTTTTTTCGTCAACATAATATAATATATGACTACCTAAATTATTATTTTTTTCTATTTTGTTTTCTTCAGTCAATGACTTTATCAGCACTCTCGTGTTAATTACTTACCTCATACCTACAACATTTCCAATTTGATATAAATTGAGTGTTAATGACTGACTTATGTAGGTAATACAGGAAAGAAAACAATATACCCCAGGTAACATGTTCCTTTGTTGGTATTTAGAGACCAAAATTAAAATCTCGATGTTTTAGTGGTTTTAGTAGATACCTGATTATGATGATATCAGGGATGAACCCACAGGTTCTATTGCCGGGTCCGGGAAAGTATGTTTCAAATGATTCTAACATAACTTGGGTTCGTGTATGCCAATGATTTGTTTTCAACGATTGAAACTTTGCCCTGCAGTGCGTTAATAGGCTGATGGGTACTTTACTCAACTTCACATTAGATTTATTTTTAGAATAATGAGGATTAAAGCTCTTTTGCATGTAGCATACTCGATTTTCAGCTTCGACTTAGCGCCCGTAAAATATGAATAAGGAAATCACAATTATAATTAAAAAAAGTTTATAAGAATACCTATATCTGGATATATGTTTGTAATGATGGATTCCACCAAAAACGACTGAACTGATTTGAATAAAGTTTGGTAGAATGAGAGATAAGATAATAGATTAACATATATGATATTTTTTATGCCGAAATAATAAGGTCGGTGTTCTGGACAGAAGCTACTAACTGTTTAATCCGTAGGTCAACTCCCAAAAACTAAATATGCCGCATAACAATTTTTAATTTTCAAAATCACGACCAACTCATTTCACATGCGAATAAAGCGTTATTAAAAAACAAAATATTATTTATGCAAATCAAAAACCACGTTTTAATTCGCAAACTTTCGATTAATCTTCAAAAACGAAACCTTTCGTTTGTTCGTTTCGTTTTTGGGAGACGGTGACTTTGGCTATACCAATTTTATTTAAAAAGTAGGCTTCCTATAAAATTATTATAAATAGTATCTAGCCATGCGAAGCCGGGGCAGACCAATAATGTTTAATAAGTTGGTTGGTTAGGTACCTACTGTTATAATTTAAAAGAGTACCTTACCCTTAAAATTGCACCAGGCAATAACAACCTTCAACTGATCTCAAATTAAGGTTTTTCCTTGAGTTTTACAACGTCAGATATTAACTAACTCTATCTACTATCTATCATTTTGTCAGCATGACTGACCTGGGGGCCTACTCCCATAAACGAAATATGTCGGATCCGACAACGGATGGCAATTTTTAATCCTCATAATCATAAAGAAATCACTTCGAATGCAAATTAAGCGTTTTCAAAAACCAAATATTATTTATGCAAATCAAAAACCACGTCTTCATTCCTAAACGTTTGAATAATCTTCAAAAACGAAACCTTTCGTTTTTTTGTTTTGTTTTTGAGAGTACCCCTCTACCCATATTTATGCCAAATTGCGACTATATCATTTGTAGTCTCTGAGCTATGCTGTAGCAAGTAGGTACAGTCACGTGCGCTAGAATGTAGTGCTTTTACTTCATTCCCGTAACGTTCACTTTAGAATAAGTTCGTAAACATGCTAGTGCATGTGACTATTCATACGTAATTACGGTCAACGATTTCATAATAAATAATTTAGTGCGACCTCATTTTAAATGTCGATCCTTACTCATCAGTAATCTTGCCAACTTGTTTCATATTTTCGTGTTAATAATATAATCACCATCGAAGGATAATAATATGCAGAAATCCACTGAGAAAACCACGCCATTTTAAGTAGTAGTAGGTGGGTAGGTACATGTCTCACGCACGCAAATCGATTTTAACTGACCCAGTGGTGATCGATGAACAGCTACTATGTACTGAAACAATGTTATTCAAAAGCCTTCTTAAATCCTGCCATGATTCTCGGACAACAGCGACATTGCTACAGATGGATACAAAAAAGTTTGGTAACTCATATCTTTACCGCACCATTAAGAAGTGGACCTCGTTGCCGGCTCATGTGTTTCGTCCTTCCTTTGACATGGGTTCCTTCAAAAAGAGCGTTACTTGCGGGGCAGTATGGCGATGCTAACGCAAAGGATATTACGGTATCAAATCCGTTGACATAGCGGCGTGGGTTCCTCTCTTGCTTACCAGGTTAGGAGGAGCCTATGTAATGTGCTTTTATAAAAAAAAGAAGGAGTGACAGGAACAAAATTTCGGAGCCCCTATGCCGACTAGTCGGGTAGACCAGACGGCTGATTAACTTTACTTTACCTAGCATGAGTACCTACATCACAATTAAATATTTAAACTTTAAACTAAAACTTCCAGTTAATTAAAAAAATTGTTAAGTTTAATTTGACTACACAATAAAATTTAGGGCGGTAAATTTCCACTCGGCGACGATAACTCACGCTACGCCACTGAGTCGAACACTATAACGTAGAGAGAATCTTGCCATGCCGTAACACAGTCCTCGGACTAGCACGGGAGGTAAAGAATCTTACCTTGCCGTAACACAGTCCTCGGACTAGCACGGGAGGTAAAGAATCTTACCTTGCCGTAACACAGTCCTCGGACTAGCACGGGAGGTAAAGAATCTTGCCTTGCCGTAACACAGTCCTCGGACTAGCACGGGAGGTAAAGAATCTTACCTTGCCGTAACACAGTCCTCGGACTAGCACGGGAGGTAAAGAATCTTACCTTGCCGTAACACAGTCCTCGGACTAGCACGGGAGGTAAAGAATCTTACCTTGCCGTAACACAGTCCTCGGACTAGCACGGGAGGTAAAGAATCTTACCTTGCCGTAACACAGTCCTCGGACTAGCACGGGAGGTAAAGAATCTTACCTTGCCGTAACACAGTCCTCGGACTAGCACGGGAGGTAAAGAATCTTACCTTGCCGTAACACAGTCCTCGGACTAGCACGGGAGGTAAAGAATCTTACCTTGCCGTAACACAGTCCTCGGACTAGCACGGGAGGTAAAGAATCTTACCTTGCCGTAACACAGTCCTCGGACTAGCACGGGAGGTAAAGAATCTTACCTTGCCGTAACACAGTCCTCGGACTAGCACGGGAGGTAAAGAATTTTGTCATAATTTGTGTAATGTACTTTAGAGTGTTCGGTCAACTAGATGTCTTAGTTATTAACAAGATAATGTTGTTACTTTTGTTTCATAACAATTTACTGGTTTTGCCTTGTAATGAAGTGTGAAATGGAGTTTAATGGAGTACTGTATACTTAATTATGCAAATAAATTCTCATAATATTCATTAATTATTATTATTACTTTATCATAATAAAATGACGACCTCCGTAGCCAAGAGGCAAGCGTGCCGGACTTTGGCATCGCGCCATCTCTGAGGTTCCGGGTTCGATCCCCGGTCGGGTCAATATGGGAAACGAACTTTTCCATATTGTCTCGGGTCTGGGTGTTGTGGTACCTTCGTTATTTCTGATTTCTGTAACACAAGTGCTTTAGCTACTTACCACAGAATCAGAGCAATGTATGTGATGTTGTCCAATATTTATTTATTATTTATATTTATTAAATTAAATTTAAAATAGTACGGAAAATTTTGTAGTGCAAACTGAACTATTGAAATTGCAATACAAACTGGCACTTCGTAAAACGATTTGAATATATACCGTTTTGGTTTGTGTTGAGGTTAAGTACTGTAATGTGTGTGTAACCTACTTAATTTTAAAAGTAGTTAGGTATCAATGATATAAAAAAGTTAGAAAAAAAATCATATCTAACCGCATACTACACAGATAAGTATGTACAATCAAAATCATGTCTTTGTATTTTAAGACTTCGTACGATTCTTAAGTCGTGGGGCTTTATGCAATTGATTTATCAGTATTTATTCAACTGAAAGAGTTTTCCACAACATATTGTAGACAGTACATACTTACATACAAATTTATTGATTTCCATACCCAACAGAGTCCCGTCTGTTTATGTCGACCATTTTTCTCAATAACGATAAAAATTTGAATCGTTATAGCTTTAGTACTTATTTTATGATTTTTTAATTTTTTAATATATAAATGGTTTTAGTACTTTAGCACTAATTTTTTGTCTTTTATTTAGTGTTTAAATTACTTTTCTTTTGTGCATGCTGTGTTCGCCTGTAAGAGACTGTACATTTAGCATAATTTATTATGTAGGTGAACCTTATTAAATAAATAAAATAAATAAATAAATAAAAAGCTCACTTTCTAATTATTAATATCACAGAGAACCTCCTCAACTGTATCTTGCGAACACACCTGAGCCATGCGAACACTCCCGCTTTGAAGATTAACAATTTTGATTAGTGACCATCCTAATTGATAGATCCTAATGTTTATAGGGTCTAATTACAAGTAGTTCTAAAGCATACCAAGGAATTGAAAGTTCTTATAACAAAGCTTTTAATTTTAATTTGCATTAACTTACGTCTTATGAATGCCAATAATAAAAACACCCCTAGTAGGGGTAGATAGATATACTTACTTTATAGTGCTGAACATTTACAAAAAAAGGTTTACAGACACATCATGTATAATTTATTCGGCGGTCTTATCGCTAGAAAGCGATATCTACTAGATAATCTTCAGGTAGAGTAAATAGGAAAGAAACGGGACGACCTGGCTGTGCAAAAAATTTAATGCCCATTTTTTATGAATTTGAATTAATTTTTGACTTGCAAATTTTCTCGTAAGAGATATTTATTGGTTTATTTATTTTAACATGTAGCATATCCTGGAAGGACGTTGTATTATTGGTTAAAATGATTGTGTTGCATGTAAATGAGCACAATTTTCTCACATGATTTTTCGTCACATATTGTAAAACAATAAGATTATGAAATTAAGTGGGAAACAAATACACTACTATACGAGTAGGTACTGTGGCGTCTCACCACCTAAGCTCATGTAAATAGTTTTTGATACCAAACTCCTTGTAAAAATATATATTCTTCAGAATGTAAAAAGAAAAAATGTGGCGTCTCACCACCTAAGCTCATGTAAATAGTTTTTGATACCAAACTCCTTGTAAAAATATATATTCTTCAGAATGTAAAAAGAAAAATATTGTCTGTCATTGTACATATGTCACTGTGTGAAAATTATTCTGTTGCATATTTTACGTATAAGTTTATTTTGATTTATTTTGTGTGTACAGTTATATATTTCCGCATTTCCTCTTTCTCTCCTTCTTTGTAAATATTATTTCTTTTCTATTGTTGTTAGGTGTGTGGTGATATGTAAATAAACTTTTGTACATTATTTGTGATTATAATTCATTATCTTCCATCACTCTCTACCCTACATTACCTTTGTTTTACAATTTAACTGTGACCATATCATCATATTATTTTATCTGTCAAATTATTAATAATTAGGCTACTATCATCTTTATTATTTTTAAGACTAAAAAAGGACGGGTGGTTATAAGGTTGACTTGTCTGTGTGTCTGTCTGGCTCTGTCTATGGCATCATACCTCCCAAACGGATGAACCGATTTCGATTTGGTTTGAATGGTGAATGGGTCGATAGTGTTCTTAACTATGTCTTATGGAATATCGGTCCACGATGACCGTCGCCAAAATGTCATGATTACATAGACCACTCCCATACCTATATATACAGTACTATATATTATAACAAATCTTAAATCAAACTGTGGGGGGGTTTTCTTATATATTTTTTGTTTTTAACATATTTTTAAATCTAATCAGAGTTTCTTCTACCACACCTCGCTTTGTAAAACAGATAGATACAAGGTATACTCATCAGTGTAAATTCATGTTGACTAAGCCAGCCAAACATAATCTCATTTCCATTTTAGGTACGTAAGTACCACTGTTTGGCGCGTTTTCAGGCCTTGAATGCCTTTCACATGACGTCTCCGGCCGCACTGGCTGGCGGCTGGCGGCTGGCGTGATTGCATGCATCGGTTGGGACCGCAATCGATACCTACTACTGTGTTTGACGTTGATTCTGATGAACGACTCTGGTGCTAATTGCTTTTAGATTTACAAGGATATCGCTTCGATCGTCTTGTGGTTTTAGTGCAGTTTAGTTTGTGAACATCTCGGTACCTTGTCACATTAAGTTAACAGTCTAACTGATGTACAGACAAAAGCAGGCAGACTGCAAACTTTGGCCTTTGCACTGCCCTTATCCCGTGTGCAAAAGATCGAATATCAAACTGCAAATTATCCTGTTGACCGTACTTAATTACATGGAGGTTAATGTGAGAAAGTACTAGCGTGTATCCAAACTAATGCTGACTATACCAGGACACGATCTCGAAGGCCCGGGCTCAATTTTCGGGTCGAGGAAAATGTGTTTCGGATTTTTCGACCATGGATCGGTTTTGGCCACGTGTCAAATTATATTGGGTAGGTAATCAATATTGCAATGATGGCTTCATGTCAGTAAGGAGGCGGCCTTTCTGGCGGCACGTGTAGCAAAATATTTTTTAACGTGGTTATCCTCCACCAAAACGTTACACAAAAAAAAAGCACTATGATTCGACAATCCTTTTCAGCTTCACCCAGCTTTTCGGGGAGCATCAGGCTCCCAGCCTTAAACTTTAAAGGATATGTGTGTTTCTTGCCAGAAACACACATATCCTTTAAATAGAAACACATTAGTTATTTTAAGCGATGGTGAATATAGTAAGGCCTCAGTGGGCAGTGAAACATATAAAACGAGTAAAGAATGTTAATACACCCGTACCTTTAGTAGGTAATGCAACGATAGCATAGTTTCGCGACACAGTGAATCAATTTCATAGTGAACCGAATGCCAAAAGTTATGTGGGGGTGCGTGAATGTGGTCGATGTGTGTGAGTGTCGGAAGGTATTTTGTATAAAAAGTACAACTCACAGTTCACTCGAAGTATATTGTTCACACGCACAAAATACACAAAAAGTACAGAAGGAGAAAGTACAGCAGAGTTCACAAGCACAGAGAAAGAAAGTCACAAGACAGCTGAATACGTGGAGACGACTTCAACGTTTAATTTTGTCTTTGCAATCTCTTAAATATTGATTTCCTTAACTATATTAATCTAAATTCCTGTATTTTTTATGTAACTGGTGGAACCAACTTATTGGAAGCTGTTTAATTTGCCACTTTGACATCACAACAATAAGCTAATGCCTTTCGACTATGAAAGGCAAAGCAATGAAAATTTGTCTAGTTTTTTGCAAACAGGTTTTTGGTCAATCTATCACTTTTTTTACAATATATAAATACGTAGATACGTGCAACATATGCAACACGCTACAAAGGCATAATTAAAAAAACAAAGTGCAAGCTTATTGAAAGCACTATGTAATTTACAGTTTATGGCTGTACACAGGACCAGAGTAAAGCCATCTTTTTATCCGGTCAGCGACAGTAGGCAGTCTGAGGCGCTATGGCGTTAGCCATGAATGCTATAATATATGCGCCTGTAGCAAGGTCATTAGTACTTTGGCTGTATTTTGGTTACATTTGTTTAATGTTCCCATTTTGGCTACAAACGTCGATGTCTACGTACGTAGGTATTGATTATTTTTGGTTGTACCAATTAGTCAGTTGGCCCCAATCAACATTACTGTCGCTGCCTGTGCATAGGGTCTGCGCACTGCCATCTTTTGCCCCTCAGTGCCGGTTATTGACAAGATCAGCTCGCGTCGCCTTCATGCGTCTAGTGCTAACTAGGCTATCTCGAAGTTGTTGTTAGTTTATTGTAATCATCAGCCAGTTAGTGACATAGCAAGCCTGCGTCACCATAAGCTTCATACGTCTATAGATAACTTGGTTGTGTGTTCGGTAGACACTAAATTTGCCAACTAACTTTACTGTCACTAACTGTGTACTGTGCCAGTGCAATGGCGTCTCTTTGCCTTTAAAGACGCTTAGTGACAGCACATACGCGGGTTGCGCTTTGTCTCATGCGTCTTAGCAAACTTGGCTGTACCTACCTACTTATTTGTGTTCGGTTGATGGTCCCACGTTGCCAACTTTACTGTCGCTAGCTGTATACTGTGCCAGTGCTATGCGGTTTTTTTGCCCTCAGAGCCGGTTAGTGACAGGACATGCAAGCGTCGCGCTTTGTCTCATGCGCCTGTAGCTAACTTGGATGTACTAAAGTTGTGTTCGTTTGATGGTCCCCCATTGCCAACTAACTTTACTGTCGCTAACTGTACACTGTGCCAGTGCAATGCTGTCTTTTTGCCCTCACAGCCGGTTAGTGACAGGACATGCGCGCGGCGGCCTATGCTCCGTGCGTCTATAGCTAGTTAAGCCGGTTAAGCTATAGCCAACTTCACGGTGTTCATTTGATGAGATCAGTTTAAGCGGTTAGTTTAGTGCCAACTAAATTGGCAAATATTGTCAGGGCGATGTATATCTGCGCTATTAATGACAAGCTAAATTGGTCGCTAGCACATGACCCACTTAGCTTACCTAGTTAATTTGAGGACTGTGCTTTATCATATACCTATACCTACTGCTTTTTAATTTGATGGAAATGTAGATTACTGAATTTCTAAAACAAACAGAAGCACACACATGTATCAAATATTCATTAGCTATCAAACGGAACTACCTAATGTAAAAGCTCAAAATATAGGTTTAAGTAGGCAAGACCGATATATTTTCATTGAAAAATGTTTTCATTGGAGAGGTGTCTACCAACCTACTTCTACTTATTATGGACCTGAAAGTAGGCCGACTAGAAGAATTATCAATAAAGTATATTTAGAAAATAATAGATACGAAAAGCGTATAATGTAGGGTTCATAAAGTGCGTGGTTTTGCGTGTGTGTCGTACGTCATCAACGACATATGCAACTCAACGTAAAAGTGTGCACCGATCCGTACACACCCGACACCGAACCAACGAATGTAGACGAACTAGGCTTCTTCTGCCATGCATATAAGGCTTATGGTTGAATGGGATTGTTTGCAGTTAATGTTCGTCGCTGTATGTACGTGGCCCCACTTCTAAGGCTTCGTCGTGGTGCACTTATGCACCGCACCATGAGTGAGGGAGTAAGTATCGATCAAGGTATTTTCACTTGGACGAGTGCGTTTGTGAAAGTTTAGAGGGCTACGAAAAAAATCTAACTGGGCGTTAATTAAGGCTAGTTCTAAAGCTCTACAGTAGAATATATGGCTTCTTTAAATTATTAGCTGCGTTAGGCTTGAGCTGTGAATAGGTTTATAGTATGGTAAGTTCTGTTTTTGTTCTGAATCTTAATACGTCACTAGATTGCATTTGGCTTGAGAATTCAATTTAATAACTAATTTCGTAAGTAAAAACCTAAGTTTGTAGGGAAAACTTATATCACAGACAATTACTATCCTACAAAATCATAATGTAAGTAATTAGATAAGTAGGTATACTAAGAAGTAGGAATAAACTCAAGTCTACGCTAATCCGGCCTTTTTTAGTATTTATTAGTAGGTAGTTGTTTAAATCAAGATTAAATAATATTGAAAACTTTAAAATGTTTTACCTAAATACCTGCTATTTAAAGTATCGACGACCTTCTTCTCAAAATGGCCGTCTTACAATAAAACCACGTTTAAACCAGGTCTAAGTTTATATAAATAAGACCGCTCAAGTTTTACATTCTCAAGCCGAGCAGATCAGCTATAAATCTCAAGCGCATTACACATGCTAATACTTGCGCAATTGGGTAGACACGCGAACCGGACCCCTCACCTCTTGCCTGATAAAACATGCCTCCCCAGCGCGCTATAATAGTGCTATAGTGCTAGCACAAACTAGATTATGAAACGTGCGAATTCAATCATGCGTCGCGTTGCCGTTATTTGTTCTCACAGCTAGACCTAGCCTAGGGCTGTAGTGTGGTGACGCTGCGCGATGCGGGACAGAGACGGACGATGCGCCTAAATGCGCCAGCCGTGTTGCAGGCTAGGACATTTCCTGGTGCATTACGACTGGTCGTATACAACGACTTTCATGGTTTTGTTTACGCTCAATGCGTTTTCTCTCATTTGTTTTATACAATTTATTTATTTAAGGGATAACATAAAATAACTATACGACATTTGTTTAATAATTTACAAACATAGGTAAGTTTATACAGAATTAACTATAATCTGTAGAAAACTATTTGGCGTCTCTGTCGCTACTTTTAATTGAATTTTGTCTCTATGAAGAAAATTCATATGTTGTGCAAATTGTGTGGTTGTTTGTTGTTAAGTCAAAATCATGTTTCGCAAACCTTGATCTGATGATGTATCATAGAGGCGTTCCTCTCGTTCGAAGTCGTTTTTTTCCTAATCATGTTACAAACGCAACTTTTGTTAACGCAATTGTAACACGTAAACAGGTAGATTAATTTTTAAACTAGTATCTAGTAATCCTGTTTGAAAATGGCAATTAGGTAAATACCGGAAAACAGCCACAGAGGTGTAGAACAGCCTCCCATATAGACAGACAACCTTGGCATTGTGTGATGCAAGTTGAAGTTGCTGAGATTTAAGTCATGATGAAGTCTTCAGATAATGCCGCTTAGGATGCGCCATCGAATAAATTGTATCGTAACACATCTCAAAATCGATACTATTCAGAGCCTCTGCTGCTGATTGGCTGTAACTACGAGTGTGGTGTGCTATCAGCCAATCAGCAGTATCAAAGACTATCTCATTCGAGAAATTTGTCGTATGGCGCATCCTAGTAGGCGAGGTGTATTTTCAGCAGGTGACGTCACGATTAAAAAACGTGGGGTGTTAAGCGTCACCTGTCGTTAACAATTTAACGATTTGATGTAAGTAGCCAGAATATAAATTTTCGAAACAACAGAACGTGCAACTGTAAAATTTATTGTAACAGGAACATGAAGAAGAAAGAAATACATTACACTACATTACATGCGTATAACAATTATAGCTGTAATCATTTCTTCTGTCCTGCTACTCGTATATAACTACCCAAGCCAGCTTACAGTGGCATAATGTTGCGAAACTTAGCACCTGCCATTTATCGATCAGAAAACCAGTACTAGTCAATACGCGAACAAGCATATCGCAAGCAAACGTGAAATATTGATGCTGGCTTGAGAAAATCGAACGTTTTTGTTTTTTTTTAAGAACTTCATGCAGTAATGGGACAAGCGCTATCGGAATGTCCCACCATTTGAGGGACAATAGTGAAGTGAGAGCTGTGGGCTAGGCGGCCTATTGCGACACGCGGAGTCTAGACTAGACTGCTGGTGTGAAATTCGCACCGGCCATCGCTTTCGCGACTTCAATGGTGCAGATTGATTGAGAGAACCGGTCGGGCGGGGTAAGCGTCCCACTGCGGGAAGGCGCGATGAGACATGTTATATTTAATTTCTTTGAGATTCAATAGGATTATTTTGTGGAAACGCTGGGGCTACGGATAGTTTGATTTCGGTTGAATCATTTTGTTGAAGTGTTTCAAAAAGAAAGAATAAAAACATTTTTACCGTTCAATTTTTTTCGATTTAATTTTAGTAAAAAGAAACCACATAAAAATTGTTCCTTGGATTAGAATTTCCGAACAGCTGAATTTCATTTATTTTTATATGTAGGTACTATGTTAATTTTATCTAAGTTCATACATTTCATTTAATTCACACTGCACTGTTTCTCCATGATTTTTGATAAACGAAACGTTAAAAATCTCATGTAATAACAATTCAAATAATTTCGTAACTGTCCTTCAAATCTATACCCAGATTAATTACAACACATATTGGGATCACACTCATTTAAATTTGTACTAGGTTATATTTTCATGTTTAGTCCGTTCTACCAATTAAAATTAAAACTAGGTACACGATAATTATTTGTAAAAAAAAATTCTGAAATGTTTCCTTGAAATTTCCACATTGTTTATAAAACAAAGAATTTGACTAGCCCATCACGTTGATGTTTTTTGTAGGAGAAAATTGCGAAGCAAAAGCTTGACTAATATTTGCAACGGCGTATTTAAAATACCGAGAAAATTGCTTTACATTTAATTATGTTAATAATATTATGACTGTTGAGTTTTACCTATTTCAACGATTTTACGAGTGAAGGTACTTCGTGTACAATAAAGGTCTTTAGATAAAAAGTTAAGATATGAACTGGCATAAGCTGGTTTCAGTCAGATTTTTACGTCATAAGCAAGTCAGCCTGAAATGTACAGTAAAAAATTACTGAAAAATACAAGTACCGAGATGATACCGAAAATCGGGTAGTTGTAGGTTCCGAACCTCTATATGGTTGCATCATCTGTTTTATATAAACAGGATTAGTAAAGCATATGGAATTTATATATATAAAAATATTTTGACTTTGCTTATATAATTTTGTGTTTCCTTGCTATTATTTTACTGATTTTTGTCCTTATCCATGCAATTTTGCCAATCATTCAAAAATGGGTTCTATAGTAAATTTCTATTTACTTAATTCCCGGCTTATGTTTCCTCACTTGATCGCCTTTTACCAGGCAGGCCTTGTAAAGCATCAATTGTTCAATCATCCCGAGCTATCTCCGAAAAAAAGTAAAATATATAAGTAAACCTGAATCAAAGGTAGTTATAATATATATATTTTTTATTTTTCTTATTTCATTATACCTATTTTGGTTGCTAATGACAAACTTACTGTATGTCTTGTTGCTAAATTAGTAATAAGCTTTACTTTTAATTTGTAAAAAAAACTACCGAGATTCTTGTCGGTATCTTCTCGGTAGTTATAGGTTCCGAACCGGAGGTAGCTTCATTTGATTTCTATAGAGACGATTCATTAGTGTTACTGATGCAATTTATATGAAAATAAGATTTGCATATTGATTGTTGACCACGATTCATAATACTCATAAGCTGGAACGCTAACTATAGTACCTACCAATCAAAATGAGCGTATGAACAAGTTTTTGCAAGTAAAATATTTTCAGTTAGCGGTTGGATGCTGCGTCGGGTCGCGCGGAGATGACCGAAGCGAGTGAAGCCCGCGCCGTCCGCCAGCCGGCCACAAGCGAGGGGGCGCACAGACCGGATCTCAGACCCTAAAATAAAAACATCTATCGAAATAATAATACGCACTCCTTACTCGGGACAAGTACGCGAAACGAATGGCGTTGACCCCCCGAACATTCCCATGCCAACTTTGCGGGCTGCGGAGCCAACTGGATTTTTCTTAATGGTAGGGTGGTACTACGCTTATAGAACTCAATAGGCCTTTGAAACGTGTGTTTGGAGTTATTAGCTTTTATTTCTAAGACTAGCTTTCATGGGAGCAGTGTTGCGGTCGCGATTGCCGACGCTACTGATCGCTATCTGTTTGTTTAATGCGGTTTATTTAACTCTTATCAATATTCCTGCAAATTTAGTTTTAACGTTTTGAATGGTATGTATTCTGTGAACGTTGTATATACTGAGTTTTGCAATTGTGAAACTACAGTAACATGAACAATTTACGGATTATGAAGCTGTTATGAAGCTTTTATGAAGAATTATTAGAACTAGGTGTAGGGGCATGCACTAAGATAATATAAGAGAAAGCTCCTCAACACATAGGTACGGAGCTTTGTCTTCATTTTTTGTCGTTATTTCGGAAAAGATACAATGTGATTGGTATTTTTAGATATTTTTTTCTGTACTTTTGTTACATGGAGTGGATTTGATGCTACTGCATTTAAAAACGAAGTGGAATTAATTCTCTGTATGTGTAAATATTTCATAGATGAATGTTTGTTTTTATAACATTTTACCATAATGTAGCTACTCGTTAATGATTTGAACAACAAATTTACTTCACAAAAAGAAATCCGGGTAAAAACGATTTATATTATTATTTTTACATACTCAAACTTCTGATGTAAATAGCTATTGTTATATTTGTTACATTGTGAAATGATGAATTTAATCATCTCTTTTGAGTACCTACAGTGTAAATGACAAAAGACGTCCGCTCGAATAGTCTCTGTCTAGGTACGACAATAACTCGTTTAAAATCCAGATAGCGATCGGTAGCACCGCCTTTGTGGAGCTCTGAATGACCTTTTGTATCCTAGGCAAACTAGGCACCGAGCCGTGTGCTAGGCATTCTGCGATCCTTCTCGATTGACCCTATCCGATTTTCCATACATATTCCACAGTTATTCACAAATAACCTGAACAGTGCCGCCTTTTCTTCCATTATGTTTTTGTCTACCGAGGGCTGATAAACCCGTTGCTGCTGAGCGGAGTATAAAAAATTTAATGGATGTCCGAACAATGGCGAAGAAATTGTGATAGGTGAGAGTAATCTTTCACAGACGGTGACAATTCCCGCTCTTTTATTTTTCGTAAAAAGACCCCGTTTGTAAGGTTAAATAGGGTCACAACTATTCGGCGATCCGATCCAGATTTTGAATTGTAAATTTTGTTTCACGCAATCACTTGCTCACTTTTGAATTGAATTTTTAATGGGATTACCAAATGACACATAATGAGCGTAGACGGGAATGCGCATTTTGATTGGCGTGTGTTAATTTAATGTTAGATGACCGTTACGAGCTGAATTAGATTTTGTATGTGGTCTGATCTTATAGCTGTTTGGGTGAATATAGACAAGTGCCACTCGCAACAAAAGTGGTCAATTATGAACCTCAGCGAATCTTGATCACGCAAAGCGTTAATTTTTCTATTTCCAGAAAGTCACGTAAGCTTATTACGTAGAAAAGTATGACTTACAAGAGTAACCAATATCTTAGAGTAGCCAGCTTGAAATGGTGTTGGGCTGGGCACGTGTGCTGATATATCGTGAGATGAACTACCTACCTACTAGAAGTTTTATGTGAAGGCCAAGTAGACCAGCTGCCTTATGGTCGTACGATATAAAGAAGACTAGGATACGTAACATCCTATATCTAAAACATTCGAAGAAAATGTAAGAGGCATTTATTGCAGTGTACAAAAGTGTGCTAAGAAGAATCAGAAGTCGGAAAACGACAAAAATGTCTATGGCCGGTAAAATACCAAAATCGTATTTTCGACCTATCGACAGATAACAAACAAGTTTTAACGATCTTGAAAATTTACTCGCGTGGCACATCCTAAACCATTAAGCATTATGCTATCCTGTAGGCCTAGCATGCGCCACGCGAGTAATCGCGAAATGACAAAAAACGTCTACTGCTGATTGGCTGAAAATACGAGTACGGTGTACTCTCACCCAATCATCGTTATAGAAACTTTTGTCGTTTCATGCGAGAAGTTTGACGTATTGCGCATGCTAGGCTTACTGGAGAAACTAAAAATTACTTACAGCGTATTTTCATGAGATAAATGACAGGATATAATATACAATCAATAGATTTTTTTAAAAAGATTTTGTTCATTTATAATGAAAACAAAGCCAATCACATACGAAACTCAACGCAAATTCAAACTAGCGACGTATTAAAAGATTCCTGTTATGTTAGCTAATCATCATCATCGCGATCTAATTTAACATGCAAACTCATTAATCACGAGATTGACATTTAAAGCCACTCATGTACTTAGTTCTAGACGTAAGTTATATATGTATTTTTACACTTTTTTTCCAAGTAATTGAGAATATATGAAGGGCTTATGAGGCTTACAAGGTCACTTGACGCTTCGATGTAACACCTGGTAATACGAGTATTTTAATTGCATTATATAAAAACTTCCTTCTGAGGAAAACAAACTAACCTAATCTATAAGATAGCATGATCGCTGATGACAGTATTAGCTGACATATCGATATTACTCTGTACTTCAATTGTATCAATGCCGAATTCTTCTCACAATTACCAAGGCGATAGAAGCAGGTGGAAAAACTTTGTTGAAGTCTTTGGAGGAGGCCTACGGAGGATCAGTAATAAATGTCCTTAGGCATATATTATGATAACGAAACTGCAAGCAAATCTACTTTGTTAAATATACCACAGTTAAATTATAATCGTAATAGTTTGTTTGTATAGATGTTTGTAACTCTCTCACGTTAAAACTACCGAACGGATTTGGATAAAATTTGGTAGGAAGAGAGATTACACATTAGATTAACATATAAGATAATTTTTATCCCGAAATAACGTGCGCAAAAATACCCGCACGAGACCACAAGTTTGGTGAATGTTGATTGGCTAATTACACGCTGCACTTGTTTTTTCTGCCAATCTGCTGCTGACGTACTGAGTTTTATCAATTTTGACAAATATTAAGAGCTTGATAAAATTTACTGGCTCATCCTAAACCGCAGAGTGCAACTTTTGAAGTCACCGCGCCACCCAATCCGCATTGGGCAACCATTGTAATTTATAATTATGTATGGCGTTAATGTGACCGCTCATGAAGGTTTTTTTTTAAAGTAGCTCTCTATATTGGCTCCTCCCGACCTGATGGTAACCATTATCCGCCTAGCATGCGCATTAGGTCAAATTTATCTCATGAGAAGACAAAAGAGAACCGTTGATTGGGTTATAGTCATTAATAAGTCCATGGTGATAGTACACCGTACTCGTATTTTCAGCCAATCAGCAGTTGACGCCTTGATTTTGACTTTTCTTAAGAGCGCGATAAAATTTACTCGCGTGACGCATGAAGTTTCGTGTAAGTGAAGTGGCGCCAAATTTTAATGCATATTAACATTTTTTATTTTATTTCTTTTCTATTACTATTTTTCTTAATATTATTTTGTTAACAGGGTAAAAGAAAATAACATGTCTTGTTTGGCTTTTGTCTTTTTTTGTCATCTACTCTCTGTGACAAACACAGAAATAGCGACACGACTAACAGCCCGACCGCGGACCGCGACCCGACCTCGTACCATCCCCGTTTTTCAACATCTTTTACTGATTAGTCACTCCTATATATTGGTCTCAGCGTGATATTAATCTTTCTCGAATAATTAACTATCTAATACAAAATAGTTTCTTGAGCTTATTATATTAGTTTCTTCAAATACTATTGGCAAAGGTAGAGATAAGACTACTCTCACTACTCGTTTACTATTTGGGCGGTAACGGAGAAATAGTAATAAACTTAAGGTAAAAACATTAGCTATAGAGTTCAGCCAAAGCAAGGCAGATTTTGTAACATCCTTTGATATGGACATAAGAATCAATATCGTTAGTTAGTTACCTCTTTTGTTGCCCCGAATGGATTTATTTTGAAAAAAGTAATGTACCTACTTACCATAATGTTGATAGTTTTATTTAATCTGTTTAAAAATAGTTATTTATTGAGTTTATTCTTTGCATACAAAAATGCTTACAAATATGTCCTATCTTCTGCATGAAATATACATATCTTTTTTAAGTTTCGGTACTTTAGTTAGTAGGTTGGGTACAGTCGAAAAGGCGGTAAAACATCGGTCGAGAGCTGACTATAAAGTGTTTACGGTAAATAGGTAAAACTCAATTACTAATCGGTTTACAATATAGAGGTACCTACAAAATGAGATATTTATTATGGTTCTCACGTCCTCATATCTTCCTCCTCAATACTTGTATTAAAGTAAATCCAATTTCCTATCTCATCTAACAGGTAATGCCTAAAAAGTAAAAGATCTACCTACGCACGTGACACCTACCTCGTGTTAACATTGGCCTATGACACCAGACATCCACAATGGCGCGCAGCCGCCTATAAAAAAACAATTTCTGGTCTATCTATTGAATATGCGACGCCGCGCACTGAGAACGCCTAAGGTCGAGAACCTCTGCCACAATAGTGGAGATTCTGCCGCGCGACGCGCCGCCAAGACAAAGCTGAATATTAAACCTTCTGCAATCTTTGCTAAAAATAATTCGCACAAAACCTCACCTCTGCAAATCCGCTTCATGAATGGCACACCTATACAAAACATTATCAACGCCCTTGAATTAGCAAAAAAAAAAACAAATAGCAATGACCTCGACACACATGAGAGCGCGATAGACGATTACTCTATTATTCAGCCAGAAAGGCAGGTCAGATTAGGGCGAGCATTATAATGCATAGTACGCGTTTTGTGAATTAAATGATACTGAACTAGAACTAGAATTACCGGCTAGTTAAATTTGATAAGGTGACGTCATCATCGTCTGGGCCCCCAATTTGACGTCAGCTAGTACGGTGACCCACAAATCTACAGACACAATAAATTCGACAACGTACGGTGCGAAACGGCGCAGGTCAATGAACTGTTGACGTATTTAAAATACGCACAAAGTACCTTATCGCGCGAATGTAGTGCGCGGTGAGACGGACGGCTTGCTTTGCTATACTATGTATGTTTGCAAAATGGTTATTTATAGACGTGAGTGTCCGTGACGGATGATTCGTGCCATTTCCTAAGGTCTGAGAATGGGTAAGTACTGGAAAAATCATTTAGCAAGTCTTACAAAGTTTTTAGTTGCACGTGTGTTGAGACTTTTAGTGCCAATTCTTCTTATTTAATTGAAATAGCTAGTCCATGTTTTTTAATAAACTCCACCTCTAAAGTTTATAGGAAGTTAAACTATGAAGATTTCAATCACCTGACGATTTAACAGACTACACGCCAGACTTTGTTTATAGCTTTTACATAAGTACCTACCTATGTAAAAGCAACATTAGTTAGGCCTCATGAATACTTTTTACAACTTATATCGTTTGTAAACTGGCTGATTTTTAACACGCTTTTTTAAAATTAAACTATTGATCAAGACAATGACATTTGTCATTTGGGCTCGAATTTCATTTAATTAAAAATGTCAATTCAAAATAGTGATGGGAATGTATTTAAATAATCGGTATTTTATGGGTAATTGTTACTCATCTTTTGATTTTTTTTTAAATAAAAAAGGAGGAACATCTATTTACTCTGCTTTTACTTTATGCACTTAGATTGAAATCTTTCCCAAGACTTAAGATAGAAGACGCCGGAAACTAAGTGAGATTTCTTTTACTGTTGTACTATTGATAATAAAGAAAATGTGAGAAAGGAAGTGTGTCTGGTCGTGCCGCTACAAAGCACATTACACTCGAGCTCTTTGTAAAGAAAGGAAGAGTCTGCATTGGTCAGCTAAGCGATTTTCGACGTGACTCCAACTTCGTGTAAGATTTATAATAGCGGTGAAAGGGCTGTGTTGGAACCTTGTCAGCACAAAACGAGGCACCCGCAGTAGCCGCCCTACCTACCCACATAATGCGGCGGATACAGATCCGAGTTTCTTACACATACACATGAAGTACGAAGGCCAGTTTTAAATATGTGTAGGTATGTGTCGCGAATACGTACGGCTTCGATGATCAGCAGGTGTAAGCGAATTTAAAGCAAGGGGTTACTGCGATTAACTCTTTTATCCCTTCGTTTCCATATCAAAGAGTAATGAACCTTGTTCTACTATTGGACATTGTCGATTAGTAACCGTGTGATCTTTTACACGGGAATGAAATCGTAGATGTATTATATTTTATTACAGATTATTAGGCTGAAAAGAATCTCGGGATAATGCAAATGTGATGTTTTCAATTTATTACTTTAGAAACTCATACTTCGTTTCGGTTCGTTTTTACTAAACTGATCATTCTAAATTATCTTAAACCTATTTATTTAGTATTTATGATATCATACAATTTTAAGTGCGTTATTGAAATAAAAAAAAAACATTTTATTAGTACGGTAGATGCGTTAAATTCTGTCTGTTTTGTTAGGATGTATTTATGAAGATAAAAATATATAGGTGAACATCTTTAATAATATAGTTTAGGTCAAACAATAATTTGAATTGTTTCCTTCTAAGATATTTAAGTTCTGTGTATTAAAAAAGGTGTTAAAATTATTAACATATTAATTGCAATAACAAAGGCGAAATACTGACACTAAATCGATTACGAATAACGAAGGTCATAGGGTTTGCGAGTGTGCGTGTGTATGCAAGTATGCAGCCGAGCTCGGTGCGGCGTCGTCGCTGCTGCAGGCGTGCACCGCCAGTTGCAACACCCTCCCCCCTTCGCTCTCGGCTTCTCACTCGCCGCCGTCTTGCCGCTAGCCTGTCTCACCTCGCGGCCGGCAGCCTTGCGCGACGCGCCGCGCTCTTTTACATTCAAAATTATTCGCAACCATTGCAAAAACTCTCTGTGCAATAAAAATATTATTTCGTCAATCGATGCGGTCGCAATTAGTCTTTAAAACAGAGAGTGACTTAAAACTATATTACAAATTTAAGTGCCTTTTAAACTTTGAATGCACTCCTCGTTGCATGTCCCGCGCGCGTCGTTATGAGAACCCCGTATCGGCGGTCACGTTGACGTCGCGCGGTGCCGCCATATCTGTCTCGGCCACCAACTAGCAAAATTAATAGGTAATTATTTTAGTGTACAGTGCTTATGTTGTAATATTGCAGTGCTAAGTGTCAAAGTGTTTTTTAACTCCTAGCATCTTTTCTGCTCATTCCAATTGGATTCTTTTTGGAAAACGAGCCTCGCGCCGGCCGGTTCTTATCGAGTGCATTGCAGTTGCACTCTCAACTTATTGCAGTTTTGCATTTAGTAAAGTTTCATGCGCGGAAACTTTTTAGTGCTTATATCTTGGTACAAAAGGACTGTTAAAGTGTTTTAAAGTGATTCTTTGCTAAAAGTGTTTTGTGTAATAGTTTATAAAGAGCTGTCACAGTTACTCTGCTGTGTTATTTCGGTCATTGACCGCCGGAATTCACAACTCCTTTATGTTAGTGTCGTGTTAGTTTTTTTGACATTTAATCTCGATTTTGATTTTTAGGCTCAATAACGTGTCACCTCACTATAAGGATGCAATGACCCGCGCATTCGCTTTTTAAAATTTCACCTTCGCCCGGATGGAATGAGGAGTGCACTGTCCCATTGTTTCACAGTTTCATATGTTTGAACATCATTTGTTTTTTTGTTTTTCGGACGATTACAGAGTTCATTTTCTTCCAAAATTACAAAAATTACAAATTAAAGGTAAATATAATTATATGAAATATACATAAATATATAGATTAATATTTAAAAGTTAATATTAAATGATTGGTAGGTAGTTGGTGGCATAACGCGTGGCTCTCTTGAATTTGTATTGTATGACATCACCTCTTGGTGAGGCATCATCTTGTGCATAGTTGGCCAGCGGTCACACTACTAAAAGTTAAAAATTATCTTGTGATGCTGCAGAAGTAGTTAATGAACAGTGCAGTGTGTGTAAATGTATGAACATTTGTACAGAATGGCGGAGGGCAATGGAGAAATTTCCATTGAAGAGGTACCTGGGAAGGACTCCGATGTTGGCCGTACACCGGATTACCGCAAACTTATTGAATATGGCTTGGATCCTAAGGTGAGCATTATATCCATTTGAGCTGTGTCTAAATATACTACAAAACATGTTAAAACAAGAAAAATAATATGTGTACTGCATTAGAAAAAATAAAAAATTTGCGGACAAAACGGAAATTTCTCGAGTCCTAACATGTGGCATATTGTTTTAATAATTGTACTTTATGAACTTGAACACTATTTACATTTACAATGTTAATAGACTATTAAAATCATAATTCATAAATTTTAATAAACTACTAGATTAATTTTCTTCTGTTGGCTGTGAATTTGCAAGTTTCATATAATTTCCTTAGGCTATCTTAGGCCAATTTTAAAAATGCAAAGGTAATTTTGTTTCACATCCATGCTTGTGAAATATTTATTTAAATCTTAAATTTATCTTATACTTTATTGAGAATTTTTATTTTATATTATTTTTTATATTTTAAATATTACTACTAAACTGAGTTTGAATCATTGTTCTGTTTCTATACCTGGTTTAAAATGAACAGATTTCATTATCTCACAAATTATCAATTTTTGAGATTGATAGGAATTACTTTAAATTTTTCAAATTAGAATCTTATTGTAATACAAACTTTTTACTTGGTTTCTTGTTAGAAAGTTTTTGTGTGTTGTGACTAGAAACTTAATAAAGAAACAGTTTAAAAGTAAAAAACAAAATGGCTAGACCTTTTAGTTTCAAAGTGACCTCCAGATCCATACTTCACAGCAATAGAGTTGAGAATGGCATGTTTACATTATGAATGATATCACAGCAATGTTATAAAAAAGCATTGTATTATGTCCATGTATGTTATTTTCATTTATTGTTTTTGCACACATTTCTAGCTCATATCAGCTACACCTGAAATATTACTAGAACATGCTGATAACCAGATAAACCAGTAGTGTACCTATGGCAGTCACCCACACTTGTGTATCCCACCAACATGCACTTTCTCTCTGATAGTGAATTATTATTCTGACCTTTGCCATATCTATCTGTACCTACCTGTACATTTGCAAAATATCTCTGTTGCTATGACTCTATGTTTATACCTAAATACTCACTCTGACCTTGAATCTACATCTAGCACAATTATTTTAAAGTTTGCTTTCTGATGGTAACCCTTTTAGATGGTAAATAATCATTGTAATCTGTCTCTATGTGGTATATACAGGTTTTCATATACTGTTAAGTCTTTTAAATATTACAATGCATTTTTTAATGTTCATGAAAGTCATCATGGCAGACTGCTACTTTGTTGATATATTTTTTCTTCAGTCTAAGGAAATGACAAGTGTATTCAACTTGAATATTGTTCATGTAGATGCCTATATGAGGAAGAAATTACTTTTGTTTTTTATTTGTGGTGGGGGTATGGTGTGGAGGCCAAGTAATTTTCCTTGTAGTTGGCCTTAGGCATACTGATGTAGGTATTTCCAAGCAGTTTTGAGACCTGTTGGTCTTGTTCAAGTAACTGTCTGATAAATTACAGGCTACAGTAGCTTGATAACTGCTGGTGGTATTAATTTGGCTATATCTTTGGTATAGCTCTTTGTTTCAATTATTTAGTATCATCTTGATAAGATATGATTCATGTTATCAGAATTTGAATTGTTTGTCCTTGACTCAATTTATGAATTAAACATAGTCTTTCCTACTTTATTTGAATTATAATTAGATACAATACAAAACATGTGTGCACTACACTTATATTAAAAATATATCATATTTAAAATTTTAGTGACTGCCAAAATTAATGTAACATAACATAAGTATAAGAAATAGAATGCTCCCTTCTATCACTTATAATTCAGTCACTTTCATTCAGTTGGAAATAAACCAGCTTACAATGTTCAAGTAACTATACCTATAGGTACTTACAATTTATATAAATGGCAAGTTTCATTTAAAAGTAAAGGCCCATCGTAACTTCCACGCGTAAAATCGCGGTAAATTTTTATCCTTTTTATTTTGTAACCCCTGTCTTTGTCCTTGGGCTCAAATATAATTTAGACAAGTTTGAAGTCATTAATCTACATAACACTTTTAACTTTTTCGAATAAAACTACACAGATTTGGTTAATAAAATAAGCAGTCTAGGATTTCAGTAAGTGGATCAGGTCGCTGCCCTATTTTTCACATCTTTAAACCCTTAGATAAGGCATGGCATCAGCAGCCATTGCCATAAGAGACTTAAATCATACAGATTATTGTGCTGATAGCGTATTACACGTAACCGAGAATACAGACAGTTTTTGGTGTCGTTATGGTCTGCTCGATTTCAATAGCGTCGAATCAATTTAATCTGGCAATTAAGCATTTCAGTTTGTTGCTCCCGGTAACCTTCGGAACATGAGTTCTCTGCTCTTTCGGCATAGTGGTGTCCCCTTCAGTTCATATCCTTCTGTTGTCAAGAGACTCTTGAAACTTTGAAGGGCGTGCATACGTCCACATTTGAACCATGTGACGTCATGTTATCATAGTCGTTTTAGCGACAATTCCCCTAACTTACTTTATAAAGTGATCAGTGAAATTATATAGTTTGGTGTAATTGCGTTAATTGAATAGCGCAACTTTTAATTAGCATGATGTAATTGGCTACTTGACAGTGTTAACAATAAAAAATGAAAAGTGTTAGATATGTTAGCTTATTAGTAAAGTAATAATTTTACATTTTTATTTTATAATTAAAATCATAGTTAGTATTTTAATTTTGCAAAATAAATTTTACTTTTTTTATCTGTGGAACAAAAGAACCGAAACGGAAACCACCATTGCAATTCGGAAATGACAGCTGTCGGCGAAAATAATTTATTTTAATGTGGCGAAACAATGATTATTTTACCGATTAAATTGAATTATTGTGTCTTTAATCGTATTAAGAATTTATTGAAACATTTTCCGTTTATCTAAATGAAGTCGTTCCTATGCGTATCGGTTCGTTGTCTACAACGTTGACGTCATAATTTCAACAGTGACATGACTTGGCGTTTTTGCGCGCTTTTTAAATGTGTTACACAAAATCTTATTTTTCTCTGGTTATTTACATTTTTTCCAGATAAATCGAATTGCTTGGGATATAAAATGAACGGGCGCACATTTTGCAATACTTTTTCAAAAACTGTCAAGTAGCCAATTGTCGTCATAGTTTAAGTGGACTACATGAGTGGTTTGTCGTTTGTTTTCCAGGTAGCAGCCAAGCTGGACGATATTTATAAGACTGGAAAGCTAGCGCATGCCGAACTGGATGAGCGTGCGCTAGATGCCTTAAAAGAATTTCCATCCGACGGTGCTTTAAGTGTTCTTGGACAATTTTTAGATTCAAATCTCGAGCATGTATCTAATAAAAGTGCTTATTTATGTGGAGTCATGAAGACCTATAGGTAAGTTTTGCTGATGTATTTTTTTAAATTGTAACTCAATCAAAATATTGGATGATTGCCAAACGACCGGCCAGTATCTGGGTCACAATCTCGAAAAATTGATTTGACATATTATCGGGCCGTTGGGAACGAGCATTGAATTTAAAAGTCGAGAGCCATTGTCGCCGAGGGATGGGTGGCGTCGGAGTGCTCGAGTTTGCATATTGCAGCTAAAATGCGCTAAGGCCCGCAGTGCACCTTTGTGCACGCTGCGCCCAGACAACGGACGCGGTCGTGACTCGAGATCGCAATGTGTTTTAAAACAAAAGTAAAGTTAATGCAAAGTAATTATTATGCGTTGCAACATCCGCGAGCTCGCAAAAGCCGCCTACACATGGCGACAGAGCCATTGGCGCCATCTGTTTTAATGTTGTACAAGCGATAAAGACGAGAATTGCATACGTAAAATTGGACCCGTGGAAAAGTTGCAGAGAGCTTCGAGATTCAATGGCTCTCGACTGTTTGCAATATCTCACACGAGGTGTGAGAAAATACCAATAATAGAAAACTTGAGGTTAGTTAATTATTAGTAACTAGCGACCCGCTCCGGCTTCGCTCGGGTGCAATTCTGATACTAAATGCTACAGAAAAACTGTGTACGATGGATGTAATGTATACATAAAAACCATCCTCTGGAATCACTCTATCTATTTAAAAAAACCGCATCAAAATCCGTTGCGTAGTTTTAAAGATTTAAGCGTACATAGGGATATAGGGACAGAAATAGCGACTTTGTTTTATACTATGTAGTGATAATACGATTGCTAGTTGCTGAGCCCTAACAAAAGATTAGTGGTTATCGACACGCAAAGGACATATTTAAAAATACGTTTTCGGCGTAAAATCGACTTTACTTCATTCGGTGGGCCCGACTTTGAGCACTGTGTGCATTACGCAAAAAATATCATTGACTGATACGGACATGACTGAATGCTTGTGCTCGGCTTGGAAAGCAGATGAGTCGTTTGACGTGACTGTACCTACCCTACATGTTTGTGTTGCCGCTGCAAGATTAGATTACGAATGGTCATTAGCCTCAGCAAAGTCATGACTTGATGCAAAACCTGTTTGCATGATTTATAAGATGCAAATGGGCGTTTACATGAGACCACAGACCTTGTCCGCTTAGAGGCCGAGCCGCCGAGCCCTTACGAAGATGCGGTTTGGACTGCTCTAGGATTGGTTACTGGATATGCTAATATTCACTTAATGAACTTTTAGTACCATTTCACTTGAATGCTATTCACAGAATAGCGTTCTCTTATCTGGTATAGAAGGCGTTCAGTGGTGCGTAAAGGGGGGTTTGCAATATTGCGTCAATTGTATGACCGCTCTAGTGACATTCCTGTTTATGATTGAGTGGACAAAAATCTAGTTGAAGTCGTGTCCGGTGCCTGGATCATAGTTTTGTAGGTACAGTCAACATCATTAGTTCGTATAAACCTTCAATACCTTGATACATTAAACGTCCGCGTGTCTGAGTAAGTCAAAATATACAGTTAGCTTAATGAGACAAGGTCCTGAGTTGTTCAGCAACTAGAGATGCTGACTATACACGTATAGTATGTACGTCAAAAGGAAAATATTGAAGTAAATGCAATTCTTGATGATTAAACATGCCGCTGGAAAATACACGCAGGCCAGGTGCGTTACGTTGCACAAACAAGGATAGTGATTATTCAGTTGGTAACTCGTTTTATCAAACCAAACGTTCCAGAATCCTAAGTCAATGTCATATGTTATCAAACCGTCCGAAAGTGGCGAATCATGCTTCAAGTTTCATGAAGCGGACAGCCAATGCTTTGTCTTTTTTTTATATTACACTTCAAGATTGACCTCATCCCACCTGATGTTAAGTGGTAATGAGGTCCTAGCTTTTAAGGGCGACAAGTACAGCATAATAAAGCTGTTACTGGACTTGTCGCCCTTACCTTGAAGGCTTGACCCCTGCTACTAATGTAGCACCCCCAAGAGCCCTGGAAACCTTACTCACACACAGGAACACCACAACACAGAAGTGATTGTGATTTGGCTGCGGTCTTCTGTAAGGTGGAGGTATTTCACCAGTCGGGCCGCTCCAGTTCGAGCGACAAATCACTATGCCCTACCTCTCTTCAAATAACTCTTAGTTATAATTTAAAATAACTCTTAGTTCTAATTATTAGAATATCGGGGTTAACTACGACCATTAAGTAGGTAGGTATTTGTAATGCCGTAAACCAAATGTCACGCATTTTAGTTTCGCTAGCCACACGTAACTTACTATTTCGGCAGTTTACCTGAAGTCCTATTTTAAATTGTTGGTACTTTGTACAAGACCGATTAAAGTCTAGATGATTAGTTACTACAGTAACTCGTGGTCTGATTTGTTTGGTTCACATTGGGTTATAAAAGTTAGACTCATTACATTGCACTTACCAGGCCAGCCGCTCCCTGAAACGTTGATAATCTTATCTGCATTGAAACCATAAAAAATACTAGACCAGTGGTTCGTAGCCTGTGGTTTGTAAACCTATAGGTTCCGCAAGAAAGCGACACAAGCTAGTCTAGCCGGCATCAGTGGGGGTGTACTAAACAACAAGACTTATTTTAAAGGCGATCATAATATGCTGGAACTAAATTACTTAATGACGTTCGTAATTCAAACAGCTTATACTTTACCGCTATGTTAATTTTATCCAAAGATTGAAAAATGAATCCTTACGTTATTTTGAGTTTAACTGGGCCGCGTCAATAAAAAACACAACACAAACAAAGAAACACTGGTTTCTTAAACTTTCCAGTTTTATGGCGCAGGGCATTGGTTGCTTATACTTAATTTTAAATAAGTACAATCAGTAAGGGAGGTCTATAGGCGAGTGGATAAACATCTTGCGGGCCAGTATGGTGATGCTTAACGGATAGGATATTACGGCATCAAATCCGTTGTCGTTGCGATGTGGGTTCCTTTCTTGCTTGCTTTTCGGGCTCGGAGAAGCCTGTTAAAAACTGTGCTGTTAAAAAATACCTTGTATTCTGACGAACGATGATATAGGTCATTATTGAACGTATGTTTCGCGTTTATTATTTCAGACAGAAAAGCAGGGCGGGGGTGCAGGGCGCTCCCGCGCTGTCGTCCGCTGTCCAGGTCAAAGGGCCAGATGAGGATAAAATTAAACAAATTCTGGCAAGGACTGGGTACACGTTAGACGTTACCACAGGTTTGTATACAGTGTTTAAACCTCAGTTAAAATATTTCAGTTTCTATACATATTTTTAATTTATACGGTAACAAAAAGAATATTTAATTCGTTGAATATTTATTTTCTTTTTTTGCTTCATATTCTGATAAATTTTAGCAAATTGAAAAATGATAACAGGATTTTAATAAGATTTTCATTCTTACTAGGATGAGAATTTAACATTTCTAATCAGAAATATACGTAAACTCTAATCGGATTCTAATAAGAATAATAGCAGATTAACTAATGTTTTTAGACCTATTAATATGTTCAGTCTGACAAATTTTAAAATTCTAATAAATATGTAGGTAAGTAATAGTAACTGGCATCTAAGATGAATAATTTTGTCAAGACACCGTGCAGCGTAATGAACTGCAATTAAATCGCAATGCAAGTGTCGATAGTAGGTAATGTTTTTATAGCATTACTTTTTCTGCGCGCCGAAATCGCATTGATTATTGGTTTTATGAAGTTTGAGAAACCACCTTGCGCGTGCCTTGAGTGATCAGACACCCAGCCCTTTACCGCTGGTAATTATCTATGAATGCATCTCGGTGCACAAATCCTTGGTCCCACCGGCCATGCGGTTTCTCAGTTTTATTACGTTTCAGGCCTCGATCTCCTTTGTACAAAATATTATTCTACGACCCTTGTCTCATTTTATGCGTTAGTACTTACAGGTCAGAATTGAAGACTCTTGTCTCATTAAAAAAAATCCCGTGTCATTTGCGACCTCCAGAACAGTAGCACTTTGAAGAACACTGGTATGCAGATAATATTTATGGGAAGCGTACCCGGTGGCTTCTCTAAGAACATGCATATCACACCTTCGGTAGAACAAGGGCACAAATGCAGGCTTTGCAATTTCACAGGAGAGCCATTTTAAGATGTTTTTATGCTTTAATGCGGTCTAACATAGTTATCATATCATTATTTTAAAGTTGCCCTCCTTTGCAAGACTTAAACCATTTTACTATATTCTTTTTAGACATGTGCTTTACAAGAATTAGGAACTTTCAGTTTTTATTAGTTTGGTTTTTAACAATTTGACAATTGTGACAAAAGACAGTTGACAATTGTGCTTGTTCTATCGAAGGTGCGATATGTCCTGAAAGTGTGCGGAAGTTAAGACGGCGTCTCGTCATTCCAGGTCAACGCAAGTACGGTGGCCCGCCGCCGGGGTGGGAAGGCGGCACGCCCGGCGCCGGCTGCGAGGTGTTCTGCGGGAAGATCCCGAAGGACATGTACGAGGACGAGCTGATCCCGCTGTTCGAGCGCTGCGGGACTATTTGGGACCTGCGGCTCATGATGGACCCCATGACGGGCACCAACCGCGGCTATGCGTTCGTTACCTTCACCACGAGGGACGCGACGCAGCGCGCCGTCCAAGAGGTGAGACTGGACAACGGGCGCGCTCTGCCCTCTCGTTCTTGCAACTGTGCTATGTTCGTCTGCTGACTTAGTGGAAGGGGAGGGAAGTTCACGATTGTGATGGGTCTGAACTAGTTCCGTGTTTTTATAAGGATGATAACATGGCATCATGATTGTTATCTGCGCACCCGTGGGTTCTTAAATCGAATTTTGAGAGTATCTAATTGGGCTGTTCACACCATTTTTGTAATAATTTTTAAGGCATCAATACCGTAAAAGAGGACGCTTGATTTTTTGCAAATGATATTTAAAATACTCTTAAACTATTTGATAGTCGCTGTGTTGATAAGTAAAACTGGGACGTCACAGATTATTTTCTTTGTAGAAAATCTATGAAGGAGTTGTTTTGACAGGTTGTAGAAGTATCACACTTGATTATAAAGTCAGCGTTCCTATTGTGCAAAGTTAATGTAAAAATTAATGTTCAAATAACAATATCACAATTGAGCGAGAGTCGACAGAACAACTCTTATCGCAAGCGTTAATTTCGTTCCCCAGTCCACGGAATAAGACCGACTACAGTTAGTACCAATTTTGTTGCCGGCTGCTTAGAGATCTAGATACGTACTATACGTACTTCCTTACTGAGTCCGCATCGAGGATCGAGTTATTCGATCTTACATATATTGCGATCGTGTACGTCACCTACATTTCAGTATCTCCTTCCGAAGTTGACATCACTTAAATCTAAATCTCTGCTATTTAGGTATTTGTGCTTTAAGTGTACCTTGTGCTTAAGTTACAGCAGACGACAAAGTTCGTACTTTATTACTATGCAACGGAGCTGTATATTAGTTTTTTTCATTTGCAATTTGTCTGACGGTTACATCTCCAATGACTTTATAACACAGTATTATTTTTATTATGCTAGTATCATTTCCATAAGAAGTGTAATACGTTTGGAATCAAACGACGGTATAAATTGCCATTTTTTACAAACAATTAACTAAAAATTAAACTTGATTGGTCTATTCGGATTGCTTTACGCACTTATTTTTGTCGTTAAGGTGTTAGTTACTGCTCCGTTGCAAATTGTACAATACATGTAGCTGTTGCTCTCAACATGAACATGAGTCTGAAATTGGTGGCATCGGTCGTCGCACCCGCGCTAAATTCGCACGGCCTTGAAGATTGGCGATCGCTCGACCTAAAAACGCGACACGAGGCACCGGTTTCGCGTTATGGATGTTATCACATCAGTACCAATCGCCGTCGTATCCAGCACACTGTTATCGCAATACTAAATAAAGATGCAATTGTTCATTATCAGTCAGTCGTAATTGGTAACACTAAATTGTGTCGAACTAAAGCTTGTATTAAATGAAATATTTTTTTTCCTACATGAATCTGATTGTATAATTGGTGTATTGATTTGAGACAAAATTTATTCTAATTTGACATCTACTTTCCAGGTGACTCGCCGAATGTTTAAGTATAATCCCTTGAAAGATTAACAGATCACAGCACTTAGCTGCCGTTGGTTTGGCGACTTCAGTCTTGTTCCTTTGTTATTGGATGGTGCATCAAGGTTTCGAAAGCATTATCGTGGGACATGCGTCTTGTAGTGCCGAGAGCCGACTGAATCATGGCAACATTGCCATGCAACATGCTATGCCGAAAGAATAATAGCACAAACATAATGCTATTTCTACGTTAAGAACTACAGACTTATCACTTAATGTTTTCAGTTTGACAAGGAAGTAGTTTAAGTAGTCAAAACGTATTTACCGATTAAATACATGAAAATGCTTGGAAAACTTGATTTAACTTCATGTTTCACTTTTCAAACTGTCATAATTTAATTTTACAATGAGACCATGAAATCTTCTTAGTTTTAGATGTTATTTAGGCAGATTTTCGCACATCAGTGTTGCCATGACATTGTTATCTCTATGCACACCAATAAAAACATCTCCCACGATTGTGTTACAAAATATATAACCGTTGTACATACCGTGGTTCGAAGGTTTGATGACGTCTCGTCCCACCTAAATGAAGTCTCCAAACTAACGTGTCACTTGCAAGACTACTTGTAATCATCAGCCAGTATTTTTGCAAGTCCCAATCATTTGCCTGTCGAATATATTCACAGTCACACTTGGGAGATTTAGATTTAAGCTTCTTCTATCATTTAAACAGCATGTCATTAATATCCCACTTGACGGCGGTTGCATGCATATTATCATATTTTTTTCGTCTTAGTTTAAATATTTTAGATGTAAATTTCGTATTTGGCTAGCTGTAATCAGTTTAGTGCTTTTAAAGTGTCTAGCGATATGATAATGTTGTTAGTTCGTGCGGTAAATATTGGTATACATGCAGCCGCTCTCGCAGTATGTAATCACTGAATTTGTGTAAATGTGCAAACATAACACCTTACAAACTGATCAGCCTCGCTTGTCCTGAGATATCATCCCGTTCTTTACTGTTGCACCTCGTTCAATTTTAAGTTGCTTTAATTTTTTTTTTGTTACCATCACACTTGTACTCGCTTCTTTTTATTTTCACTTCATCAAACGGTCCACTTACAGGGTTAACTTAATTGGCTTCGAAAAGTTCTCCAGCTGAGAATTTAATATATCTCAGGCTCTCCTCTTTGCTCCGTACAACACTTTGGCTTATCATCAAAGTACAGTTAACTCATCAGATTGGCTCTAACCGTCATCGCCCGATCGAGCTGCCGGGCCCGCGCGCCCGCTCATTTAACCTTCCAAATTCATCTGCGCCGCCGCTTGTGTCCGCTCCGACCGGCCCGACCGCCGGTCAGACGCGGCCCAACCGCCCCGACCGGCACCTATCGACGACTAATCGGCCGTCCGGATCAGAATCGATACCTTTTTTCAAAATTTTTCCCTTGTTATTTTTCCCACAGCTCGATAATCACGAAATAAAACCAGGGAAGACTCTGAGAATTAAGATTAGCGTACCGAATCTGCGACTTTTCGTCGGCAACATTCCCAAGTCTAAAGGCAAAGAGGAGATACTGGAAGAGTTTGGTAAATTAACAGGTAAAGTGTCACTCGAATGAATTAAGGAGTTAATAGAGTTGGTGGGTTGTGCGTGGGGCTTGGTGTGGACCGCTGAGGGTGCCCCGCTTGCGTCCCGCTTGTGTCCCGGTGTCCCGTCCCGTCCTGCGCCGTCCCGCGCCGCCCCCGCACCCGTCTCCAGTCATTGGGCCGGACGCGGCCGCTGAGCGCGACCCGGCCCCGCCCGTTGGCTATTCTCCCTCGAATTGTTCTTGCAGCTGAATGATTATGAAATTCGAAAGGGGAAAAAGATTGGCGTTACCGTTTCCTTTAACAATCACCGGTTATTCGTGGGGAATATCCCTAAGAATCGAGATCGGGACGATTTGTTTGAGGAGTTTACTAGGCACGCACGTAAGTCCTTGTCGAATTCATAATAAGTGCTATTCGGTTGGTAGTGGGCGGCGGCGCCGCGCGAGCGCCCCGTGCCTGGCGCGGCGTGGCCGTCGTCTAATCCGTAGAACTTGCAGTCGAACTTAACCCGAACATTGGCAACGCATATTGAGAATGCACACTGGTAATGACTGGAGAATCTTGCTGTTGTTCTATAGACTAGAACTTTTTTCAGTACCGTATATGTTCTCCTGGAATATCGTTTGATTTGCTTCATATTTTGTAGCCTAAAAGGAATGTACTTGCGCGTTGGGGCCGTGGGAAGCTTTATTTAATTTTAGTGCGCTTGCGTCACTCTTCTAGTCCTATATTCAATTGGTGTGATTGCAGCGGGACTCATGGAAGTAATAATATATAGTTCGCCCGATGACAAGAAGAAAAATAGAGGATTTTGTTTTTTGGAATACGAGTCTCACAAAGCGGCGTCTTTAGCTAAACGTAGACTGGGCACTGGTAGAATAAAGGTACGTCAAAAGTCACAATTCCTTTACATTTTACAACATCTCAATATTTAGTAAATCTATCTTGATCTTTATCAATTTCGGAATTGTAACTAAAATAACATTTGTGTTTTACAAATTCCCTTATGTGTAGGTATGGGGCTGTGATATTATAGTGGATTGGGCCGACCCACAAGAGGAGCCTGACGAGCAAACTATGAGTAAAGTAAGTATAAGAATGTTACATTGAAATGCTTAGACACTTATTCATATAACCATAAGAAAAAAATTAAGAGATTGACCTTTCCATCTCTTGTTATCATTTTAGCAATTTTTATTATAAGTTTTTAGCATACCTACATTATGAAAAATTCTTAAACGATTCCCGATAATGTATTTGGTTTATCTTACTTGTGTGCAAAAGATTATATTATGTCACTGTCATTAATTTCATTAAAATAAATTTGCGAAAACTCTATAACGGTATTGTGCGCTGCACGTATTAAGACGGACACTAAGCTTTTCTAAACAAATTAAAATCCACAAATACACACGTGATTTTTTTAACAGCAATAATGAAAAACGATGCACTTTACTTTCCTTTTATTTTGAATCTAGCATGAAGGACCATTCGCTAATTAAGTTAGGTTGTAATAGCTTGCTGCTACAAGTTTTGTATAGCTTTCGCTATTAATCTATCAGTGGTGTAGTTCTAGAGGCATAGTTATAATATTGTTTGATCATAGGTGAAGGTACTATACGTACGGAACCTAACGCAAGAGATCTCTGAGGAGGCGCTCAAGGAAGAATTCGAGCGCTACGGCACCGTCGAGCGAGTCAAGAAGATCAAGGATTACGCGTTCGTCCATTTCGACGACCGGGACTGTGCAGTAAAGGTGTGTACTAACTACAAAACTGGCACGAAGCCTTGACCACTCCCCTTACAAATATAAACTTTAAGACTTTCGCGTTCCATTTTAAACATTTAAATAAAACGACGTCGATGGCGCAGTGGCTAAGGTAGCCGGCTAAAGCGCGAAAGGTCCCGGGTTCGATTCCCGGTCGGGTCAATTTGGAAAACGAACTTTTCTAAATTGACTTGGGTCTGGGTGTGCTGGGATGACGCCCCCTGTTAGTATCCGTCGTCTGGTACTCATAGTACAAGGGAAAACCTTAGTTTGAGACCAGGTGATTGGTGTGATTGTCTGGCGCATTTATTTATTTATTTAATTTCACAATTTCACAACGCTCGTGATCACGGTTGGTGCAATCTAACCGAAACGTCGGGCAGTAAGTAGTTCGTATTAACCCCTTACAATTGTCTGAAATGTGTCGGATACGGAAAGTGTAGTTGTATGTGGAGACAAATCCTAGATTCTAAATAATAATACTTTTCCAACGATTTTTAAAGATATGTTGAAGGGAGAGTAGCAACTCTATATTTGTAAGCCCTTTCCCCCAAACACAATCTCTTCTAGGATTACCGGAACCGAAATAGAACTTTCTTGACATATTTTCTAAACCATCAAAATCTTCAAACTTCGCTTTACTTTGTAGAGAACCTCGGGAAGGTGATGGGTTCGATTCCCAGGTGGACCAAAGTACATATTATGGTATGGATTTTCTGACCATTGTTTCTGAGCTTTATCACGATTCCGCATTTGGCAAGCTTTGCAAAAGCTAGTACCCAAGCCATAATTACGCGGAAATACAGACCATGGCCTTATTGCCAGATTGAGGTTGATGCATACGTGTTTACTAGGATCTAGAATCACGATAGCATGTTTGAAGGCAACATTCTTGCGAGCGTTATTATGGAGTGACATGTTTAATCGTGCAGGCGATGCAAGAGCTAGACGGCAAGGAGATGGGGACGGCACGACTGGAGGTGTCTCTCGCGAAGCCGCCGTCGGACAAGAAGAAGAAAGAAGAGATACTGCGCGCCAGGGAGCGGCGCATGATGCAGATGATACACGGCAGGGGAGGGTAAGTTTGAACCTTTGATGTACAGAACAAGTACTGTAGCCGCTGTTATGTATACTCATAATACTAGACTTAGGTCTTAACTCAACTTTAAAGGTGGATACACACAGTGGTATAGCTATAGAATAGATTAGGACATGCTATGGGCGCTCGGGACAAAGACGCTCCTTTTATAAACTTCTAGAGACGATTTGTAATCTGAAACTAATGTTCCATTTCTTAACCTTAGTTACTGGTTAGTGAGAAAGCCATAGGCTTTGCAAATCAGTAACGTTTAACGATTCTGAGTGTGAGAATGGCAATTCATTGTCATACCTTAAATATATGTCGAATAGCCGGCTGGCTGCATCATGGCTCTCAGGTTACGCCACTGGATATGATTGGCTTTCATAGCTGAAAACACTAAAACATTGAGTGGCGAAGGGTTTGGAAGAAAATTTAGAATTTTAAAATTAGTGGTAAGATGAATTGAGATGAATAAATTAAATTATAAAAATCGACGGGTTACCGTTTGGCCACACTAAATTGTACAAACACTACCATCTGATTTTTGGTTGAGATTTTACGTTGAGACTTTGTTACGTCACCTCATTTTGTCGTGGCAGATGCAGCAAAGATTATTTAGCGGGTTTTTGTATAGCAAACACTATGTTCTGAACTTGTTGCCCAGTTCTCTTCGTTGTCAAACAACGTTATTATAACACAAAATGTTTGCGATTTAATTCAACAGGATTAACCGAACTATTGCTATTTTCATAATTGTTTGTGTGTTGACAGAGTTAGAGATATGCTGAATCACGAAAAATTATTGTTTTTGTCTGTTATTTCGTTAATTTTGATTTCATTGCACACTTATCTTTCTTTCCCTTTTTGTAAATACTGCTTGCTGTTTATTTGCCTACTCAATTATTATTTGCCTCGAAGCAGTGGCGGATTGAAGTATGAACACAGTGTTTATAACTTTCTTAGCAACTAGAAAATGACGTCGGCAAGAGGCTATTGCGTCGCGCCATTTATGAGGGCCTGGGTTTGATTTCCGTTCGGGTCCATATGGAAAATGTTTTTTTCTATATTGACTGTGGTTTGAGTACCATATCATAAGATCAGAGCAATGTATGTGATGTATAATATTAGTTTATATTATTTGTTCCTTCATGTTCGGGATGTCTTCGTCCGCCACCGCTGCCACTGACTGAGGTCGCACAGTCGCGTGGCCGTTGTAGTCTTTATATAAACACGGTGCCACGCCTAAGGGAGTCCCAGTTGTTCCTCCTGGTTGTCACAGCCGGTCGCAGCGGAGCCCGCTGGCCGGCGCGCACACGTTAACTTGTGGCTATTAACTGTCAGATTTGATTGGTGCAGCTGCTCGCCCGTGCACGGCGCCCTGCGCGGCCGCACGCCGCAGCCGCAGCCGCGCCCGCCCGCCGCGCGCGGCGACTACGGTCAGTACACGCACCACCCACCTCGCACTCCTACCACGCACCGCGCGTCCACCAACAGAGGACCTGGTACTGACACCTCGCGGAGTTCAATGGCCTTTTCGTAACTTTGAAATTCGATCGATCTCGCTTTGGAATGGTTTGCGTAGATTAAAATGTGACAAGTTGTTGCAAGCGTCATATCTAGATCAATGTTCCAATATGCCTACATAGGTACAGCCGTCACTTCAAAAAATCAAATTGTACCTAACTTATACAGTCAGTATCATTACTCAGTATACAACTCAGTACAGTCACGAGCAATGAAATGTAAACACTTGAGCTCTTATAAAGTTACCATAAGGTTGACTTTAGAATGAGTTTGTATCAATACATATTAATGCCTGTACCTTGTCACATCAAAATGTTCGCGTAATTAAGTACACCAGCTATATAGAAGATAACTTAGACAAAGACACCCAAGGTACTGAATTGTATACAAGCTTAAGATGCTGACTCAGTTTAAACAATCTATTAGTGAAAGTAAGTATAGGTATCTAAGTTACTGAAAGACTTGGTTACGAAACGACCTGCGAGATATGACAAGAGGGATGGGCATTACATATTCGTTTGTGACTATCGAGTTGTCATTACCAGTGTTATTCTTAACTTTAAACCTACAACACAAAGAACACACACTACATACACACTACAACAGTCTATAGACGACAGTTTAATTTTGAAGGCTGCTCTTGAATGTATTTTCACTTAACTTTACATTATGTTTGATTATTTTTTTTCTATGGTAGAATTTCTGATTAAACAGTCGTTTGTAGAGATAAAACAATACAGACTGAACACGAAGCACTTACGGCACCCGAGGTTTGGTTGAGGGAAACGAACAAATAAGATTCAATCTGTTCCTTTGACATAGTAGCGGTGCATCAGGTTAGATCAGTTTTGTTTCTTCATTATTGGATCTTGTATGTAAATCTCTATAGAAGTATATCCCTCCGTTTCCCTCCAACGCCTCCACACGTTGAACAAATATGAACACGGTGTGGTCTCCACGCGCACACTCGCACATTTTGCTACTTCCCCTACTAACAAGATGGCCGCTACTATACACTAATACCTCTCCTCGCATAACGATACCGCTTTACTTAACGATACCAGCGACTCGAACGCAGTGTATAGTATAGGCCACATAACATGTTTCATTAACGCTATTCCCTAAGCTAGAAATAATAAAGAGCTAGGAGTAGGACCGATGCATGGTTTAGGGAAAAGATATTCGACTTCTCTTACGGTAGGACAATCCACAGGGCCTTAATTATTACACATCGTCGTAATGTAATAACAATATTAACAATTTCCAGTGCATGCTTCAGACATTCAGAGACTCATCTCACATTTCTATCGGCGTCAGTTCACATGCCGCTTAGTTTAGGAACTGGTGGTGGGATTTGAGGAAGCGATACTATAGCCGTCTCATTTACACGAATCAGCATGTTTGATGAGCAGAGGGAGCAGGCGATAGTCGGGGACGCATGTTGTTTCGTGTGTGAGTGTCGATGCTTCGGTCCGTTCGTACAAGCGTGTGGTTCGCTTGGGGCAGAGGTGTCGGCGCAGTGTTCATGACCAGAGTTAAGTGAAATCAGCATGCGTTAATCTTTTCCCGGTACGAGTGTCGTGGAGGCTCGCAAACCGCCAGCCGATACGGTAGATTGTAAGTTAGCGTTAGTTTAGCTTAGCCTCTAAAAGGCCTGTGTTGTGTGTTTATAGATTATGATTACGACTATTACGGGTACGGTGATTACCGAGGTGGCTACAATGAGCCATTTTACCGGTACGATGAGTTCTATTTTGATTACGCGGGGCCACCGCAACCGTCCGCCGCCCGCCAGCCTCCCAACAGAGCGCAACCGGTGGGTCCCACACACACTCACTAATGTTATCACTCTTATATTACTAGTCACTAGTCGCTGTACTCATCATATCGTTTCGATTTTTTGAGTTGCCAAATTTTTTATCATCTTGTTTTTTATTTTTGTTAATCCCATCCTCGAACGGAGTTAGTGACTCGGTAAAGACGGTAGTGTGTAGGCCTGACGGTGATTTAGCGGCGGGCGGACGCCGCAGGCGCACCCGACCGCGACGGGCACCGATTGCCGGGAAAAGTACTGAGTACATAGTAGAGGGCGCGGGGTGGCTGGTCGGCCGAGCTCACCATCAGGTCTATATGGCTGAGGCCACTCCGACTAACATGCCCGTCCTGATCCGGCCGCGGGCTCGAACTGACTTCTGCACAGACACGTGTTTAGTTTAGACATGCTGCTGCCTGTTTTCACCAACAGTCTCTTAAGATTTTGTCCTAACGAACGTTTACAAGAGCAACATTTCACAATCAAAGCGCTCTTTAAAACGTGCGTTAAGGATTTCTTACCTTTAGAGATTGCTGCTGAGAAGTGACAGTAGGTAGTCGCTTCATGAATACCTAAACGACTTGTTTGTTAAAATTTAACGCGTCTGGGTTGTTATTTTTTTCGAACTAGCATTTGTAATTGGAGCCTAAAATATTGTTTTTTGATTAATCAGAGCAAAAAGAAAAATGTTTGCAAAATACTTGCAAAGATTAAAAATTCTTGGGATTCCTTTGGTCAGAAATTTATTTATTATGCATCCATGTTTAAATGTCAAATTTATTGTCATTGATCTAGTTTAAAACTATACAATCGAGATACAATACGAGATTGTAAATATGTTTTCCATAACATCCAAAGATTAACGATTTAGCCAAAACATTTTTAGAATTACTCAGAGACCAATTATTTAGGCGACCACTAGCTCATTTTATATTATGGTTACATCTTAATCTCATTAAAACTACAAAGCGAAGTCAGTTCGAGCGGCGTGACCTTTGTACCTGTTGTTTTCAGTTGCCATTTGACATTAGTACCGCTTGAGGCCATCCCGGCGCTTGTCACCCCATCATGTAGCGCTTCGCTTTGCTCTGTTACTAACCGATAACACGCTTGGAGCTTCGCACCCTCGCACACTAGATGAGGAATGTTGTCCTAAGGCCGGGACGCTCGTGTAACGTTGTTATATTTCTCGTTGCCGCAACGAGATAGAAAATATGTTAAGAAGACTTACTGACCCGCTTGGTAAATGCCTCACTCAGGACGACGAGCTCGGACTCGCGCCCAACTCGCTATACTACGATCTAACCGGAGGCATTCAGGTACCGGACTCAACTGATAGTCAGATACGTAACTAGCCGTTTAGAAATGTCGGTAGCAGTAGCCTGTCGAGTGGATGACGAATGACCGTCGTTATTGTTGTAGTACTCTCGTAGAATGCGGTAGGCCGTAAATACTTGAGATTGTGAAGCTTTTAGGTACCTGATTGTTTCGATTTTACTTTATACTACATAGTTTATAGACGTTGTTGTTGTTTCCTCGGCAAAAGTTGACTTAGCTCGCAATGAGGGCTTCTTGATTTGAGCCAGTGTTTGACAGACATTAGCTTCCTCGCCTATTTAGGTAACCATTAAAACTTTTATGGTTAGGTAAACGTAACAGTTTTGACCCCGACAGTTACTTGGAAAGCTTATGGTAAAGAAAGATGCTCTATTGTAGAAAAAATCAAGTTTGATGCATCTAGATAGATGTGAATTGTTACGTTATCCCATCAGTCAATATTTTTCCCTCACTGGTTGTGTTTTCAGATGCTTTAATTAACATGTTCAGCTTTTGCTGTGGAAAGCATACTAGAACAAGCGATATCTACTTAGCCTACTTATAAACAAGTAATGCAATGCGATCGAATATTTTGCAGCATGAATAATTGTTGCTTGGAGCAATTTTGGTAATAACAACTTTGAAACTAATGGAGCTTTCTCAAAATTTCTCCAAGCTTTAAGCTTACGATCGGTCTATGATATAATTGTAGCGTCAAAGATGGATCGGATTTAGTTCTTGAAATGTTTCTCTATTATACCTACCCTTATTATAGAAATCACATTACCTACTGTCTTGCAATAAATGCTCTAAGTCGGTGCTTAGATAATTTTTTAAGCATTTTTCTACTAACATAATATAACTTATAAGCGCCCATTTAGACATAATTAAGGCTGACTTTATATTACTTAATTAAAATTACTTAGTCTGTTATTACTGTGTACCTTACGCCGCCCTCCCTGCCTTCGCAACGTCTCACTAGCCGTTTCACATGTCGATACTTCCTACCCGTAACGCACATAAAAACATGTTAGTTGACACAAAACTCAAATGCTATTGGTTACCAAATAGTTGAAGCAAAGGTTACGCGTGATAGGCGGAACCTTATCGCTCGTAAACATCGTTGGGTTGAAGGGAATCGGCGGTGGAACGGTGCACGCCCGCGGCCTTCGGTTACATTGCTGGTCGACCACGCGCCGGTGTAGTGTAGTGTGGTATGTAACCAGCCATGTAGTCCAAGTTATATATAAATTTAGTCCGTGGGCGTGTAGTGAGATAAGCGTGGCGGAGAGTGGCGGCGGAACGACATACGCGCGCGACGTCAGTGCCCGGGTGGGGTGGAACTGGCCCAGATAACGCTAATTGGTATTATTAATTCGTGCTAATTTGAATAATTAAAGCTGGTGTTGCATTTGCGATTCTACGGATCTGTATTTAGGTCGTAGTTTGAATATTAGATTAATAATCTTTTGAAGTATCTCGAAACGCAGGTCTTACTCAACTGGGAGATATTTACTGTTTAATGTCATGTTAATTAATTTGGCACAAGCATGATACAATAATGCATGATAATGTTGCAAAAATATGCACGACACGAGATAATCTAAAGTTCTATTGTAGTTAAAGGATTATTCACTAGGTTTATGTATAATATTTGTTGGTACTTGGTAGGATTAACAGTAGATTCCGTTATCGTAAATGCAATAACAAGAACGGATTCAGGAAATAATTGTAAATGATCTTAACCATAATAACTTCCTTGTATAACTTTCAAAGAGTTGCTTTTTAAAGCGCACATAATGAAATCTTTCTTACATTAATCTTAAGTGTATTTAAGTTTTTCAATTTCTCTTTCTCTTGGGCAACAGATTTCTTCTCGACTGAATTAGTGGTCAATAATTATGGTAGATATTTCTGTTGTAGCAAAAACGAAATACTTGTGAAATCGGCTTTAGTAAATTGATTTCGACTCCCTATTAACTTTTCTATTTACTATTTCTGCTGTTTCTTTTTGACCCAATATCTCCTGAATCGGCTCTTGAGTTTATTTATGCCATGACTCCATTACTTACAATCGACTGGCCTCTCTCGGACATTAAAGAGAAATTGATAAAAGCCCTGTTCCAATATTTTACGATTCGTAATTTGTCAAAATGACAATCCGTTTTTCTCCAACTGACTACGAGACTGGAACGGTTTTAGCTTACGCCTCGCATAATTTATTAATATTTTTAGTAACTAAAACGGATCGCTTTTCAAATATTGGAACAGGGCATTAATGGTGCCTTTGAATTACTTGATAGATATTTTTTCGTGTATTACAAATTGGCCGGTCGTTAAGTATTTGGAGTCTCACAATTAGGCCAGTCCGTTGCCAAAACTAGCACTAGTAACCTAGTGGAGTAGGGCGGGTGGGTCGACCGTACCCGGGCACTGCGCGAGCGCGCTACGTCACGTCCGCTCACGTGTTGGGTGTGCGCAGGGGGCTGGGTCATGTGGGACGGGCGCGCGATGGGCGCGGCGCGGGGCGGGGGCGGCGGGGGCGCCGGGCGCGGCTGGGGCCCGTGGTGGTGCACGGCGCGTCGCGCGTGGCCGCCGCACGCCCAGCGGCATGCGTGGCCACCCGCGCGCCAAGCCAAGTTTACCAGGTCAGTGCATTGTGGACGCTGCCCGGGTTCACGCCAGGTGTCGTTCTTGAGGAACACGTGTTTTGGGTTAAAGACTGCATTATTACTCATACAAGTTGTCAACGGTTGACGCTCAATTCTTATTAAAACCGAAGCAACTTATAAAAACTGCCATTGCAAATAAGACTTACGCTTTGACGCCATTAGTCTTGTTGGTATACTATGATAAAGTACGATATTTTGTATCTTATTGGAGGATGCAAAATATCATTCAATTAAGCTCCAAAAAAATTATTGCAGGTGTGCCTAGTAGAGTAGTAAAGACAACAATAGCGCATTTTATTGCAGTTTTTAATTCAAAATACGTATTTTCCATCAAAGTAACATCTTGCGTTAATCTTGGGATTTCAGCAGTTTAACATTACATTCCCAAACTGCAATGGATAACTGATTTCGATGACGATAAGCTGGATGCACACGAGGTCGATTTAATATATCTTCAAATGAGCCTCTATGCGGGTCATGTGTGCATCGCCCGGTGTGGACCCCATCTGTTGGATTCAGACGCATTCATATCATTAGTACTAAATAAAAAAAAACATTTATTTAATTCGTCTGGATCCATCGCAAATGAAGCAGTATATCTAATATCCATTTTTAATATCGAGTCTAAATTAACACACTGATGAAATTTTACTTATTAATTTGCACAAAACATGGATCGCGTTTTGAGGATACACGGCTTCATTCGAAATCTAGTTACTTCCATCTCAATCATTGACACCTGTATCTTAAGTTACTTAAATGATTGAAGTCTGTACGAAACGTAAGAATAGAAGCAGTAACTTGGGTACGGGTGTTGAATTTCTACAATATTTTATCTACATAAGTAACATTGAAATGGAAATTCCTCATGACCTCAAACAAAAATGGTAAGTGTATTTTCAGATTGTTATTAATGCGAAACTTCTTATTCGACCGTACAATTGCGCTTTGTAATTCTTATAAGAACGGTGTTTAATACAGTAATGTGGTCGTTGGATGTGTGTACATTATACCAACTGGGCGTTTGAGAAAAAAAACTTGATGTGATACATAGCTTTACGTATTTCATCGTTATTATACATATTAAAGCATTTTTCGTGATTTCTAACGTGATGTATATTTGTAAATACAAAAAGCTCACTGCTTGCAGCTGCAGCTAATTTAATTTCTAACTAAATCCTGCTCAATAGTATTACGACGTGCTCTCTGACGTCACGTAACGTACACCTATTAACACGTTAACTTACTTTACCCTTGTCTAAAGTTACCTTTCTCCCAACAGCACACAAAATTCTAAATTTCCACAATGACATTGGACTCTTTCTCGGTCGCTCTCTGTGCCGAACTACCAGGTTCTGAAGTTTGTTTTGTTTATTTCAGCATGTTTGATGGTTTGCGTGTAATCTGGAATAACGATTCTATATCGGTAACTACCCTTCGCTCCTCTCCTGGTCCCAGGGCTGCCACAAACTTTGCCACGAGCTCGGTCGAGCAGAGTCCGTTGTCGTTGGTGGAGTGGGTCGAAGTTTGTGGGAGACCTTGTTTCCATATTAGATAGGCCTCTTATTTTGATACAAAATGCTAATTACAAATGTTCACTCATTAGTTCCTTTTTATTTACTTCAATATTGATATTTGTTTCAAAATAAAGGCAATAGATCTCCTTTTTGAGTCGAACCTTCCAAACGTAGGCACAATTTAAATGTAGTTTACTGTTAGGTACGAGTATTTCCTTAGTATTTATTGATTAAAAAGTAAGAAGATAATAGTTAATATGTAGTTAGTAGTATTTCTAGTCTTCATCCATTATGCTGACTTATAACAGGAACGAAACGACATTGAAAGAGTTTTTAACGTTCTTGTTAGGACCATTAACGACAAGGTTGCCTTAACTTTGGTGTTTTAAAACCATTGCACCTGCTTAAGCGACTATTGCGCGATCAATCTTTGTTGTTAGAACTTGGTATCTATTAGTTTCGTTTCGGTTGACGTCAGCTGATGGGTATTATGATCGATGTTTCTGAGCGTGTTGGGTGCGTTCGCAGGTAAACGTAAATACGACGGGGGTCACCAGAACCAAGGGGGCGAGACGAAGCGTCGACTGGGCGCGGCGGCGGCGGCGGCGTGCGGCTGGGGCGCCGAGCCGACGCCGCCGCCGCCCGCCAGCTGAGCGGCCCGCCCCCCGACCTCCGCCGCGCGCTCCGCCCCTGTCCCGGAGACACTACAAACGCAGCAGGGGCGCCCTTGACGGCGCGATGCGGCACACGGTTACGTTTACGCTCGATCCCCGCTCTGTAACGAGGGGATCACACTTTTTTCTATATATGTGTTTTTTTATTTGATTTTCAAGTTTTCGATTTTGTATCGCATTGATTCCGTAAAAATCTTAAAGTAGGAAGTTATGAAATGTTTCGAATGTAAGTTTCCCGTTATGCTTATGTTTTTCACTGTCGTATTAGCCGTATATATTATTTAATATATACTTTATATTGTGGGGCGCGAGGCCGCGGTTGCCTGTTTGCGGCCGCGCGCTCGGGTCCGGGACCCGTCGACTGTTTTTTTTAATACATGTTATTCAATATATTTTATTCCTGCGAACGCATTTTGCGATGTGATGTGTATTTTAGCAGTAATTATTATATTATAAGGAGTTTGACTGTTGTTTTTTGACATACTTACAACTTAGGTTACACGAGGACGATGAATTAATGGAATGAATTGAACTAGGACTCTCAATTACCTACGGCTAAAATAGAACCACCCATGTCTACTGTAATCGATAACATTTCCCGACTGTGTTCCTGCTTTAGTTTTTTGCTTTATTTTTATTACATATTTCCCTTTAAAATACATTAGTGTGAGGAAGTAGTATTGTAAAGTTCAGGATTTCTGTAATGTTTATTATTGCTCTACTAAACTTTTTTGTATTTCAACCACATAGCATGTCCATACTGTTAGAGCTCTGACTTGTATCAATCTTGTATCAGTTTAATAATATGTGGAATAAATTTGCAAAACTGTGTTTGCCTTATTATGCGATTGTTTCCTTTTTACCTCTTTTCCCTTTAGTTCAACACATCAAGGTACAGTTTATGTTGAGAGTTAGGTACTTTTAGGAACTACACCACACTATAGTAGGTACACTAATTCTCTAATGCCCAGTTCTTTTATTATTCGTAATATTCAAAAATGACTTTCCGTTTTCGAGTCGTTAATTCTAATTTCAAATTTACTTTCCATATCAGCTTTCATCAGTCATCCGTCGGTCGTTTTTAGCTTACGCCTCGTACAATTTATTAGTATTTGTAACTATAACGGTTCGTTTTTTCAAATATTGGTACCGGGCATTAGGCTCCAGAGGTACAACCACAACTAACTGTAGACAGGTACAGTCACGTTCATAAAGATATGAGGTGTGAAAGTAGTCAAAAATATATGAGGAACAAAGGTGCAATAATATATGATCATTCAAAGTCACCTAAATCTTGTACACATCCGACAAGTCATAAATATCTTCTCATCATAAGTCTCCAATAACATGTACACGATTACAATCATCATTAATATGTACGCATCCAAACTGTTCATTGGTATCTAAGCGGTCAGAGTGATCATAAATATCTACACATTTGGCAGATTTTTTAATTTCGAGTGCGTAAAGTGTCGGTGTTCCACAATTGTTTCACCAATTTTGTTTTCTTCGTTTGCTGTGCTTAGACATCTCTTTGTAAACGTTTATATTAACTTCAATTTTGTATGTACTACATTATAGGTATGTATGTTTACAATTTTTAAAATGAAGAATTGACTCAGTTCAGGTTGACCAACTGAGCTGAAATTTGGTATACTTAGGTAACTGCGATAACAATACATTAACATGGTAACTAGCTGGTCAGATAATGGAGTTAGAAGATACGCATAGGAACACCTGTTCGTGCGGACCTATTGAATTGAACATTGGTACACCTTCGTAAGGTTTAAAAAACAATGAGTTTTATGTATATCTTGGTTTTTGTTTGCTTTGTATGTTCATAATAAAAGCTTGTTTATAAAATATTTTCACCTACCAATAAATATTTTTCTAATATAATCTCAATTGATATTTTCTATTCCTATTATAAAAGTGTAACAGGTCCGTAAGCAATTGAGGCCAAAACTTTTTTTTGAGTTTTAAGATTTTTTGTCTGTCTGTGTGTTTGTGACGACATCACGCAAGAACAACTGCACCAAATTTAATGTAGTTTTCCAAGATTTACTTTTGCAGATCTAACTTACCTATAAACGAGGCTACGACTTATCAGAGTTTTAATCCAGGAACTCCTAACGGGAGTGTTTTAATTAATCCCATGGCTATAACTTTTGATCAGTTTTCGGTCAAATAGTTGAATTTTTACATAATGTGTTATTACGCATTATGTAAAAATTCAATAAGAGAAATAGAAATAGAAATAGAAATAGAAATTGTCTTTATTCATGTAAACTTTTACAAAAGCATTTATGAATCGTCAAGTCAAGTAAACTACCACCGTGTTCGGAATGTTGATTCTATCGAGAAGAACCGGCAAGAAACTCGATAGTTACTCTTTTCAAAAACTGATACATATGGTAGGTTTAAATAATGCAAAAAAAAAAATGTATTAACAATATAGCTTATGTCTAATGTACATATTTAATGCTATCAAGTCCAAACATCTTTGTCGTTAAGAAAGTCCTCTATTTTATAATAGCCTTTTTTCATTAAACATTTTTTTATCAGAGACTTAAATCTATGCATAGGTAATGCAGTGATATTTTCTGGCAGCTTATTGAAAAGCTTCAGACTTAACCCCACAAAAGAATTACTAATTTTATGAAGTCTTAGATGTGGAACAGCAAGCTTATGTTTATTTCTTGTGTTGAAATTATGGCATTCTGATTTCTTAGTGAAAGAATGTAAGTTTTTGCGTACGTAAACAATACAGTCAAAAATGTATTGTGAAGCTACTGTTAAAATATTGATTTTTTTGAATAATTCTTTAAGCGAGTCTCTTGTTCTAAGACCGTATATAGCGCGTATGGCTCTCTTTTGCAATACAAAAATAGTCTGCACATCAGCTGCAGAACCCCATAGTAAAATCCCATACGACATAACACTATGAAAGTAACTAAAATAAACTAATCTTGCCGTTTCAACATCAGTCAAGCTACGTATTTTTCTTACTGCATATGCAGCTGAACTAAGTCTCCCTGCCAGGGTAGCAATATGAGAACCCCACTGTAGTTTACAATCAATAGTGATGCCAAGAAATACTGTAGAATTAATCAGTTCTAGAGGTTCACCACTTATATATAGATTTGTTTTCACTTGTCTTACGTTTGGCATCGAAAATTTTACACATTTTGTTTTCTTAGTATTCAGTAATAGGTTATTTATTGTGAACCATTGAAGTATTTGAGATAGACTATTATTCACATCGTCAAATGATTTTTTTTGTCTGTCAACTTTAAAAATAAGTGAAGTATCATCAGCAAATAATACTATCTCACAGAGATCTTCTGAAATGTACGGAAGATCATTTATATAAATTAGAAAAAGTAAAGGTCCCAATATTGAACCCTGGGGCACGCCCATAGATAGGGGTGCACCGGAAGAGGTAGTTCCGTTTACGCTTACTTTTTGAATTCTGTCATGCAAGTATGACTGTAGTAAATTAAGCGAATTGTTCGTAACACCATAATGTCGCAACTTCATCAGCAATGTTTGATGATCAACGCAATCAAAGGCTTTAGACAAGTCGCAAAAAACACCTATCGCATCCTGTTTGTTTTTCCAGGCGTCAAAAATATGCTTGACAAGTGCAACTCCCGCATCGGTAGTGGACTTGCCTTTAGTGAAACCGTATTGCTTACTGTGAAGGAGACCATTAGTAGTAAAATGTGTTAATAACTGAGTGAATATAATTTTTTCGTAAATTTTGCTAAGTGCTGGTAGTATAGAAATTGGCCTAAAATTCGAGGGGTCATTATTATCACCTGACTTAAATAAAGGAATGATTTTACTTGATTTCATCAAATTAGGAAACTGACCAGCATCAATACATTTGTTAAATATGTAAGCTAAATGGGGTGCAATTTCGTGAATTATATTTTTGAGAATATCGACAGAAATTCCCCATAAATCCTCAGTTTTTTTCATGTTCATGGTTTTAAAATTCTTTACAATTTCAGCAGGACAGACATAACTAAAACTAAATACGTTCTGACACTCGTCCACTTGCGATTTCAGGAGCGCCTCAGCCAGATGAGGGTTGGAGTTTAAACTACTAGTTGTGGAGACTGGTATTTTAGAAAAATATGACTCAAATGCATTTGCCACGTCAGAGTCATTATCAATTTTGGTATTATCTATTTTGAGAGAGATCTTGTTATTTTGTAATTGATTTTTGCAAGTCTCTTTGTTAATGATATTCCACGTGGCTTTACTTTTGTTAGAAGCAGATACAATCTTTCCTTTTAAATACTTTGATTTTGCTAATGCACATACCTGCTTAAATAACTTAGAGTATCTTCTAACATAATCTATAATTAAAGGATTATTTGAGTTAGCTTTAATTTCGTATAATTCAAATAATCTTCTTCTACTTTTATAAATACCTGGAGTAGCCCAGTTACTAAATTTAGATTTTTTGTTATGATCAATTTTAACAGTTTTTTTTATAAATGTACTGTTAAATTCATTTTCAACTATATTGAATAATTTTCCATAAAGTTGATCAACTTCATTTCCAATTAAATTAAGATGGGATGCTTTGATACCGACATTGTCCTTAAATTTATTTACTCTGGATGCAGTGACTGGTCTACAAACAAAACTTGACAAAGCCGCAACAAATCGGTGCTCAAACATAGCCATCTGCCCGCTATGATCTGAAGTTATAAAATTTAGAATTATTTTTTCCATAGCAACACAATTACAAAAAATATTATCTAAGCATGAAGCTGTTGTTGGAGTAATTCTAGTAGGTTCAGTAAAAAGCTGTTGTAAATTAAATGACTTAAAAAGATTCAGAAACCTAACAGATTGTTGTGTAGTCTCTAATATATTTACATTGAAATCTCCACATACAATTACTTTTTTATTTGATAAACAAACTTTTCTTAAAACGTCTTCCATGACAGATTCAAAGTTCAGGTAATTCGAGGAGGGGGGTCTGTACACAGATAATATAATATATTGCTCTAATTCTACACATGCTAATTCCACTGTTCTTTCTACTGACATAGAGACAACATCTTTACGTTCTTTAAACTTAAGGGTATTGTGTAATAGTATGAGGGATCCGCCTCTTATGGCGGAACTTCTAGAAAACGAACTACTAAGTTTATAATTTGGAATGCTGATAATTAATTCATGCTGTTTTAACCAGTGTTCGGTAATACATAAAACTTGAACATGGTTTTCTTCTAAAAATAATTCTAGTTCTAATTCCTTGCCAGAAAGTCCCTGAATGTTTTGATGAATGACCTTGAAGCAATTATGTTCGTCCTTCTTTAACATGCTAGAGTGATCCTCTATTGTCTCAAAATTACATTTAAATTATTTGGAACGAGTTCCAATGTCTGACTAAATATAGTCTCAATATTATAAGCTAGTAAACTAGCTAATTGTTTATTAATTTTATTAGGCAAATGAAAACTTTTGCCAGTCAAAAGTAAATTTTTATTTATAAATTTATTTGTGTCAAAAAACACAAGATTATTTGAATTATTGCATGTCAAGTTGTAAAATAAAGTATTCAACTTGTGAATACTATCATTTTGGTCAAAACTGTAACATTTGGAGAATGGTAAGGCACACAAAATAATTTTCTTTATGTCAAGTGTTACTAACAATGAAATTCCTTTTAAAATATCTTTCTTAGAAATATCTAATCCATTTCCAATCATTATTATTAAAATTGTGTTTTTATTATAGTTACATTTTTCTACATATTTACAAATTTCTGAAAATGGTGCCTCAGGTAAACAATGATTAGTAACCTTACAGTCTAATTTTCGATTCAGAAGAGAACCATAGCCAACTCCAATACTGTCAGAGAATAATAAAACATTATTTTTATTATTATTAGATCCAGAACAATCATTTATAGATGCTATAAGCGGCTGGCTGTCATCTGCCTGGTGCTGGTCTGGAGAGCATGCATCAGAATTGCATTTGCAGGAATCTATTGTACGGATAAACTCATCAATTTGAGCCTGGGCAGAGTTGTAATTCCCGGTCATGCTCTCCAGGCATTCGTGGAGCCGTGAGATGTCAGCCTGCAACTCAACAACATCTTTCTGGTGCTGAAGCCTACTTTTCTCTAGTTTTTTACTATATAATTCTAAAGTATCAAATAGATCTAAACGTTGTTTTCTTAAGAAAAGATTTTTGCGATAACATTTTTGCCGTTTAATAATTTTTTCTGTTTTCTTTATAAATTTGTTAATTTTGACATATTTTTTAATTTTGTTCCTCCCATTTAAATTTCTATTTAAATAGAGGTAGGGCATAGCGATTTATAGCTCGAACTGGAGCAGCGCGGCTGGTGAAATACCTCCACCTTACAGAAGACCGCAGCCAAATAACAATCAATTCGGTGTTGTTGTGTTCCTGCGTGTGAGTAAGGTTTGCAGAGCTCCTGGGGGGTGCTACATTAGTAGCAGGGGTCAAGCCTTCAAGGTAAGGGGGACAAGTCCAGTAACAGATTTATTATGCTGTACTTGTCGCCTTTATGCTAGGACCTCATTACCACTTAACATCGGGTGGGATGAGGTCAATCTTGAAGTGCAGTATAAAAAAAAATCAACTTTTTGCCTACTATGGCTACTATGACATAACTAAGTAGGTTACTAATACCTACTAAATTAACTTATCTTAATTTATTAAAAAACATCTAAGATTATTAAGGTTCCGTAGCCAAATGGCAAAAAACGTATCCGTTATGGATTCGTCATGTCTATCTATCCATCCGTATGTTGCAGCCACTTTTTTCAGAAACTATAAAACCTATACTATTAAAACTTGGTATGTGGATGTATTCTGTGAACCGTATTAACGTTTTTCACAAAAATAGAAAAAAACAATACTTTTCAGGGGCGCCCCATACCTAATTTTTTTTTTTAATTTTTTCTAAATTGAATAATTTGCATGTGATATATCGTTGAATAGGTATTTAAAAATGAACAGGGGTTTACTAAGATTATTTTTTGATAATTTTAATATTTTGGGAAATATTAGCTCCAAAAGAAAATAAAATTGTGTCCCCCCCCCCTCTAACTTTTGAACCATAAGTTCAAAAAGTATGAAAAAATCTAGGATATAGAACTGCATCAAGGCTTTCTAGGAAAATTATTCTGAACCTGATGGGTTTAATCGTTTTTGAAATTTTTGAAAAAATATTTTTTTTAGTGTATACCTACCTATGTCAAGTCAATGTTACACACAGATAGCCCATTTTTGTCACTTTAAGTGGGGATACTTAAGTATTGTGATGCACTGAAAACTACGGAACCCTACACTGAGCGTGGCCCGACACGATTTTAGCCGGTTTTTTTAATAGGTATGTCATAAATCGTTAGCCGCAATAATTTCCAATAAGAATACTTAAGACTTAATAAATACATTGGCATAGTTGACTATGGTTTTAACTACACATTGAAGTGATTAGATTCCTAGATTTAATACCACATAGTCAAAAAATCTGGAGGCCAGCTCCCAAAAATTTAATTTATAGGTCGGATCCGAATGCTAATAGCAGTTTATAATTCTCATAATTGTACCCAATTCTTTTCGAATGCGAATTATGCGTCTTCAAAAAAACAAATATTATAAATGCAAATTTAAAACCATATTTTAATTTTTAACCTTTTTAATAAGAAATAGTAAAGTTTAAGCATTTTTTTTATCATTTTCATTTAATTTATCAAGTTTAGTACCGAGAATTAATTCTTATAATCGACTTAACTTAACAGATCGCAATCGAGTATAGATTGTAGTCGGTTCAATTCCCGGGTGAATTTACAAAAACTTTAAATTCAGTTTCCTATCTTTACAAACTTCCACTTGCATGCACGTAATTTTATGGCATATCCATATATTTGTAGGCTGTGACGCAATTGGACATCCTAGTTTTCGTTTATCGATGTGTCTTAGAACGTCACTGTCAATAATAACAATGAAATCAATCGTATCTTGTAAACATTAAAGTTTACTTTTCTTTACTACCAACATATTTATGATCACTTTGAATGCTTAGATACCAATGAATACTTAGAACGCGAATATATTATTGCTCATCTTAACACATAACATATTTATGGAATCGTGTAGTTTAGATAATATTGATCACTCTGTACGCTTACAACAATATGACGACCTGACAACGTACATAAAAATGAACTTCTGTTCCTCAGATAATTTTGACCACTCTGGACACTTAGATCTTTATGAAGCTGACTGTACCTCATTCGAACTTTAAGAATAAGTTTTTCAATATAACGTGAAAATAACTTTACAGAACACATTTGTTTTAGATTTTTAACTTAAGGTACAGAACCCCGTCGTTTATTTTTATGTCGCCTTTTTTATTTAATTTACGAGGAAAAACAAAACAAAGAAACATAAATTTTAAGACTTTCGCGTTCCATTTTAAACATTTAAAATAATTTAACGGGTCAAAACGCGACACCATTTTTATTTAGTAGTTAATACGAACTACTTACTGCCCGACGTTTCGGTTAGGTTGCACCAACCACAACTATTAAATAAAAATGGTGTCGCGTTTTGACCCGTTAAATTATTTTAAATGTTTAAATAATTAAAGAAACAATTGAAAATCTGGTAACCTAGCGTTTCAACCAATTATACTTTTCATGATGCACTAATTTGATATCCTACTCTATCTTTACTAATATTATAAAGAGGAAAGATTTGTACCTATTTTTGTATATTTGTAATGCTACATTCTTCCAATTTGACATAGGCTTCAAAATTAGGGATCCTTGATAAATTTGAAAAATTTCAACATAAAAGCGGGAAAAATTCTCTAAGGCGAAACGAAGGTTGCCGGGACCGCTAGTCCTCTATAAATCACGCGTTATTGGCAGATATAAACGCGTAATACGCTAATCGACTACCTACTTGACAGTGTATTATAATTAAATTTGATTGTTAATTATAATTATAATTTTACATATTATTTTTTTAATTATAAACGTAGTAACTATTTAATTTTTGCAAAATAATTTTTACTTTTCTATCTCTGGAACAAAAGAACCAAAAAGAATCGAAACAGAAACCATTTTTGAATGACGTCACTAAGCACTGCAATTATGATTCTACCGATTAAATTGAATTATTGTGTCGCTAACCATATTAAGTATTTATTTAAAAATTCTGCATTTATTAAAAAAAATCGATATTTTCATAGAATTTCGAAAATTCGAAAAATTTATTGTATCTAAGGCTTATGTATTAAGCTTATGTGTTAAAATAGTTTGTTTCTTCGATTATTTTTTGAATAGATGATTTTGCTCCCAACGAGTGGCACAACTCCATGGGTGTCACACAATGTGTAGGAACTGTAGTTTAATCCTAACGGATAAGGGGCTGCGACCATTATCAGGACGGGATGGAAACAGCTTTTAGGTGACGAACAGTAATGTCCCTACCTAAAAATATAACACTATTTACTGTCGAAATTGTAATACAGGTTTTTAAAGCGTATCTTGCATAAAACCATTAACAGTGTAATTTTAACCTTTTGAGTAGGTACACCAAGGCGGTGTGGAGAAATTATTTTGTATTTCAGTAGGTGGGGTTCCAAATGAAAACGCAGATTACGTTAAAGTAGTGTATTTGAGTAGGAGGTGCGTCGGCGCGGCGAGCGGCCGGCTGGGCCGCCGTCATACGGTGTCCTGGAGGTCCGGCGGGTGGTGCGCGAGGCGCGCGGCGCAGGCGCGAGGCGGCGGGCGCGGCGGCGGCGGCGGGCGGCGCGGGCGGCGGCGGCGGCGGCGGCACCACGCGCCCAGCGCGCACGCGCCGCCCGCCGCGCAGCCGCCGCCCCACCACCACACCGCGCCCAGCCCCAGCCCCAGGGCCGCCGTGGCCGCCTCCGCGCCGCCTGCCACACCCCATGCACCCTGTATCCTGGCCGGCGAGCGTGTCCCGTCGTCTGTCGTCGAGCATTGCATTCGTACCCTAACTAACCGAAACAGTTGAACCATCCTCTAAACCAGTGGCTCTCAACCTTTTTTGATCGCAGACTTCTAGAAGACCAAAAACGACGAGCAGGGGCCCCCATATTTGAATCTTGGTTTTTCGTATGTAGGTAACTCTTCAGGATTAACAATGGGTACATCGCTCTAGAAGAGAAGTGTTTGTTAAGAAACACTGCTTAAAACGAATTCCAGGCCACACCATTACTTGGAGAGCGGGTTGGCAAGTATTATGAGTAGATTTAGCTGTAGCCTTTCTAAGCAGAACCGACCGTTTTTCTCTTTAAGGCCTATTTCCTACAAAAGTATACTGTACTGATGAACATAGGTTACGATGGGAGCAACACAAAGGATTACATGTGCAACCCTATTAAAACCTTTGGACGTTCTTCTTGACGGTCTTCAGTCTTTAGTTTATAAATATTTAAATGCAATGCTCAAACAACGAACAAACACGACACGCTGCCCAGGAAAGAGCCTAACCTTGGCTGCTGTCGATCCACGCCCAAGATTATAATGTAATCTTCATTTAAAATGTAACTAGATTATCTCCTTTTTATATAGTAGTGGGAATGTTAAACATGGATGGAGGTAACAAGTTTACTATTTCTTTTTTAATTTAACAGAAGAAAACGAGGAGAGCCTCAAACGTCATAGATAAATCATCAAATATTTTTATGTTTATTGACATTATTTTCGTCAAAGGGAAATATTTTGATATATGGACTTATTTAGCGGATCGAGGTAGGTAGCCACTGCACGCTGCCAGTAAGGCGACGATTATAAATGTGTAGTTTCGCTCTTTTCAGATTGAACACACATACATGCTACTGCCCTAGACCTTTTGAATCAGTAAACACGTAACGCCCCAAGGGTAAAGATCGACAGCAGCCTTACGGAGGATCTCCGGAATTTTATGTTGCATAGCTTTACAATATTCAACGTGGAAGGACCCTAAAATTGTATGCATGTCGTTACCTCGTATATATCTGCGATTGCACTGCACTTTTGAATAAAATTTGAATCAGTCACTCTTATTTAATTAACTCTACAGTGACAAGGATAATGATAAATTGTAAGTCCAATTGGTCAGGTAATCTCGACAAATGTTAGAGTTTACATCATTTTGTCCATCACTGTAGAGTTGAATGTTGTAAAGCACATTTATAAGTGTGTTTTAAAATAGTTTTTATGATTTTTAAGTTTAGTTACTTTTTACAACATGCAACACATAGATTTTAGAGTTTGTTTTAGGAAGCTAAATGTGATGAATGACGATGGGTGATGATTTTGATCATACGCCTATGTATTTAACTGCCTTAGATCCCCTGATTATTATAATTAAGATATAAGACCGTCAAACTTTGCAGTGATATGGTGATCAACTTAAATTATCAGAATAATATTAATCATGTACAGTTATATTAGGAGAATACTAGCAAATGGTCCTTCGAGCCGTATACGACTTAATCGACCTGGACAATGAAAACTTTGTAGTATTCACCATTTTTTTGGGTAAAACTGTTTGCAAACTAATAATAACTGCACAAGCAACGTGACTTGAAAATAGAAGTAACAAGAAGCGCGAAGACATGTTTGAGTAGCTTCGTTCAGTGTTCTGCAACCGTGATGTGATACAACAGCATTATGTGAGTAACTAGCCGTATCTAGACCAGATCACAAGAGCAGAACGTGGAAGAAGAGCGAGAATGAGAAGCGGAGCGGGAAGAGCGTGCGATAGTGGAGTGGCGGGTTGGGGCGAGGTGTCGGGACGGGCGGGGCGGGGCGGTGGTAAATATAGACTCACGTGTGCAGCGCCCGGTCAGTGCGGGGCGGCGAGCACAAGCGAGAGCACGACGAGCGCGCCGCGCGCCGACACGCGGCCCGTCGCGCCGCCTGCGCACACCGCCGCGTCAGCAGCCGGAGGAACCGAATCGACCTCGCGCACTTTCTGATCCGTACCGACCCGCTGCTGGTCATGTGCGACACGAAATCCAACTGCTACTGTATTTGGTGCTTGTGAGAGTAGTGCGATGTCATCGCGGTGGTCAGTCTTAAGGCTTGTGTAAGCATGTGCGTAATTTTGAATCAGATTTCTGTCGTACATACCCAGCAGGCAGTATTGTTTTAATTTTTCATCGTTTAAACATGCCCGTTCCGTCATTATTTTTAAGGACTCTAGTTAGTAAGCGACGAATCAGAAAGTGTTATAGCAGAAATATGGATACGAGAAAAGTGGTCGACTCGATACCCCGGGCCCCATAGTGCGATGACTCAATGCAAGCTTCGTCCGTTCGGTCAAAACGTCTTGAAACTAAGAGATTAACGTCTCCAAAGCCCAGCTCAAAACCACGACAGCTAAAGTTTGCTTTCGAAACCAAATTTTGTTTGAACTCTCCTGAGTCATCACAGTATTGCAAAACACTAAGATAAAAAAGTAAAAATTGGAGAAAAACAATTTAGCGGAATATATGGATGTAAGAATGATTTTACATGAAAACATTGAGATATTTAAGAAAACGTATTCAAAAGGACGACGTTTGTAAATAAAAAGATCGGTAATCTTTGCAACATAGTTGATATATTCTGCTAATTCACCAACAATAATATGTTATTTAAACCCTTAAATGTAAACTATCGCCTAACGTTATACATAACTACCTATATTTTTTGAGACAAAGATTGCATTGAACCATCAATAGTAAATTGAAAATATAGTGAACATAATATTATTGTTAATTTTAAAGATTATTAGTTAATAGAGCTACCGTGTTTAAAGTACAATATTTTACAACAATACAGAAGATAAAAGCAAGAGTAAGCAGCTCTTATGAATCGGGCAGCGAGCTTCGTAGCACAGTAACACCCCGATGTAGCCAGAATGGCAAAATAATAAACCCACACAGAGTTTTTGGTGAAGTATTACTTAAAACGTTATTTTAAATCAAACACCATCCGCATAAAGAGAAAGTGTGGTGGTATTGCATGAAGGTATTTTGTTGAGAACAATAAATTTCCTAGTTTAGCTAACCGTAATATGTAGTAGGTAAGGTATACTGATTTGGCCATAAACCAAGTTTGTTCAGTAACATATTTGCTGATAATATTAAAATGTTCCCTTTAAATTATTTACTGCCCAAGATAGGTAAAACACAAGATTTCTGTGTTAATAATTTTACCGCAAATCCGGATTGTATGGGGTATTACTGTACCCAGTCATAGTGAAGCATACATACTCGTCTGTGATACAACTGAACATATAGGTACTGCTTACTCCATATAATTTAATCATCAACAAGCTACATCGTTAATTTGAAATTTATATAGATATCGTTATTATAACCCTATGATGCGACGACCAAATGCAATGTGTAGATACAATCATTAAGTGAAATGCAAGTGCAGTGCCAATTGTATATAATACAGTGAAGTTTTCAGGACTAATAAATTTGGAAAAAGTCTAGCAACTCTCTTCAACGAAACGCATCTTGGATTCCTGACTAAACTTAAAATTATACCGTAAAAACTTAAATAAACTCAAGATACACACTCTAATAAGGTGCGAATCTGTCGGGAATCTGAAATATTAACCTTTATTTTATTACAATTGATTAGGTCCTTTAAATACTAGAGAAATATAACTTCTCATAAATAACTATAGATCTTCATAAAATCTACATAAATGTTTTATAACGAGAATATATTATAAACCTACTATCCTTCGACCTGAAGAAGTAAGATATTAGATAAGTTTTAATAACCTTGAGTCATTACCCCAAGTTTGTAGATTTATGGTTTTCATTCCACTACTTTCTGATAGTTGGGTATTGACCCAACTATCATATATATATGTTCATTGGAACATGAGTAGAACAAGAATATCGCTTAAGATGGCAAATTGTACAGATCAGTTCAAGCCAACAACTTGATCTCAAAGTAAACTTAATAGATCATTTACCTATATAGGTAAGTATTTCATCATAATGTTTGAGTAGGTACTGATAATATTTTCATTGGACAAAATAGCGATTACACAAAAGTAGGTAATCGTTGTCCTTTATTTAGTGGTTCTTTTATAAAGACTTTTCTGATCCGGAATAATGTTGTCTCCTGGAAATCCTAGAGCCTCGTAGGTCAATGATATGGCAACAGCAAATAAATTACTTGTCCTGACATCTGATGTCAGTTTATTAGAATTAGAGATTTCTACAAGTTGCCACAATCATTGACTCTTTTATGAGGCAGAAAGGTGCTATCGTGATTATGCGACCTGCGTATTTAATAAAAATCGTGGTGGAACGAATAAAAAGTCAGAACATATCCAGGAAGATATTGCCGAGATATGTTTCAAATGTTAAATTTAGATAGTGGTTAGTATTGCGTATAGATTGCTATCAAATACATTTTCATATCTGATTAGGATGCCCCACGCGAGTAAACTAAATCACGGTCTCAAAAAAATTCAAAACCGATTTTTCAGCTGCTGATTGGCTGAAAAGACGAGTACTGTTATGTATCGGCCAATCAACGGTCTCTAAACTTTTATCGTCTCCGATAAATTTTGACGTAATGCGCATATTAAGCGGCATAGACTTGAAAGCCTCTCTAGACTTAGAGTCGACTAAAAGACGCATGAGTGCGATCACGATAGCACCGATTAACATCGCGTGCAAGTGTACCGGCGCAAGCGTGCATACTAACACTGGTGCGAGTTGTCTGCGGGCATGACGGCGCAGTGCTGCAGGCCGGAGCAGGCGGCGGCGGGCGGCATGCAGGCGCCCGCGCACTCGGCCGCGTCCCCGGCGCCCGCGCACGCCTCGCCCGCCTCGCCCGCCTCCGGGACCGTCACCTCCGTCCACACGGCGCGCCAGCCCGCCGCGCCCACTGACTTGTCCGCTATTATGAACCTGACCGCGAATATAAGCCGTCAAATACGGAACTTTGAATGCAATCGTTTTTAGGTGTTAACCTATCGGCAAGCACCAACCCGATTTTTCATAATAAGTGAAATAAGGTGCAGTGTGAAAATTCAAATTCACGATATACCTAATACATAGTTAAGGACCTACATTGTATTGTCATACGTATGTGTACAATCAGCTTCAACTAGTTAGTGACAATAATAAGACCGTCTACGATATCGAAACAAATTAATAGCATTTCAAAGGTTTCGTCCAATTGAGCAACTATAGTGTTGACAACAGTAATAGAAACTTCGTTTGCAAAGATATAATTAATTGTTTGGTTGTGTGTAATTCTTTGAATACCCTAAATATAGTGATATGTATGTTAATGTAATAAGAACTCCGATTTATTGCTCGTAGCTGTACTTCTAGCTGGTAAATCCGAGGCCTAGCACCAGGCTAGATAATTGCTCTTCCAATAATACCTACTACTATTATAAAGAAAATCGGTAAAACAAATTTTTCAGTTTATTTTAAAATTTGAGATGGTCCTTCCAAGCTGCGAATTAGAACCTTGTTCTACTATGCTTTATCGAAGCGTTTTTAAAAGTTAAAAAGAAACTTATTTCAATTGGAATAGAGAGCATACTCACGATAGCCTGATGGAGTTGGAGGAGGAGAGGTACTGCCAGCGGTCTGTGGGCGCCTTCTCGCCGCACAGCTCCAGCGGGGGGCCAGGGCTCTCGTACCACAGCCGCAACACCGCCGCGGGGCATCCACGTTCTGAACGAGAGAGAGAAAAAGAAGCATTATTGGTAACTTAGAGGAGGAAAAGTCTATGGTTACTATGTTATGGTAACTTAGAGGAGAAATCCTCTAAGTTACCGTAGTACCATAGCTATAGTAGTAAATTATGTGGAAACATAGGAAGATTGACAGTTCGAGAAGCCTTTTTAAGCCATTTTTGTCTTCCAAACAGCATGGATTTGTCAATTAGTTGTGGACCTACCACAACTAGTAATCTACTAGAATATAAAAGTTACTTGTGCGATGCCTTTGCTAGGAGAGGACAGGTAGACTCAATTTACACCGACTTTTCCAAGGCCTTCGATAGAGTCAACCACTCGCTGCTCTGTCAGAAGCTTGAAATGTACGGAGTGCATGGAGATCTCCTACGATGGGTGCAATCATATTTGAATAGGCGAAGTCAGTTGGTGGCTTTAAGGGGTGATCTTTCGTCAGCATTCACCGTCCCTTCTGGCGTCCCACAGGGATCTCACCTTGGGCCTTTATTTTTTGTGATCTTCATAAATGATCTCGTAAGTCGACTTTCATGTTCATGCCTTTTATACGCTGACAATTTAAAAATATTGAACTCCATCAATAGTATTAATAATGCTATTCAGCTTCAGCAAGACTTGGATTCTTTGTCGGAGTGCTGTCAACAGAACGACATGACCCTTAATGTCAAGAAGTGCTTTGTTATCACGTTTACTAAGAAGTTAAATATCATGCAATTCAACTATACTTTACATAATCAAACCCTTCTTCGGAAAAATGAAGTTCGAGATCTCATTATGACCATATCGTGGATAGTGCGTCGCGTATGTTAGGTTTTGTCTATAGAACAATAAAGCATTTTAAGAATAGTTCCTCATTTAAAATCCTATATTATGCTTTAGTACGAAGTATAGTAGAATATAACACAGTTATTTGGTCACCATACTATAATATTCATACTGTACGAATTGAGCAAATTCAAAAACGCTTCTTGAGACTACTTTCTATCCGAAAGGGTAATCTTCGCGCGATTTATTCATATCAAAATAGACTTGCATATTTTCTGATGGCATCTCTCAGTAGTCGCAGAAAACAATTGGATCACATGTGCTTGTATAAATTAATGAATAATGAAATTGACTCCCCATATCTTTTATCGAAATTGAATTTTAACACTTACTATCGGGTTCGAAAACCCAAGTTATTTTCTCTCAATGTTTATAAGAAAAATATATCGGCAATATAATGAGCTCGTCGACGGCTGCGCAGATAGCATAGACATTTTTAGCTTCTCTCAGTCTCAATTCAAGAGAGAAATAAGAAGTAGTGTTTGTTAATTAAACACTGTTTCCACAAGGTTTCACAGTGTCTCACTTACTTAATAGCATCAATTATTATTATTATCTGTATTCTTCTTTTAATTTTTTTAATTTTTTTTAAGTATTGTCAAGGTAAAATATTGTCTGCTAATAGTTTATTTGCATAGTGTATACATATGTAAAGGTTTCAACCTAGCTCCTAAGTCATACATATTTATTTTGTGCTTCCTATTGGCTTTAACCTGTTTTGTACATTTTTAAATATATAAATCCTCAGCATAAAATAGATGAATAAACATTGGGTTCAAAATTGGGATATATTATATTCATAGCCAAGAAGCGGGTGAGACTTTGGCATCACGCCATCTCTGAGATCCCAGATTGAACCCCTGTCGGATAAATATGGAAATTTGGATTGAACTAGGATTGGGATCCAAACAGAAGGTCTACTACCAAAAACAGAATATTATGCCGGATGCGAAAACGGATAGCAATTTTCAGTCTCATAATCGTAACCAACTAATTGCGTTGATGTATATGGTAAAAAAAAAATTTTATGTTTGTTATGGCGCTATTTGTAAACAGGGCCAAGGTCGAAGTGCTAATTGTTGGAGTAAAAGCTAACGACCTTTAGGAGTTGATGGAAAGTGTAGCCCCAGTAATTCCGCCTTATTAATAAATAAAGGCGACAACTAAGAGTATCAGCTCACCAGTGAGATGCCCCTCCACAGCGAAGTGTTCGAAGTTGAGCAAGAGTCGCTTGCCGGGGCGCGCGGTCACGAACCAGTTGCAGACGCGCGAGGCGGCCCCGCGCGAGGGGGGCTCGTACGGCAGCGGGAACCGCGGCGACGTGATCACACCCCACTCTGCGCCTGACATGTTGCCGCCGCAGTCGCCGAATATTGACTTCGCGGGCTGAGAAGTTAAAAAAGCATACACATCAACACTTCTTCTATACAAACTTTTAGAGGCTTTGATCAAAGATTTTGTTGATGAACTTTTTTCAGGTACCGGCAAAACAAAACTTCAACTCTTAAATGCATTTCCCCAAAACTTTTTGGTAAATTGATTTTTGTTACTTTTGAAACATCGTCTGTTTCTTAACCAACCTCAAATATAGGAGGAAGTTTCTTAATTCCATCGTGTATAGTGTCACAAAATTTTGAATTTTGCAGCTGGTTTTAATCGGATCGTGGCTGAAGTTAGTATTCTTATAAGCTTGACCGACTCACCTCGAAGACATACCGCGCCTTGAAGCCTGATGCGACGCTCTCAAGGTCTGTGTGCAGCGCGATGAGCAAGCCTAGCGCGCCGCGCGGCGACTGCAGCGGCCCGGGCGTGGCGAGCCCGCACCAGCGGCCTAGTGGCACTCGTGACCCTTCGCGGCCAGTCCACCACGCCTCCACCCAGTCCTCGCTGCACGTTGCGCCGCTAACCGAAACATTAACAAAGTTAGATGCAGTTGTAACAATTTAACTCTAACGGTAACAGACGATTTGACAGCTGTCAAAACAAATATTATTTTGTCATTTTATTTGCAATTTGACACCTATTCAATGATCCTTTACTGTTAAAGTCAAGTAGGTAAATGTTACTGAGCCTTAGTCTGTACTCTAAACCTTGAATAAGGTGAACTTAGATTGCTAAAAGCTCGAAAATGGCGTTCTCAGTGACTGTTGGCAGTCTCTCCCTAGAAAAAATGTTTGATGCAAGTAAGTGCATTGGCGCTGCACTGAACATAATGAAGCTAGTAAAGATGACGAAATTAATAATGTATGGACTAAGAAGTTTGGAGATCAAATAATCGAGGCATGTGGAATTAAAATAACTCCAAAACTGAGCAGTAATATTAATGAAACCGGATTGTAGGAACCTAGGATAGTATGAGAATGCCGAAGCTTACAACCCAATTTATTAATATTATATTGGTATTGGATTTTAGATGTATTTTAAATAGATTGTTGGATCCAACGTAATAATAAAAGACTTAATAATACTTAAGAAATCTTTAAATTCTGGCTATTACATGCGTGTACTTACAATGCACCATATTGCCATTTTTAAGAATACAAAGAAGCGATTGCTTTACCTGTTTTAGTATGAGACAGATTATATTGTTTGCCTAGCCCCGTTACTCTAGATGTTTGATTTTTGTGAATATTATCTCAAAATAATTACAAATTATGTTCCCATAGAGTCCTGATGGTGATATTTCATAAAACTTGACGATGTAAATGAAGACGTACCCATACAAGCCGGCAGTAGCGTTCCACGCGTCGGCGCGGACCTTGAAGTGGTCGAAGACTACGGTGACTTGCTCGTTGGGGGTCGCGTCTAGTGTGTACGTGCAGTTGGTGCGCGAGGGGTAGTTGGAAGGGTACCGCGGGGAATTGAACTCTCCTCGCTTCTTCGCCTCCGAGCGGTACGTGAACGCGCACTCGCCACCTGGTGCTGCCGTTCCTGGCACTCGATATTCTAGAAGGAAAATTAAGAGAGTCAATGTTTTTGAAAACGTACTTTTCAGTATTAAAATCTGGTTCAAGCTGCAGTAAGAACAATGTTTGGCATTCGTTATTCAAAGAGATTTTCTTAAAAGTTTTCTTAGTTTTATATGAGCCCATTTATTTAATTTTTATTGCTACTGATGAGTTGATAGTTTTCATTCATTTCAATTCAATTACATGTACAGTTATAATCAAGTTACAATTTTAGCAGTAAGTCCGTTGATTAATTTAATTTTTCCAAAAGCTGCGAACATTTCAAACTTCAGGGCGGAAGAGATCATATATCATTGATCAGTTCAAATTTGGGATGTTGAAACCGTTCACAAATACAAAGTTTGAACATATTCATGGCGCAAAAGAGGACTTTATGTCATATCGGCCATATTATATTTGAAACGTTATTTCAAATCCTCCTAAGCTTTTTAACAGGCCGTGCTTGATAAGTTACTTGATACGTAAAAATGTGACGTTACAGATTGCTATCTTCATAGATAATCTAAGACGGAATCGGTATTTAAAAGTATCTCAGTTACTACTACTAGACTGTCAACATCCTTATTGTTTGCCACTCACCAGTCTCAAAAGTATATTTGGCCTTGAATCCCCTTCCCTGCAGCTCGCCCGAGCTGAAGACCATCACGAGCCTTGGTCCGTCGGAGAGCAGCGGCGGCGGGAAGGCGGGTGGGCCACTCGCCCCCTCCCCGCACAGCTCCGCGTCGTGCTTGTCGTACGAGTCCGTCGCCTCCTGTCCGCGGAGGTACACCTTCAGGTAGCCGTCTGGGCATGAACTGGAAGAATACAATACTGTCATCCTGTTTTTGAAGTTGGCTTTCTTCAGTACTGAGAGTTAAGCTACGCACACCGCTGTTTGGAAAGCCTGTTGGTGACGACTTATAAGTCTATGTTACTGGTTATCTAGTTATTTGTATTGAGATATGTGTCAATGTTATCTTTACTTGGTTCTGGCCGAATTTAGATTTTAATGGTTTAGTAGGAGATAATTTGGTAGATTGAGAATATAATATGACGAAGTTAAGGTTGATTACCTACTTGTTTTGTAATCCTCTACAAATTCCTTTTATTACAAGCTTTTAATTAACTTTACTTTTTTGTATGTAGGTATGTTTACAAATCTTGCGAAGAAGAATTGTTTCGTTAATCATATAATAAAAATTAATTTAAATTTCGGTGCAAATAAAGCTAGCCGACGTGACACAAGCTAGACACAATTAAACCACTTAGACCAACATTAAATACAATTGTTACTAATATACTCACTCTGGTTTTGGGTTTGATCCTTTCGGTATAGAAAAGTTTTGAAATTCTAAACGCACCCTTTCTAAATTTTGTGAGTCTTGCATACCGTATATAAAATATCTGAAATTAAAACATATAAACGTTAATTATATAGATAGTGCCTTTGAATAAATAATTATTGTAACTTTTTTAAAAAGCCTAACCTTTTTTTTGTAATTTTAAAACCGTTCGTTTTATTAAATACCAATCTAACCTACAGTTAAACAGTTTACGGCATTTTCATATCTTTTCTATTTATTTTTTCCGGTTTTAGCTAAGATTATTTACTCGGTAGTCCATCTTAGCAGAGTTTTTTAAAAGTAATTGTTAACATTATTATAATACTCCCAATTGCCGCATGGGTACAAATAAGAGAGTTCATTAACCCTGACAGACATTGGTATATGCTGAGACATGGTAAAATTTAGCCCGATATTTTAGCTCGTTGCTATGCTTAAAGGTTCCAAGTAGTTATTATGACTATAACGCGATTTAAGCAGTATAAACTTTGAACTCACCTACAAACAACTTTTTGTATATAGGGGAATGGATAATTTGGATGGTACACGAATCCCGTAGATTCCTTTTTACTCAGGATCTTCTGGTCGCACTCTGAGCCTCTGATGTGCTCTGCGTCGTGTTTACTTATAAAATCTGAAAGAAACACACACATACTTAAGTCTATACTTAGTGTTCCGGGCTAACTACCTATGTAGTTAGCCCGGAACAGCAAAAGGCGCGTTTCAATCAAAACTGTTGGCAGCATTAGTGTTTGTTACCAACTCTTGAAATGTCACCATATTTTGTTTCCATCGTATCTACACCCCCGAGCAACGCAGGCTTCCAAACTATTACTTGAAGGTCTACACCGAGTTGCCAACAACGTGAAAAATATTTTAATCGACAACAAGCTATCTCCATTGCAAAATGTTTTGTCTGTCTGTCTGTTTGTTCCGGCTAATCTCTGAAATGGCTGGACCAATTTTGACGGAACTTTTACTGGTAGGTAGCTGATGTAATAAGGGTTACTTTCATTTAAGCAACATAATTTAACTTTACAAAAAAAAAACTAAATCCTGTAGTCCACGCGAACGAAGTCGCGGGCGCATAAATATATTTTTTACCTATTTAATAGTGTCCGACCGAAATTTCGGTTTCGGTTTCGGCCAAAAACGGCCGAACCTTTCGGCCGCGCCGAAACTTACAAATTATGTATTTTTATCACTTTGTTTATAGGGTAGTTAAATTTTTAAACAAAACCTTTGTAACTGTGCTGAAATTTCATTGTGATAAATCTTTGAAAGTAGAAACCTGTAATTATACGTCGGCGAGATATTAATTTTAGAAAAAAAAACGGGCTTACTAACATTTTTTCAACTTTATAAGGACTTTTTTTTATAAAAGGTTCGGTTTCGGTTTCGGCAAAATAACATGTTTCGGTCGGTCACTACTATTTAATAAATGATATTTGTACTCACCTAACTTAACAAAACTCTCTGAAAACTCGAAGATACCCTTAAAGCCGCGGTTCTGCGTGCTGGCGGAGCGCGGCAGCGTGTAGAAGGTGACCAGCAGCCGCTCGTCGCTCGAGTACAGCACCAGGTTGCGCTGCTGCCCGCAGTACGTGCCGATTACCGCCGACGAGTTGTCGGGCCCGTCGTACACGCGCACCCAGTCGAATGGGCAGCTAGAACGCAAAGCAATGTTCGCCTAGATGTTGTTATGACTAGTGTTGAACGCTACTTTTCAAAAGGTCAGTGGCGTAACTACAGGGTGGCAAGTCGGCAAAATGCCACGAGTCGCCATCTAGAAGGAGCCCCGAGTCAGAGGGAAATTTCAAGTATTTTAAATGGGCCTCATCCGATAAATTTGCTACAGGTCTGGACTGCAGAGGCGATATCATTATCAGTATAATTTTAGTCCGCTGCTGGACATAGGTATCCCTTTGCACTTTGATTATTTTTGAGTATCCAGTATCCAGCATCTGCCTGCAGTCTTTGGCAAGTCGTCTTCCTGCCTAGCCGGTCGTCCTACATTTCATTTACCCAGTTACGGCCAACCAAGAAGCCGTTTACCGTGTAGTCGGATTTGCGTCAGACTCGATTGTACCGTAAAGCAAATTTAAACCGGATATCGACTTCCATGGAATCCTCAGACCGGGAACCGAGTGTTCTATCATAAAGTTGTATCAATTTTCACGCGATACTGGCAGAGTGGCCTTCGTTAAAAAAGCTAAGATGCCATTAAATTAAAAAAGAGCCTATCTACAGTACCAACGACTTTAACCAATAAAATAAAAAAAGAAGAAAGGCAATGTCACTCACTGCGGTCCGCCGAAGAAGAGATCGAAGTCTCGGAACTCTAGGCGTATTCTCTGGCCGGGCTGGCCGCTGAAGAGGTAGTTGCAAGTAATATCTTTCGGGTAGATGCCGGGGTAGGTCGGCGACAGCAGCAGGCCAGTCTTGCGCTTGCTGGCGTCGATCACGAACGAGCACATCGTGTTCGGCACCGGGGTTCCCACGTCGAACTCCGCTGTGAAGGAAAATGCTGGTCAAGGACGAGTCGACCTTCCGAACCGAGGTTTTCTGCGGGGGGTTTTATGACTCATCATTTGGGTTATATATCCTTAAATAGCAATTAATGCATTTTTGCCCCAACAAAAAAAAACATTTGTTTATCGAACCTATCAGGCCTAATACCAAAAACGAAATATGATCCAATGACGGCTGGCAATTTTTAATTCCCATAATCGTTCATTAATAAATAATAAATAAACAATAAATAATACAAGTAACAAAACCCCGTTTCAACTCCCGAATTTTCGATTGATAAATCGGCAGTTGCTTTTTTAGCGGGCTCCTCAATACCCCTGCTGACGTTCTAGGTACGCCTGCTACTCTAACGATGTTTTCACGCCAACGTTACAATGCAATCATGTGTCCTCTTGTCTTCGTTTCGTTTTTGGTAGTTGGGCCTAGAGAAACCATTCCAATTCGAAAAGGTAATGTTTAGTCTCTGTCCAATTGTTAATGTTGGGAATCTGCAGATCGACAGTGCGACATTTGTTGCGTCGTTATAGAAAAAAAGGGCGATAAGTATGTAAATGAGGAACGGGTCATAATTTGCACGAATCCATATTTTTTTTACACCTTGGGTTACATTATTTAGCAAATTACTAGATTTAAGCAAGCATCCCTAACTTAAAATAGTAGACTATTGATTCAATGATTTGATAATGTACCTTTCTAACGACGAATTTGTTTTTGAAATTGTTTCAGAAGTTTTCTAATTAATTCGTTACAAACAAAAATACAAATCTTTCCTTTTTATAATATTAGTGTAGACTTAGAAATCGCATGAAAGGAAAGCCAAGTATTTTTCCATCGCAAAATAAAAAGTTGTATATAGAGACATGAACTTTCGCTTGTGAACTTTGACCCAGTTTTATTTTTTGTGCCCTTTTGCTCTTCATTGTTTCCTAACGACTCCATTAACGTAACTTATATGTTTATATGAGTACTTTCGACCGAGCGGAACCATTACATGCTCTTGAAATATGAGGATCCAAATATAGTATCAGGAAATAAATACCTCTTTGTTGGCTCTCATAGCAAATATTGAAATTCCAAGTTTTTTTTATGTTATTTAAGCAGCAAATCCGTCTAGCTACGTAATTCTATTCAAACCCAATCAGTAGTTTTTGCGTGAGGTAACAAACATCTATACATCTGTGGCAACCTATCCTCAACGTGATTAAAGAAAAAATAAAAAGAAACAACTCTCTCTGATACAGGCCTAGCATACACCACGCGACTAAATTTTATGGCGCTCTTAACGAACGTCAAAATCGATTGAAGTCAGAGCGGCAGCTGCTGATTGGCTGAAAATACGAGTGTGGTATGCTATTAGCCAATGAACAGTATCGAAACTTTTGTCGTCTCACGCGAGATATTTGACGCATTGCGCATACTAGGGCTAATAATCACTTTTTTTGAGAACTGGGATCTTGCTCCCTTAGACAAGTGCATTCTTGTATATGTGCAGTTTCTTGATAATCGCCAGAGAAGGAATATTGCTTCTTTAATCACGCTGTGGATAGGTTACCACACTATATCTAATTTTAGTAGGATAGTAAACATAACAATCTAATGTAGAATTATAGATTCTAAGATTTACTTCAGATCAATTGGTATTTAAGTGCAGAACTTATTTAATGACGTCATATAAGTTTCTGAGACAGTTTAACGGCTTTGTGTAATTGGTCTATTTGGAAAGTCATCTAAGCCCAAATCTGGGTCTTTAATTATACACATTCAAGTGGTCAAATGATCCTCCAAGATGAGGAATGTGGAAGTTTCACTGATGACTATGAAGAAGGATTTAGAAAGCGATAGAGTAATCAAAGCTCATAGTGTCTAGTTAGAAACATGTCCATACTAATATTATAAATTCGAAAGTAACCCTGTCTGTCTGTCTGTTTCTCAGTCCAGCTTTCCCGCCTAAACCTCTGATCAAATTTTTTTGAAATTTGGTATAGTAGATGTACTTTTAACCTCTAGAACGGACATAGGCTACTTTTTGTTTTGAAATTGGGTTTATTGCAATTATGTACTCACATGCGTTGATGAAGCGATAGGTCCCGGTGAAGAGCGTGGCCGGGACGAAGGTCTTGTCGCTGAAGAAGGAGAGCGCGACGGCGCGGTGCAGCGAGACGCGGCGCCGCGGCGGGATGGGCCCGCAGTACCGGCCTCCGAACGCCGAGTTGACCAGCTCGCCCGGCTCCAGAGACGCCATTTCCGAATAGATGTCCATATACTCGTGCATGCATCTGCCATTTAAAACTTAAATTACTTAAATGTACCGGAATGTTTATCATGCATAAGTAATGCCGGCTCTTTAAGAATCCGATGGAACCATGGTTAGCTTTCCAGGCCGTTGAACCAAGGATCGAGTTCAATATTCACGCAGGACATACATACGTATGATAGTGGATCCCTACTCGATAATATAATTCTATTTTTTTTTATATCGAACATTATAAGTCGATAATTCAATTGTGCGATGTTTTATTCCGCCGATGCTTTAGTAGTGCGATGTAACGTTAGTGCTAAGAGAGGTAGGGCATAGCGATTTATCGCTTGAACTGGAGCAACCCGACTGGTGAAATACCTCCACCTTACAGAAGACCGCAGCCAAATAACAATCACTCCGGTGTTGTTGTGTTCCTGCGTGTGAGTATGGTTTCCAGAGCTCCTGGGGGGTGCTACATTAGTAGCAGGGGTCAAGCCTTCAAGGTAAGGGCGACAAGTCCAGCAACAGATTTATTATACTGTACTTGTCGCCCTTAAGCTAGGACCTCATTACCACTTAACATCAGGTGGAATGAGGTCAATCTTGAAGTGTAATATAAAAAAAAAAAAACTTGGTGCGAAAATCATTACAGCTATTGCTCATTAGTTCTATAATTATAGACAAATTTGTTACTTCTACAGTTGTTTCGTAATAATAATGACCGAATACTCATTCAAGTAGTTGTTTTTTTATTTAATGAATAAAAACCAATAAAATACAAATTAAACGTTATACTTTTTATCTGAAATGATACTTTTGGCCTTATATTTTTTAGGGTAGTAACAGCTCACTATTAAATGAAATATTAATAGTAATACAAATATACATTTTTACATAAATGATTTAATGACGTAAAGCTTGAAGTGCACTTGCCTTATTTGTGGCATCATGAGCACCGGGTATACAAGTTAAATGAAGTCTATTTAGGATATTATTTCGCATAAGAGCAGCCATGGTTGGCGCCTAAAATATTTTTGAATAAGAGCTGTATTCAGGTAAGCCACGCTAAATCTGCTTCAGCGAGGTTTATCTAGGTCAGCTCTCGTGAAACAGCGGATGACATTTTGTTCGCCTGAATTTCAAATTTCACACTTTGGTGATGTGACCCGACCCAAATCATCCCTTACGTATTCCGAACGCAGCCTCCCAAATAAATCAAAACAATTTTACTGAGTCAAGGTTTCTGGGGAGTTCGACCCAAATTCCAAACAAAACAATAATAATTCTTGCGGAAAGAAAACATGTTTGCGTCCTGTAATTTATTAACACGTTGATAAGAGGGAGAAAGGTAGATATGTCAATAAAGATAGAAAAGGATAACATATATATACTTACGCTGGTAGCTCCCCCACTGCGGCTCCACTGGAAAATAAAAACAAAGGGTGAGTAGCCGGATCATGAGCATAAAATTTCATTTTATTTAACCTTTATATGTAAATTGTTACAAATTCAGACTGCTGGAAGCTAATAAAAGCATCATATGTATATGATGCTTTTATTTAATAGCTACAATAGAATTATCCAATAGCTTATAACAACTTGGTATTCGGGTTGCGATAAAACAGTTTGGAAAATTGAGCCTTTTCCGTATTATAGCGATGTCATGATCGTCTTGAAACTGAAAATGGTAACAATGGTGGTTAGACCAATATTTGTTTCTGTGTGTTGACAAGGTTTCGAGAATGTTCTGTCAAATTTCCCATCCGGATTTAAAGAGAATAGTGAAATGATGAGGTACGGAGTGCTCTATAATAAAGATTTACGGTTATAGAGTCAGAAATGCCCATAAGACTCCCCTCGTTGCAGATATCGTCGGATACAGTGACTATTGGTTAGCGGCTATTTGATAATGGGTCAGTACTCGTTTCTCGAATAAAAACTGACACCCGCAAGTAGCCATGATACAAAGGACGGTTCAGTTAAGAGTGATCACTTACTCTTGCATCTTCGCTCATAGGTGAAAGGTGCGGAACTCGACCGATTTGCGCTGGCTCGGGGCTGCCAGGTACTATGTATGGCCTGCTGTGGTTGGTGCGGCAAGTCTCGCAAGAATGGTTGAAGCCGCTAGAGGAAGACTTCAAAGGCACTGGTAACTGTGTCGTGGGACGAGTCAGTTTAGAGTGGCCACTTACTCTGGCGGCTTGCCTCGCAGGTCGAAGGTGTGGAAGTCGACCAGCACGCGCTGGCCGCCAGGAACGTGTACAGGCACTGCCGGCTGTGGATGATGGAGCAAGACCCCCTTGGACAGTTCAGTCGCTAGAGAAAGGCTTCAAAGGCACTGGTATCTGTGTCGTGGGAGGTTCAGCTTAGAGTGGTCACTTACTCTGGCGGCTTGCCTCGCAGGTCGAAGGTGCGGAACTCGACCAGCACGCGCTGGCCCGGCGCCGCCAGGAACGTGTACAGACACTGCCGGCTGTGGTTGTTGGGGTTCAGCAGCTCGGGCGCGTGGAAGGTCCCGTTGCTCGCGCCTACACGGCTCACGAACGTGCGGTCGCACTCTGGGAACATTCAAATGTTTACATCAATATACGTATATTTGTCTATGATACTTCAGTAACCCTTAGTTCGAACGATGGTTATCGAAAAGTTTTGTATGGAAATTTTGGTAGTTCCGCTATTGGGTATAATTCCCTCATATGTACTACATGACCGTCGTGCTGACGGACAGGGCGGGTGACCTCTTCGCGAAAGGGAACTATCATCCAATTTCGTTGGCAACCACCGTAATTAACACCATCATTTACTTACGGCGTAATACACCCGTATTTCATTATTTTATACAAAAATTATGAACTTAGCATATTATAGTTATAGAGCCAATAATAAAAAGTCCCAATCGCATTAGGGTGGATTACTGAAAATTTCTGATTGGTCCAACAATTAGATTACCAAAAATATAATATACATTTTTTACTTTTATCATGTAACTAAACTTTACTCGGTTACATAGCCTTAAAATCAAGCGCGACGTCACCACTTCGCACAGTTCTATTACCTATTAGTGACGAACACACACCCGTTAACTAACGCGCTGTAACATCATATTTTTTTATTTATTTGTCGAATCAAAAAATACTAGAAACGTATTGTATTTTGAAAATCTAACTGACGAACTACATTCGATCACACTGATGCTAGACTTAAACTGAGGCCTACAATGATTTTGATCAAGTACCTACTAATAGTTGTAAATCACAACTAATACTGTTCAAACAAATGTTTTAAGCCTCATAAAATTACATATGTTAAAAAGGTACGTATTGTCACCTTCCCACAAATCTATCGACTATAAAAGGTACCTCAAAAAGCTGCTATGGCCTCGTGACGTTTACCTCCACCATTCCAAGAATTTGAAATATGCCTCCAAGGAAACCAGTAAGTAGTTCAAGCCGTAGATTCCGAGGCGCGGCGCAAACACGCCTTTATCGGCTATTAAAGCTTCCATTCCAGACCCCGGAATAAAACAGTGCCATCCCGCTCTCAAGCCTTTATTATTTTACGACGGAAAATACTGAACTGCGAGACTATTATGTGAAGGGTGATGACTGACTAGCCAATTGAGTTACTTTTAAATACCTGTCCAAACATTGTTTCTTCAAAGATTTTATATGAAAATACGATTTCAACAACAATTTGGCCGAAGTTTCGTGACGTGCTCTTTGACAGCATAAAATTATCTGCAAATCGTGTCATCCCTATATATATTTGCCATTTGAATTGTATTAGCTAACTTTATATAGGTATCAGTTCGTTTAATTTGAACATTTATGGAAAAAAAGACTTTTTATTTTTCCAAGCAATTCAAAAGCGATCGGGGATCGACAGTGCCTATTGATTCGAGGAATAAATATGACATTCAATTAGCAAAAGTCTCAGCTAACTTGAGACCTTTCCTAAGGCAGAACACATTGCCCTCAGTGCCTTTGTGGTGTCGAGGATACAGCATTCGTCAAAGAACCAGAGATTAGTTCACTCAGGGAACGCATTCTGTCAAAAGTTGTATTTGCGATAAATATAAGATCAGTAGATTACATTTGACGTTGTTAAACACAATGAAAAGTGACTAGACTACCGGTTCGGAATGTATTTCCACCATGAAGGTACCTGCAAGAAACTCCGTAAATATGTTACAAAAATGCATAAGTTGAGTGTTAATTACTTTGGACTGAGTCATAAAATAGTTTTGTTTTGATGTGTAAAGAAAAAAAAAGGACCAAAGTTACCTACATACTTATATATGTATACTTGCCTGTATGAAACAAGTTCAAACATGTGAATAAATGTCAGCTTTGGGGACAGGTCTGATATGTACATACCAACCTACGTACCGTCAGCTCATTACTTTAAATAGACCGTAGTACCTTCACATTTAAAATTGACTATATGTTTGACGTTTACCTATAACTAGACAGAGATTTATTGTGACAAGGTACCTATGTACTAAGGTGTTTACGAAAAGATACTAACTGCATTATTATGTGCCAGCCATCGCTTCACTCATGTCATCCTTACAGCTGATATAATCCCTTTCCATTCGATAGTGAGACGTATTCCCGTTTCTTAGGTAATATTCCTGCCACATATCCACCATTATCGCAAGCTCGCGTGAGAATACGCCTTTTTATTTGAATTAAATGGTAATGCGTGTTTTTCGTTCGCACTTGCTCTTTTACGACGCTTCAAATGGGACATAGAATAGGTGTACCTAGTTGTTAAATATGCCCTTTTTCATTACAGTTGAAGTATACTCGTAATCCTCGGTTCCAATATTTGAAAAACAATCCGTTCTTGTTACGGGTAGTTATACATTATACGAGGCGTAAGCTAAACACGACGGGGCCATATAGGTCACACGTAACGAATAAAATAGCATGCGTGCATGTCTTACACAGATGATGGCAAAGCAAATTACCACGCGAACAGCCTCTTATTCTTTTAAAAAAAAGTCATTGGTTTTCGAAAATTCCTGCCCAGTTGTCTGCGGGAAAAAAATCATCATCGTAAATAACCGCTTTCAGATATAACGCACGTAATTCTTACGAGAGTACATCGCCGCAAAGGTTATATAAGCGCTGGGGGCTCACGCTGTACATAATACCGGAGGCGGGGCGTCCCACTGAAATCCCTTTATTTCGCGGTTTAATTTTGCTGAAAAATTGCGATAAACAGGGCGTGGGCCGTCAGAGGCTAAGCTGTACTTTGCCTTATGTTACGAAATAATTTCGCGGAATATACGTTCGCGCTATTTTAGTATAACAAAACAGACGCTGCTCGGTGTGTATCAAAATATAAAACGCCGCCCGAACAAAGCGTAATTTTTATTTGAGAAATAATTTACACGCCCATATTCTCGGAAAATTATAATTTATTCCAATTTTGTATAAAGTGAAATGTTTCTATGGAGATAATAAATTTTATTTGCGATGGAATAAAAATGTAGTCCCAACGTATTACTACGTAACAAAAGTTTATTACTGTTACGACGACCTCCGTAGCCGAGAGGCGAGCGTGCCGGACTTTGGCGTCGCGCCATCTCTGAGGTTCCGGGTTCGATCCCCGGTCGGGTCAATATGGAAAACGAACTTTTCTGTATTGTCTCGGGTCTGGGTGTTGTGGTACCGTCGTTGTTTCTGATTTCTGTAACACAAGTGCTTTAGCTACTTACCACAGAATCAAAGCAATGTATGCGATGTTGTCCAATATTATTATTATATTATTACTGTTACTAATACTAGTTATAACTGTTTGTTAGACCTTTTCGTGGCGCACTAGCTAAGGTAGGTGCCCAAAGAGTCCCGTGTTCTTTTGTATGTTGGGTCTAGGTGTTCTGAGTTTATGCTTTGAGTGTGTCTCCATGTGTGTCTAACTCTCTTAGTACAAAGGAAAATTATTTTGACCTTTTTTTTTGTGTAACTGTCCGGCGCGTTTAAATTTTATTTTATGATGCCATATAGTATATTCGGCCCCTTTCATAATATTTTTTGAGTATAGTTGGACGTAGTTAAGCAGAAAGGACTCAATCCACACAAAGTCACTTTTGAGTTATGAGCGTTTAAAGTTCTAGCTGTTATTTGACTGAGGTAAAGTATTTTTTTGTTATTTTTTTTTGTTTTAAATTTTAAAGTATAGGGTATATTTCATTTGTCCATTAATTAAAGACACCATTTTTATATATATTTCGAACTATTAAGTTAAATGTGGGTTGAGTCCTTTCTATAAAACGTGCGTGTGAAAGGACAGGGATTTTTTATTTATTTCTCAGAATGGACCCAAACCTTCCCTTCAATTGGAAATTAAGTTATAATGAAAAAACCAAATAAGTGAAAACTAAAAAAACATGTTATTTATTGTCCTTAAACATTAAGGTAGCCAATTTACGTAATAGAAAAAAAAACATAATCAATTTCCTTCATTTTCCTCTAAATCAAAGTCAAGAGTTGGCCCGTATCCATCAACATCCTCGTTGATGTTGCTGTTTTCCTTCAAGTTATTATAAAATTAATGACAGTCTTCAGGTATTAAATTGTACATGGATTTGAGATCTTCGAGTTATGTCTGAGGAATGGGTTTTCCCTGGGGTCAGAAAACGTTAAAAGAACTCCTTTGTTTTTTTTTCAATTAACCCAACTTTTGATTTTCTCCATTCTCTAGGGTCATTGTAATTAAGTAATATTCCTCTTTTTTAAGTAAAATCTGTTTAGATTTCAGCCAGTTTTTTTTTGTACATATCTTACGGTTAACATTTTTTTTTCAATGTTTTGAATACTTATAAAGTCTTGTGTTTGCATTCTCGTAACGTGAAGGGGGTTCATTTTTTTGGATATTTCATATTCTTCTACGGTGTAGAATCGTTCGTGATGTCATCATTCGGTATCATTGGGAAGGAAGGAATGACCGGACTCTAAATATTTAACAGTTATCGTTGTAAGACTTGGGTGGCTGTTAAGTATTGTTTTTAACATTAGGACTATTTTATTATTTTGATTATATCCCCCGCAACAATCTCTCCAGAGCACTAAATTCTCTACACCATCCCTCAGACTGTTTTTAATAAAATAACCGAGGCACGAGCCAACTTCTTGTGCTCCTCTTCCAGCTCTGCCTTCAATCCAGACATTATATCGTCCTTGTTCATTAGAACCAATGTGGATACCAGCATTATAAAGCCATAATTGGCGTTTATAAAACACTATGTTTGTTGGTATTCGACGTAAGGGAAGTGTTTTTTCTAGGTCGTAGGTAACACATTCAAATTTGGGATCGGTTTTAGCAAGCGCCAAGTCTTGTTATACAAACACTTGTTATACAAAGTCTATTTTATACAAACTTCAACCTACGCTGTAAATCCCTAAAAAAAGATAGGCTTGGCTTGGCGCTTGCTAAAACCGATCCCAAATTTGAATGTGTTACCTACGACCTAGAAAAAACACTTTCCGTACCTCGAATACCAACAAACATAGTGTTTTATAAACGCCAATTATGGCTTTATAATGCTGGTATCCACGTTGGTTCTAATGAACAAAGACGATATAATGTCTGAATTGAAGGCGAAGCTGGAAGAGGAGCACAAGAAGTTGGCTCGTGTCTCGTTAATTTTAGAGAATTTAGTGCTCTGGAGAGATTGTTGCGGGGGACATAATCAAAATATTAAAATAGTCCTAATGTTAAAAAAAAAACTTAACAGCCACCCAAGTCTAACAACGATAACTGTTAAATATTTAGAGTCCAGTCATTCATTCCTTCCCAATGATACCAATTCCAGCAAAATTGAATGTAAGCATGTTAAGCACCACGAGCGAATCTACACCGCAGAAGAATATTTTAATATTAAGAAAATATCCAAAAAAATTAACCCCCTTCACATTACGAGAATGCAAACACAAGACTTTATAAGTATTAAAAACATTGAAAAAAAATTTTTAACCGTAAGATATGTACAAAAAAAAATAAACTGGCTGAAATCTAAACAGATTTTACTTAAAAAAGAGGAACATTACTTAATTACAATGACCCTAGAGAATGGAGAAAATCATAAGTTGGATTTATCGAAAAAAGCAAAGGAGTTCTTCTAACGTTTTCAGAAGAGGATTTTGAAGTGCTTTGGCCCCAGGGAAAACCCATTCCTCAGACATAACTCGAAGATCTCAAATCCATGTACAATTTAATATCTGAAGACTGTCATTAATTTTATAATAACCTGAAGGAAAACAGCAACATCAACGAGGATGTTGATGGATACGGGCCAACTCTTGGCTTTGATTTAGAGGAAATTGATTATGGTTTTTTTTTCTATTACGCAAATTGGCTACATTAAACGCTCATGTAGTGTGTGACTCTCCTATTTAAGTTAAAAAAAAGCAAAGTACTTGTGTTTGTTTGTTTTTTCAATAATAGGAGAGGTGAGTCACATACTACACTCATAACTCAAAAGTGACTTTGTGTGGATTGAGTCCTTTCTGTTTAACTTCATCCAATTATTATAACAAAACACAAACTCAAAGAGGCAGTCAGCGAAAAATTGACAGAGTTGCCGTTTTTGAGAATAAATTACCAAACAAATGTTGTCACTGCAAAAAATCTCTGCAAAGTTTTAGGTCATATTTTTACAGCAATGGCTTTTACAAATCTTGTATAACGGATAACTTAATTGAATAATAATAATAGTTTCTTGGCACCCAGTCTAAAACACTTGCACTGAATCACAAAAAGGAAATAAAAAGCTTGATCTCTTCTAACTTGAACAGAATTGAACCTAAATGACTTAAACTTATTTAACATAACCTTTAAGTCACTTTTGTTCAAAATAATATATTAATATCAACCGTTTTATCTATTCTTTACTAACGACTCAACCTGCCTGAGTCGATTTGGTGATTTCAATTAAATGTGCAATTCACCTTAATTCGTTTTTCTGAAAAATCTCATGTGTTTTGAGTCGTTTCTGTGAAACAAAAAACTGTATTTTGTTTCAGTAAACTTAAAACACAGAAATGACCTAAACTGTTTAGGTTGTTTTAGTAATTTGATAAAAGGATGTTTCAACTCAAAAATGATTCCCAGAAAGGATCCAAATTGTTTGGGTTTATTTTGATTTACTGATAATTAACATACACTTATAGAGTATACATTTATCAAAAACAATTAAAGCGGATTGAATCCATTCAGCAAAAATATTTTGTGTGCTCTTCATATTGTGGGTTGAGTCGGGGGGCAAAAATATCTAGTTTATGTGTACATTTTGAAAATGGGGGTTTTACTATAATATAGATTCGACTATCAGGAGTACAATGGCATGCTTAACTCAATTTTGACCAAAGTGTAGTTTGAGTCCTTTCTGCTTAACTACGTCCAGTTATAAATTTCACTAAACAACACAAACGCATCGGAGAAAACATATATTATTAATCCTAAAATACAATTCCCAAAAATGTGTGCCTACTTTTAATCATCGAATAACATTTGTCTTAATCTGGAAACACTAGTATGCTGTCGTAAATCACTGCGATATGATTTTGAGAGTAGTTATTACAATACCACTTCGGCTCTTCCTCCAACATCACTCGGACTTAAATTATAAATCTTAATATATAAAAATTAATCCATATTTCCTTTAGGGAGGTAGCTTCATTTGCTTTATATAGAGACTATTCATAAGTAAGTATTACTAATGTAATCTATGTGAATAAAAAATATTGACTTTGACTTTGACTTTGGTTATGCCATTACGTGTTAACGGCTGGACTAATTTCACTTTTTTTGTTGTGTTTGTTATTGTCTTAATAATGTTCTTATGAAAGATGCAATTTTAAAAGTATATTTAATTAAATAGGACAACGTCTGTCGGGTCAGCTATTAAATTATAAATTTTCGACAACATTCTGTGGTAAATAGCTTAAGTTTATATTAGCAACAACGACGGCATCACAATACTCAAGACAATAAAGAAAAGTACGTTTCCCATATTGACTCGACCGGGGTTCGAACCCGGGACCTCAGAGATGGCGCAACGCTAAAGTCCGGCCCGCTCGCCTTTCGGCTACGGAGATCGTCAACTTATCAATATGTTTTATAATAGTTACTAATAAACGCATACAATTAGATTGTACGGTCAATATAAGTGAGTATTGATCATATCAGCATCATTAGTACCTATTAGGTATACTTCAGTACCTTGCCACAATTAACCAACGCGTAACTAAATGCATCAAATAGATATATAACAGTCAGAGTCGAATAAAATGCAACTTATTTTAAAATTTATCACAACATTACATAAGATATTCTTAACTTAGACAGCTTACCTTTATTTTACCGGCTTGTTAATTATTATCAGACAATTAAAAAATCAGCTCTTACCGTAACAAGGTAGTGAGTGGCTGGTTTCTTGAAACCAAAGGTGACCAAACCTACTTCAGTAAATATTCGCCTATTCGTTACTTTGAACGATGTGACCGTGAAATGCGCTGTGAAAAAAATGCTTTTGGACGATTAATATCCCGCAAGACTATCCATAGACCTTTATAAAACTCTTTGCAAGGCCCCATTGCATTCACCGCTTATATTTTATCTCAAAAATAGCTTCTTTGAAGAGCGAATGCGCCCAGGGAATGTCTTTCAGTCGAAAGACAGCGGATTCAAAAGCAGTGGATATTCATGGTTGGCTTGCTAGACCCGGCCAAGTTGACGTATACGCCACAATCTATATATTGACTATCTCTGGGATAGTGATACGGTCTTCCTAGTGATACGGGATTTACATAAAAAATATTTTTGACCATAATTTATTTTTAATAAAAAACATTTAACGAGATAAAGACGTTATAAGCAGACAAATTCGTCCCGCTTATGAGGAGCATATTTCAATAATCACATTTCCAGAAGGATAATTTTACCTATACCTACATTAGAGGTGATAAACTCTGGCATTTAATTAAGTTTTAATAAATCAATCTTAAATCAATTGCTAATATTTTCATAATTAAATAAAACGTTCGTTCATTTTTTGTGACGTATTCTTATAAGTACATACGTAGAAATATTCCTGAAGTTTACCCTCCTGTTAACAAGGGTGAACTTTAGGTATTAAAGAAGCTCTGTCAAACTGTCAGAAATTATGGCGCGTTAAATCCTTTGACGCGATAAACATACTCCTACATTTTGCCTCATTGGTATTCCATATTAAAACAACTGAAGGTTTATTATTTAAAAGCTTATAGTGTAAACAAGATCAGAACACAAACAAACTTACAACTTGTTCATGAGTCTTTTTCGTCGTAATGGAAACATGCGATGTTATAACATCGTTATTGAAAAAACGAGGGCGGCGCGCTATGGCGAGCTAGACGAAAACTCATTTCAAGTAACTAGATTATTATCAATTCTGCGAGCCCTTCTGAAACTTCTCGAGACGTCCGAGCCGCGGCACACGAATATCAAATTGCTTTTGTTTTAGTTTGTTAGCTTAATCTAATACTTTTATGAGGCCAAATATGATGAGGTAAAAAAGCCGAAAATAATTCGGCAGGAATCTCTCGTTATCAACATTGCGTTGTCGACCTCCGTTGCTGAGAGGTAAGCGGGCCAGACTTTGACGTCGCTATCTCTGAGGATCGGGTTTGGATCCCCGTCGGGTCAATATACCATATGACAATAAGTACATAGAGATTGGATAACAACATACATTACTCTAATTTTATCGTAAGTGTTCACCACTCACGACAAAATTAGAGTACCACATCACCCAGGGCCGAGACAATATAGAAAAGTTCGTTTTCCATGTTGGCCCGGCCGGTCGAATCAGGGGCCTCAGAGATAGCGCGATACCAAAGCCCGGCCCGCTCACCTCTCGGCTGCACAAAAATTCTAACTAAAAATATATATTTTTTTAGAAGCACAGTATATTGGCTCCTCCCAGCCTGATGGTAAGCAAGAGAGGAATCCACATCGCGATGACAACAGGTTTGATACCGTAATATCCAACCCGTTAGCATTGCCATACTGGCCCGCAAGATGCTTCTTCACGCATCTTTTGAAATGATCGAGCTTTTAAGTGTGTGGATCAATCCGAGAAATACAATACATCTGTTCCTAAAATGTAGTTAACATTTTTGTGGCCACTTGTGAAACACATACCGAACACGGCTCGGCCCTGCAGGGCAGGCCGGCAGGGCTTAGCGGAGTTACTGTGAGCCGTTCTGTGGACTCTTTGCTGGAGACCGTTAGCCCGCCCATTAAAACTTTCCCTGGTTTGCCGAGGCTTTGCCGGTGTTCCCGACTCGATTAAGAACTTCATTAAGGTGGAATTATGCGATACATTTAAAACAAAAACCACCATCTTTACAACATCTACTTTACGAACTACGGGTTTGACACGAATCATGCGGTTTTGGTACTACGAAAACAAACGCAAAATACCTTTTAATTTAATTAAAACGGTGTACGTACATTGATATAAATAAACGTGGAAACACACTCTCATCGAATGGAATAGCAGTGATAGGATCTATATTGTGCCAGGTGGTACATACGTAGGTATTGGAAAAACGCCAAATTTACCAATTAATGGCATTTACACTTTCCGAGCGACCGGGGTTGCTACGTTACGTGCGCGCATTCATTTTAATGTGCAGACCTTCGTATATTTTTTTGGGTTCCGTACCCAAAGGTAAAACCGGAACCCTATTACTAAGATTTTACTGTCTGTCCGTCCGTCTGCCTGTCACCAGGCTGTATCTCAAGAACCCTGATAGCTAGAGAGTTGAAATTTTCACAAATTATGTATTCTATTGCCTCTATAACAACAAATAGATACTAAAATCAAAATAAAAAAATATTTTCGGGGCCCATACAACCAACGCGATTTTTTCGCTCGATATTAGTAACAACTGTTGTTAATAACGCTTGAAATATTCACAGAATATTTTTTTTATTATTTTTTTTTAAATTTGTCATTTCAAAGAGAGGAAAAGTTTTTACTATTTTGTGTTTTTATTTACTAACTGTGTGTTAATTGTTTTAAGTTAAGTTGTGTTGTTCCTGCTAAAGGATACAGGAACCTATAATGGAGCTTGGTTATTTATGTTTTTGGGAACTATTGGGGTATCAAGTGTTATTTATCCTTTTAAGTTGTCGCACAATCGATTGTATTAATGCTGTAAATGTTTCTACTGGTTCTTGTTTGGTTATGATTTGATTTAAATCAAATGGGTCGATTCTTAGGTTGTTGCAGACCATTATGTGGTCATTTCGAAGTTTTCCAAAAATGGGGCATTTTTCGACGATGTGGGTTGTATCTTGGATACTGGAGTCATCACAAGGACAGGTTTCATTGTCGATGATTTTAAAACGGTGCAAGTAAGATTTGTGGAAACAGTGTCCAGTTATAATTTGCGTCATTTCAAATGAGATTGGGAAGACTTTGCGGAACTCTTCAATTTCTTTTATGGTTGTGAACCACCGAGATATATTTGAGCCGATGGTTTCGTTGGAGTAGTCTTCCTGCCATTCTTGTGCCATGTGTTTTCTGATCTCGTATTTTGCGTAGGAGATCGGGAACTCATTGAAGATATTTGCAGTCCTCATAGTGGCAGCTGATTTGGCATGACAGCATTAACGGAATATTAAATCGTACATTAAATTAAAATAAAAAAAATCGCCATATATTAGATAAACATTTAATGGGGGCTCCCATACAACATACGTATTTTTGTTCGCCATTTTTTGCTTGATGCAACTCCAGAACAAAGGAAACTAAAAAAAAGGATACCATATTTTCTATAATATTAAATAGATAATGATACAGAACCCTTTGTGCGCGATTTCGACTCGCACTTGGCCGGTTTTTTATTATAATCTGTTTTGCTGTGGAAATGTGCTGTGTTTTGGACTGTGGGTGCCAATAGGGTTGTGCCGAACACAAACTAAGAGTGCGGTGTGAGGCTAAAATAAGATCTCTTTCAATCTGTTCGATTACGTGTTATCGGTGCCATGGCCGAATGATCGCGAAACTCATTAGGTGAGCTAAGTCTCCATGCTGGAGGCAGGTCCGATAACTGGAAGTAGAACTTTATCTGTCAAAATGTCCATTTGGTAACTTTCCGTAATCCGCCCGCCGCTGGGATCTAATGAAGTGCTGAACCTAAGTCAATTGGTATTGATTATCCGTTACCTCCAACTTTGAACTTGTCCCGTTAGAAAGACAAACGCTATTTTTGAGCAGATTATTATCTTTTTTTTTTTCAAGTATATTCATAAGCTTTAAGACTTTCACGTTCCATTTTAAACATTTAAAACAAATTAACGGGTCAAAACGCGACACCATTTTTATTTAGTAGGTAATACGAACTACTTACTGCCCGACGATTCCGTTAGGTTGCACCAACCGTGGTCACGAGCTACCAACCGTACGAGCTCGTGACCACTGTTGATGTTAATGAGTCAGCTGACTCTTTAACAACTAAATAAAAATGGTGTCACGTTTTGACCCGTTAAATTATTTTAAATGTTTATGTTCATCAGAACAAAAAAACAAACAAAACATAAGTATAGATTTTAAACGATTGGAAAGAGACAATAAACGCATATACATAGACTTTCCTTCTTAGGGGGCTCGTTACAAAAGTCAGGAACTAACTATTCCGATTCGGCAAATCTATATTTTGTGTCTGTCTAATTGTTTATGTAAGAAAGAGATAAAACGTAGTTTCTGAATTCAAGTTCGATTCCGACGATTATTAATAGATAGGCAGTATCATTTTTACCCCCAATGTACCCCAATAGGTCCCTAAAACCAGTTAAAATAGAGTAGTTGCAACAATCATATTTTGTTGTTTTTTTAAACGTGGAACATAGAGCGTAAGTTCTTTTAACTTATTAACCGACTTCAAAAAAAAGGAGGAGGCTCTCAATTCGACCGTATACATTTTTTTTTGTATGTTTTGAGACAGATTGCGAGATCTTATTGTAGCTGCTTATATACGTGTAGTTATATACGAGATGTGTGGACGTACTTGGAAGTTTAGTTGGCGCGGTTTCGGCGAGCGTGGCGCCGCGTGGCTCGCCCTCCACCGCGCGCACTGCACAGAAACAACAACTCGTTACTAGAGATGTTCCGACAATCGCTTTGGCCGATTTACCGGCTCGCCGATAAAGCTCGTTGCTCACGGAAGCATAACGATGTGAAGGAGCGTTGAGCGAGGTAAAAAGCCACCACTGTACCACTCCTTTAATATGACGCAATCTTGTTGAAGGACTTTACTTCACTCTGATTCGATGGTTAAACTGCTTTAATCGATAAAGAGACTTAAGAATTGGCTGGCTAGTCAGCGAAGCCGTCAATAGCATATTTTTACAATGATGATGCTCGCCGATGATGTATTTTAGCGGCTACAGTTCTTTACGTAGGCTAGGTACCCTGATAGAGTCTAATTATTGCATTCAGGTACGTCACAAGAGATGGTATTTTTACATTTTGTAAATGTTTTTATTAAGAGTTTTATCGGTTGTGAGTTAGTGCATCTTAAATCAGTAGGCCAGGAATCTTTTGGTCCATTTAGATACTGGACTTGCTACACGCTTTTAGTTCTCTCCTACCTAAGATAAGAATGAACACTTAGATAGTTGTATGAAGGTTAGAACTGAACTCCAAATACTCTAAAGCATTTCTCTGAAATTCTCATTTGGGTTTGACTAAACCTCGGGGCTGAAAACCAAGGTACATTATCTCTCTTAACTTATCAACTTAGCTACGCGTGGCAAACAAGAAAATATTGTGCTTTCCATTGCGAGTCAGATTGAAGCATATTAACTTCTGTTTGTTCCTAAAATGGCATTTTAAATAGGATTTAACAAAGTAGTTTAAAAAATTAACCTTCGAAAAGGCACAGTCCAAATTATCTCCGTAGTTATAAAGGGATGACGATTTATTAGGTTTTTTTTAAATATAGTTTCTATCCCGTATTTTAAAAGAAAGCAGTAATTCCGTCAATGTAATAGATTAGTTTACTGAGATTTAAATAAATGTCAAAACAGATTTTCTGTAAAAAATACTAAACCAGTATATTACAAATATTATTTATACATATACACCATGACTATTAATAGGACTAGTAAAGGCAGATTCTAAAATATCAACATGGCCGATAAAACTTAAAGTCTTCTCGTCGACATCATATCTTCAAATTGTTTGTGAATAGTGTCATAATCTGAATTAAACCAAAACATTCTCAAACTACAACTTGCCCTGGCAAATTATCGTCACATCACGTCCAACTTTTATAATTAATGCGAGCCGTCATACCGTCTCAGTATATCCACACAACTTCCCGAAGAATCCACAATGGAAACTTTAATGAAGGAATGTGGGGTGTTTTGAAACGGGAAAATAAACTTCACTCGCCTGAGGAGCGGTTGCTCTATGATGGGTCGTCACTTTTAACGAGCCGTCAAAACGAGTTAGAGGCTGGGCTGTTTTAAGTTTGTGACATTTGAGACTGAAATTGTTGACGTTGAGGCTGGAAGATATTTGAAATGGTTTAATCCACTATTTCTGCTCTTAATGGGATCACAATAAAGATAACTTTTTGATGAATTTTCATGAAAGTTACGCAACTATTTGGTCACAAACTCAGCTAATGAGGAACGCTTATTCGGAATCTATTCACATGTTATGTTTTCCACAACACAGCTACAACATGAAGACGTAATCAACCAGTCCGTCCTGCTAACTTGTGTGCCGTATATCTGAAGTCAGTTACGAAGTAAATATGAAAATATTTAGACGGAGAACAATTTCAAATAAATTGAAAATTAATGATTTACACCTACCTGTTAAAAAGGAGTAAATTGAAGTAGGTACCTAACTATTTTAAACTCTTGCGACTTTACAACGAGTGAACTTCCGGAACGTAATAAATAATTCTGGTTCTTAAAAATATCATCCTACCTATTTCCTTATTACATAAATTCTCCTTTTAACACTTTGTACTTACGAGTAAATTAGCCAAACAATAAACTTCAAACATAATTCACTCCAGCCGTCGTTGGACTTTAATTTACTTACTGAATTTCTACAGTCAGTAGATACTAGATGATATACTGAACGAAGGTCTTCCCTTTAGTTTGTACTTCCACAACGAAACTCTTCCAACAATCCACAATTTAAACTCAAACCAAAGAATGCAAGGTCCAGCTTAAAACAAAGTTAAGTTTGCCGTTAGAGAGTGAGTTTTGACAGTGATAGTTGTCAACTAAGTTAACGTTGATAATTAACAATGATAAGTGTTAACGTAAATTCCCACTTCCCCTCGATTTTTTAGAATAATATGTAACATAATCCGATCATGGTTTTCTTGCTAATATAGGTGTATAACAGTAAGAAAACAAGGATGTGGAATGGTGGCATTGGGACATCCTCATTCTAATAAAAACAATATTACAATCGGTTCACAAATCCGCGAAAATTTAAATGACATTATAAAGGAGGTTTCATTTTGGTCCAAAGTTTGTGTATGGTCCAAAATTTCACAGGGCAATATTTTAGATACTGCTACTCTAATTAATCTACTGAGTTTCTTACCGGTGTCTTCTCGGTAGTATAGGTTCCGAACCTGCAGTAGAATCACTTTGCCTTTAATTTAATGACGATCCAAAACTGTTATATGTAACCTATTTGAATAAAGAAATGTTTGAGTTTAAAAACATCCGTCCGGATGCATGAGTTCCGTCAAATTAAATATGAACACCTATAACATACAAGAAAAGTTTAAAACCATGCGTACAATGTTCGCGGAAAAGTAAACGCCTGTGTATATTCATAAGAATGTAATGATTGATAAGTAAATACTTACCCCGAAAGCTAACAATAAACCTTGTACCTAATAGAGTATCAATCGTAGTTAAATCCTTCGATGGTAGTTGCAAAGTGAAATCGGCTTGCGGCTTATGTTGGAGTTGCGACTTCTAACGTATCATCTGTTTTGTTTGTGTACATTGACACTGAGTTAGCTGGCGAGCTTCGTAACGGTGATTTAAGAATTTGATTCAACTCTGAAGTTCATGAACAATTAATTCTGGCTTTTTTATTAAGTTTACGTGACCTTATGACTACATAACTTTACTAAAGAAGTATAGTTTTACATTTTTTTATAGAGCTTCACGCCGCACTAGCGATCTTTACATATTTCAAAGAAGAAGAAGGGGAGATGAAGTTTTTCGGTTCCTTAGTTCTAAACATATTCGGCAGAGGGCACTTACGGAAGGCTATGAAGTAGATACAACGAAAAAAAATCGTCGTCTACGATAACTTGCGGTTAGCTCAGTTGAATGAATAGCACGCGCGATACGAAGATGGTCGTGGGTTCTAGCCCCACACCATGATGAAAATTTTCTGTTTCTTTAAAATGTTGAATGAATGCGAAAACGCGGGTCACCATGACAAAATTCATAATCATAATAACACAAGTCATAATGAAAATGGTTAAATTTTATTTATGTACATTGTATCTTCCATTTAAACATAATAAATAATCTCGGAATGGAAATTTACACCCAAAAAATAACGTCCAGGTGTCATTTCCATGGTTTCTGATCCGTTTAAAATTTTAAGTTTTGTCCGTGAAATTGATATTGGACATTTGGTTTCGTTGTAGGCCCTTAACAATAAGTAATAATGTAAATCACTTGAATAAACATGAATTAATTTTAATATTTTTAGTCAGACAGTGAAAATGAAATGAAAGGCTGAAAAACTGTTTTGTGAGGACACCACATAGCAAATGTTCTTTGTATTTGTGAGTCAAGCATATATTTTTCACATAAACATAAACAGTACTTTATTAGAAAACAAAATGACTGACATGTATCAGCAGAATGGCGTCGGATCTCAGCTAATCCACCAGTATCCCGTCATATCAAAACTGATTGCTGCTTCTAAAAATCAGACTGGAGAGGTGTATACCCATATCGCCGAAATTATTCATGCCTGCCAGAAAATTTCTGGCGTATTCTCTCCAGGGATGTTAAATGAGTGAGCCGAACAGAATTTTTAAACCATATTGCGCAATACAAACAATATTTTTATCAGCGTAATTGTTTTTTTAAATTGTTTTCTTTAAATTTATTAAATATTTGAGCAAAGTTTATAATTGCATCCGTAATGTAGATACTTTGATGTAGGTTCCGGAGTTGCTCCAATTTTATCCTTTTTTTAAAGGTGGGAAATGTATATGCTTGCACGGGACTCCCCCGCTCTGAAAAGAAGTGGGGACTACCCACCAAAACCCACCCCGTACGTCTCATCAGCTATTGATGGCACCATGGGCAAATAGTAAACCTATAAAGGCCAAAACTCTTATTTTGTCCTGCGAAATGCCTTGCAGAGGTGTCTGATAACCACAATCCTGTCAATAACCTCTGTCAATGTAGCTAGCATTCTGGGCAGACTAAATATAAGAATGATCTACCATATTTATAATCGTTTTAAGTAAATAAAATAAATGAATAAATTCGCCAGACAATCACACCAATCACCTGGTCTCAAACTAAGGTTTTCCCTTGTACTATGAGTACCAGACGACGGATACTAACTGGGTGCGTCATCCCAGCACACCCAGACTCAAGTCAATTTAGAAAAGTTCGTTTTCCAAATTGACCCGACCGGGAATCGAACCCGGGACCTTTCACGCTTTGGCCGCCTACCTTAGCCACTGCGCCACCGACGTCGTCAAGTCTCTTTTAATTATTTTTGTTTTATTTGGTTTTGTAATGAGGTACTAAAGTAGAGCAGTCCTTAATTATATACTTTTAGTTAAGTAACTCTGATTAATATTAAAACGTTAATTAAAACGTTGATTTCTACACTTTAGTTCTAGTAGAAACTTGCGTTATTTACCTAGTAGCAATTTAAACTTCGAGCTCACAAGCGAAAAGTAAACGAAAGGAAGAAACATAGCCAACATAGGTACGTTTTCAATTACCTTTCCAGTGGAGTTCCGATTGAAGACAAATGAATTTACCGCGTACCTTTGACCTGCGATCTGTTCTAATGAATCTATTGCAATGTCTCGGAAACTTATTTAGTTCTGGATCGCAAGGACTCTGATCTAGATTTGCATTTAAGGCGATGACATACTCAGGGAATGCGGATTAAAATAAAGAAATATATTTAGTGCCTTAGAAAATTTAGCTCGTCATTTGTAGTGCTTTTGATACGTGCGATTAAGATGATGTGAGGAAGCGATATGTAGGTAGGCAGAGAGGTCCTAGATTATCCGTCGCATTTATTTGATAATATTTCACCAGATATTATGTGCAACGAAATGTGCCTTAACGAAAAGTTTCCAAAGTGGAGGAGCATTACTGACGAATTAATTACGCTTCGTCTGAAGTTCTGGCTTTAATAATAGAAGAAGTCATTCATCATAAACTTGGATACTTTTGCTGGCCCCACCTGCCACTCACCGAATGGACCGTAACCCGAAGGTGTAGGGTTGAAATTGGGGTGCTGTAATTAGGCACAAGGTCAATAACGTGTGTGCCAGTTGGTGTTATAGTTTGAGACAGTTGGACGTAGTACCTTGACTTGAAGTGCAGAACAGGGTTCCCGAACTTTAAGTTAAACTAGAGATATCTACGACTATAAATTTAAAGACTTTCGCGTTCCATTTTAAACATTTAAAATAATTTAACGGGTCAAAATGCGACACCATTTTTATTTAGTAGTATATATCATATCACGGCGGTCAAAAATCGTCAAACTAATAAATCCGCGGTAGCAGAACATCTGTTAGAAATGGGAGTTAATCATTGGATGGAGTTGCACGACCCTAAAATCCTCTCGACCGATCGCCACTACCACACTAGGATAGTACGTGAAGCTATTGAAATCAAAAAGTACAAACATTTCAATAGAGAAGACGGATTTAAGTTATCATCAGCATGGAATCCAGTGATTAATAAATGTTTACCGCGATTAGAACGATCAAAAACAATTCCGGATACTGTCAGTGTAGTGTGTCGAAGTGACTTCAATTACTTTTTGTTATGTGACAATGTGCGGGTGGATGAAGATTTGCAAGCTCCCCCGAACAGACGAAGGCGAGCAAGACCAGTCAGCTCGTGACCACGGTTGATGTAACCTAACCGAAACGTCGGGCAGTAAGTAGTTCGTATTAACTACTAAATAAAAATGGTGTCGCGTTTTGACCCGTTAAATTATTTTAAATATCTACGACTAGCTGCCTGCCACGGCTTCGCATCCGAACTATCCTCTATTCCACATTTTGCATGGTCATTCACTCCTATTGGTCGTAGCGTGATATGATGTGTGCCGAAAGCCTTTCTCAACAAATGGACTATCCAGCAAAAAAATAATTTTCCAATTCAGACCAGTAGTTCCTGATATTAGCGCGTTCAAACAAACAAAGTCTTCGGCGTTATAATATTAGTATAGATAAATAAATTGCCACACAGTTAAACAATTCAAAAGGTCTCAATGTAAGGTTTCCTTCGAAGTTTTTAATAACCACTAGAAAACAGTCGACCTCAGTCATACTCAAGTTCTTATTGTATTGTTGCCGAGCTGTAATCTCGAGCGATTGGCCTGATATAGCTTCGGCTTTTACCAATACAACAAGTATTTAGTGTTGATGTAAGAATAAAAAACGATTATACTCGATATTGACAAGTGTCTCAAGTAGATCATATTGTGATGACTTACTCACTACCACTACAAATTCAATTTTATTATTCAATTGCTAAGTACTTGTAAAATAGCATTTAATTTTTTTTTTTCGTGCGTTTTTTGAGCAAAATGCAAGTGGTGCCGTGTATACTTAAGTTCCTCGTCTCTTTATCGTTCCTTAATTTACTTTCCATATCAGGTGTCATCAGCCATCGCTTCGCCTCGTCGCCGTTTAGCTTACGCTTCGTATAATTTATTACTATCCGTATCTAGAACGGATCGTTTTTTAAATATTGGAAACGGGCATTATATTATTCGCTAATCGAATCCTTCGCTAAAACAGAAATTTTAGTCATCCACCCTACTGTGTTTACTTTATTGAAGCTGAATCTATATAGTGAGTTGTAAACCCAGTTCCCGACCGCGGGCCATTCACAACAATCCCAAAATAATTTATCTAGGTACTATCTATTTAATTGTCCTACACATCTGCCACTATCAACGTGTTATAGCTCACTTCCTGAACATTATCCAGGCCAATAGGCAGCGATTAAGAGACAATAGCGCTAATCTGGTTGTTAGACACGTCATCGCGCTAATATCAGAAGCTTACATGCGTATTGCGTAGTCATGCCACGAGGTTATAGGCTGTTGATTGATTAGCCACTGTGAAAGAAACAGACAATGGGCATATTCGAGACAGTCTAACCAATAGAGCGGCCAGAATACAGAATACCTGTAATTGATTGGTCGTTCGTATGAAATTGTAAAATCGAGTCTGATGCTCCAGAGGGCAATTCGTATCGGGCTTGAAGGACCAAAATGTAATATATAAAATAGTGGATTAAACTATTAAAACTAGTCCGATGCTCGTAAAATATAAAGACGCATATTAATTAACTATTTTTTGATTTATTGCTCGAACTGGAGTAGCCCGACTGGTGAAATACCTCCACCTTACAGAAGACCGCACCCAAATAACAATCACTTCTGTGTTGTTGTGTTCCTGCGTGTGAGTAAGGTTTCCAGAGCTCCTGGGGGTGCTACATTAGTAGCAGAGGTCAAGCCTTCAAGGTAAGGGCGACAATTACAGTAAATTTATTATGCTGTACTTTTCGCCCTTAAGCTAGGACCTCATTACCACTTAACATCAGGTGGGATGAGGTCAATCTTGAAGTGCAATATAAAAAAAACTACTTTAGAACCGCTAACAAATGTCATTATTTGGTTAATATAAAGATAACGACAGCCATCAAAACTGTCATATCCTGTATATCCTGTGTGTATGTGTTTTTTGCATATGGACAACCGTCAACTCGTCAGCTACTCTACAGACTACTTTAACGATATTAGACCATTTGACGGCCGACAAAATTTTCGTATTCATATATTTTATTAGGCAATTTTAACCAACAAATCGTGAGTTACCGTTAGAGGTTTACTACAACTGAACTTCAGGGTCAGTTGCATCAACTCAACTTTAAGGGTAATAGACCATTTGTCAGCCATCAAAACTGTCATATACAGAACATTTTTGCAATTCGACAATTATCGTTAAGGTTTCTAGGTCGCAATTGAGCCTAAGAAAATGCGTAGCAGCGGTCCCGTTACGGGTGCTCCCGTAGCATGTTCGTAGTTAACGGTACCTAAGTAGGTGTATCGTAGCCGCAACTACGATGGAGATATTCAGTACCTACTGTATCCTAGTATCCTAGTAGTTATTTCACTAAGCATTTCACAACAGTTTTGCACCTTTTTTTTGGGTTTCCGCTTAAAGTTTTCCTTAGAAATATGATTAACCAAGTGTAAGTAATTTGATGTCTTATTCAATATCGCGCTCCTAAATTAACTTGTCTACGCGTCGCCTCATAAAGTGATCAGTCGGCAAGCAAATTACATTAATGTACCCGTGAGTATGTACTTACATCGGCGAAGTTTAATTTTCATCAGGTACATGTTTCACCCTTCGTCGAAGGGCGCTCGCTCTAGTTACTTTTAGTTATTAATTATATCAGTACAGGTAGATGTACAGTTTCCTAAGTTTAACCAAAATACCGAAGGGAAGGAGGTACTATGATAATATACTTAATTATATAGACAACCACGAAACGTCCTATTATCTGTTGTCCTTTTTCATTTTAAACATACATAAACGATTCGGAATCATGTTTCAAATTATATCTATAATCTTTTTACTTTTTTTGACAAAATCATAAGATTTGAATGAATAAATACACACATTGAAATGAAAAACGTTATTGCCTAGCAAATAGGTATGTACTTTTATCTTGTTTTACTAATAGATACTAAATTCACTGGACTAATTTGTGCTCGGAATTTCTAACACTAGCCGCCCGCCACCACACGCGTACCAAATATTATTTTTTGCAAAACTTATTTTACCAATTACAAATATAACAAAACAATACCCTGTTTGGTACACTTGTTCTAAAATTATGCACGTACATTCCAAGTTTAATTTTTATTTATATAAATTTTGTAACATTTATACCAAAAGGTTAAATTCCTGCTAAATATTAATGATTAATGTATGAAAAAAACTAGGTAACTAAATATTAACCCCTTCACGACCCCTCGCAAAACCACGAAAACACCTTCATTATCAAATCCTTGACAAAGCTTTCAAGCGAACCCGTGCTGTCATGGCGTCCACATATCGACTGCCAGCAGGCCGCCTAAACAAACAGCGGCTTTGGTTCTGCACGATTTGTTGTCCGCCATTTTTAGGGTTCCGTACTGCTTCCGTAGTAGTGGTCAGAACGCTAGACTCGAGCATAAAGTTGTCACATGCAAGAATGCCGAAATCGAAGAGCTTGTGGCTGAGTCTAAGATCATTGGGGCGACCAAGCTCCCCATGTTAGGCTCAGCCGATGGCTTTACCATTTAGAGAAAAAAGCAGAGGATCGCACGTGGTTAAAGCCAATTTTAATTATAGTATCTAACGTTATCGGTAACTTTGTGCCGAAATTGATGTCCAGTAGGACCATAATAGGCTAATGGGAGAGGATTGCAGCGTCAAAAAAGCCTATCTGGGCCGGTCTTCGGTCGGTTGGTTGGCTTAGGTATTGTTGGAGCAACACTACATCGCGGGGTCGATCTTCAGAAGAATGTTGACGGCTGACGGGCGAGCACACAGAATCGCAAAACGTGGCAAGATCTCATATCGGAGGTCAAGATACACTTTGGGTCACTATACCATGGAAGCAATTAAATAAGTATACAATAAGTTACAAAAATACTGAAACAACTTTCTAAAAGCAAACACAGCCCTTTTTGCCGTTAATAAAAAAAACCAGAAAGTTCATATTCTCACAGATGATGTATTTCTGTTTTTAATAAAACAGCGAATACTCAAACTAGAAAAAAATATATTAAGGTGACTCCAATACAACATTTTTTTTTAACCATTTTTATAGATTATGGTACAGAACCTTTAGTGCGCGAGTCCCATTGCTCGTTTTCATACGACGCGTCAGCTTGCGGTCGGCGTTGCCGCCGTCGAACCGATGGGTAAACATAGCTGCTTATTTACCTCGCGGTTACATTTATGGGTAAATGTTAGCAGGGAAAATAAAAACTCGGTGGGGCCATAACACATATGGCGAGTTAGGGTTACAGAATTTGAGAAAGAAGAAATAAAAAAACATTCATTGGCACACATAGACACACAACTTTTGTACATATAGTAGGTACTTAGATAAGGTACATTTATATGCCAAAAGGTCCCAACCTCAGCCTGAGCTGCTGCAGCGCAATACTGCATCAACGCTGGTTTTCAGGCGAGACCTTGTGGTGCACTCACGCAATATAAAAGTAACAAGAAAAGTTTATTTGAAAACAGAAGTTGAGGGTTTCGCTTCGACAGATGGCAGCTGCTATTAATATGGTTTTGCTATTAATAATATTTTTAATGTAAACTGCCTTCTTGTGTTTTGAGTGCAGGATTGTGATGTCAGGATCTTAAGTTCGATCCCCAGGTCGAGCAAGGTATGTTACGGTTTTTTGGCAAGCGTGATTAAAGTCAACATCCATTATATAGTAAAGTTAACGGTAACTTTGTTTGTAATTTAAATGCAGTAGGTATTTTACATATTTATTTATAACGCAAAATTAAGTTGCATGATTCCAAACAGTTAAATATACATAGGTTAAAAGTTAAGCAAAATAGGCAGAATCTTATAAAACTATTTACACAGCTGTTTATTCTTGTGTGTATTATATGAAGTAATGTGAAGATTTTATTACTAACCATCAAATTGAGAACTTACTGTCCTTACGGTGCATCAAATCAAAATAATTTAAATTACTACAAAGTATTAATAGCTCCATATATACTTAAAACAATGCACCTAATAGTGATTTTTATCAAGGCGAAAACTTATTACACACATAATCCATATTTTAAATAGAAAAAATGCCGAAACCTATTAAATAATAGATCCAGCTAAATAATACTAGATACTATAAAATAAATAATAATAGATACTAAATAATGAAACGAAATGTTGAAAAAGTAGGTAAAATCCCAGAGATAAAAAATATCAGTTTGATCTTGTTTTCAATGCATAGACTACGATTTGTTATCTAAAACAGTCCTCGCCAAAAATAGAAATAATGCTTACATAATTGAAAAGTCTGTTTGTGAGGTATCACAAGATGAAATTCCCGCTTACATTGATTTTAACGCAAAACAAAAGCAGACAGCCCTCAAAGAAACAATACGATTTTCCAAATAATTGAATAAACAGCGGAATAATTTAGTCGGGAGACCGATGTGGCATCATGGCGGGGCCGGATGTTCAGCCATCTTGATTGTGCGCGGATATTGGAGATGTACCAGGGAATATGCATGTTATTTTTAAGTTTATTTTTTTCTAGAATATTACGAAAAGTATCTTTATACAACTGTATTGGTTTTTACAATTTTTATAATGTTTCACGCCGCATTAGCTTCACTATACGTTAAGGTCGTGGGTAAAATATTGATTAAACTCTAAAGAGTTTGATAATCTTTCTAGATGTTTTTATTCGTGTAATCGTCATAATAGATATTTAAATGTGTGCCATCTTCATATGTTTACCGTGATAGCTTTGATGTTTATAGCATACTAGATATTTCTTATTCTTATATAAGTCGCGGACATTTTAAGTATTATTTTAGTGCAACTTTGTTAGTTTTGTTAGATTTATGCTATACAACTTCCACAAGATAATCTGTTTTCATAACCAGGATAAATCGATGTCTTTAAACGGCCATACATTCTAATTGTTTGAAAAATTTCGATTCGATTTTTATCACTAATAACATATTTAAAAATATGTTTCGTTAATATATATCATATAACATGGTTCTAAAGAAAATAATCTATAACAAAGACCGTATGCACGATTCAAATATTTAGCAAATTTAACGCGGCACTTACTTTAAACCCGATTGTACTTTGAAAAGAGCTTAAACTGGCTTATTAGCTTCCACTAAAACTTTGATAAGCCATACAGCACCCAACCCGAGTTCTATTGTGAACTATGTCAACACTCACGTGACATAGGCAGAAATGGACAACTGTTCGTCATGTTTAACACACACATTCTTAGTAGTACTACGTTTAGCAGACTAAGTTAGATTTAATTTATAAATTTACTTTCTTTACTACTCAAAACATTTTAAAACTTCGATTTAATGCTAGAAGCATTCTCTAACAGTCAACGCTTGGGTCATGCAGAAAAGTAGTTTATAGCCATTGTTTAGTCTAAACCATCAATATATTCTGCCTTATTCTAAGGTATATAAAAATCATCTATGAGGTCCTGGTTCGATCCCCGGTCGGGTAATGTACTTTTCTATATTGTCTCGGGTCTGGGTGTTTTGGTACCATAGTTGTTTCTGTTTTCTATAACACAAGTGCTTAAGCTACTTAGCTCAAAATCAGAGCAATGTATGTGATGTTATCCAATTACATATCTTACGCCGATACCCGAGACGCCCTCCCTTACATTGGCAGCTTGTTTACCCTGTCTGCTAAAATGTGTACCCGTTCATACCTGCGTTATCGATCTTAGTCAACCAAAACATTGTCCAACATAACGTTCGATTAACGTCAATAACAGGAAAACTATGGCATTAATCTCGATCTCGAGCTTAGCATAAAGTAATGATTTATTTATTCCTTAGAATACCGAAGCCAAAATAGGTATGACTTATATTTTTTTTTATATTGCTTTTTGGCAATCGTAGCGTGTGTGTGTGCGTGCGTGTGTGTGTGTACCCATAATTATAGACAAATATTAATTATATTATGCAAGAGAAAAAGTAATTACTTAACTTACTTAAGTAGGTAACGAATAAAGTCCTTATTATGGTGGCAAAATATGAGCCATCACTGGCTAAAGGATTAACTCGTCAAAATTATAAAGTCCCCGTTTAATTTTAAATAATAACGAAGTATCATCGGCAAATAATACAATCATACACCCATAAAAATAGGGTATAAAGTCCAAAGTTTACTGTCTCGGTGGATTATTGTACCTTTGTGCTCCGCATCTATAAAATAGACTCAAGAACGGCCCTCTCACAAGACTAATAATAAAAGCTTTTACTCCCACAATGGGATGTAAATACAAGGAAACAAAAATAATTGCGTACCATTTATATAGAAACAAAACGTAGCAATTACGTCTGCTCCGTCGGAATTGTTCTTATGGATGACGTCACAAATAAGGTCTCATCCCCTTGCGATTACGAAGATTGAGAACATACTCCTCTGCATAATCTCTGTCATTAATATTCACTAAGCCCCGAATAATAAGTAGTCAAGTTAGAAATAGCTTACGGTATTTGTATCCTTTAACTAATAAATAAAGGGTTTCGTTGCTTACATTTTTGCCTCATCATTTCTTAATAATGTTAATTTTTAGCAACAATTTCGGTTTGGAGCTTGGCACAATGATACTAGTATATATATGTGAACATTAGGTTTTGAAGTATATGTATGCGCTCACATACAATTTTTCCGCATTTTCCAATAATTTTTAAAGAAATAACTGGTGAAATACCTCCACCTTACAGATGACCGCAGTCAAATAACAATCACTTCTGTGTTGTTGTGTTCCTGCGTGTGAGTAAGGTTTCCAGAGCTCCTGGGGGGGTGCTACATTAGTAGCAAGAGTCAAGCCTTCAACGTAAGGTGAAGTCCAGTAACAGATTTATTATGCTGTACTTGACACCCTTAAGCTAGGATCTCATTACGGACTGCGGGCTAGAAGATGACACGGCGAAGCACACCTTGGTTTCGTGCCCGTCGTGGACAGAACAGAGAGCCGCCCTAACGGCCGTAATAGGGGCCAATCTCTCCCTCCCGAGCATCGTCCAAGCCATGCTCGGGGGCGAGGACGCTTGGGCGGCGGTAGCCTCCTTCTGCGAGAACGTCATCTCGCAGAAGGAGGAGGCAGAGCGCCAAAGGGAGAACGACCCGTCTTCCCCAGCGCTAAGAAGGCGCAGAAGAGCCAGGGCGCGGCGGCGCTACGACCGCGCCGTTCTTCCGCACGGAGACCAGTTGGCTGGTGGTGTGAGGGCACCCCAGTCGGCATTGCACTCACGGTCTCCAGTGCGAGGCGGGGATGGTTTAGTGGATTGACCACCCCCGCTTACTCCCCCTACCACCCAGGGGGGAAATGTCGGGGCTGCGAAAGCGGCCATTCCGCCGGCGGTGCTGTGGATGGAAAGGCTAAGCTAATCTCCCACAACGCCGCCACTAAGGCGATGAGGTCCACCGGGGAGTTTTAGTTAGGGTAGTCCTGCCCTTTTCAGGGCAGGGAGTCCCACACACGCCGTCACCCCCCTCAGGGTGGCGGTACGGTGCGTCAATGCATTTCTCCCCGTCAAAAAAAAAAAAAAAAGGACCTCATTACCACTTAACATCAGGTGGGATGAGGTCAATCTTGAAGTGTAATATTTTAAAAAAATGATTCTTCGCTCTTATTGGTCGCAATAGTATTGTTTTGCCTAACATCTCCTTTAATAAATTGACTATCTATATAACAAAAACATATTTTTGAAATTAGAACCAGTGGTGATGACATTGGCGCGTTTAAACAAACCAACTCTTCAGCTTTTATATAGATGTAACTATTAAGTTACATCTATATATTAGATGTATATCTATGTAGCGGGTCGGGATGCATAGTTATATCAAATGTATTTAGAAAATCACTTGAATAAACTATTTATAAAACCAAACACATCGTCTTACTCGTCGTACGTCGTCTAGCAAAATGCCCCGTCTTCTGTTCATCTTCTTATTCTTTCACTCATCATTCTCAATCACTCACACCGTTCGGATATTCGTACACACATTCAAAACGCTCGGATACGTCCATATCCCACATCTATATAGAATTATCTTGTCCCACCGTCTCTACCATTTGTGCGTCGAAGGCGAGACCGAAAGGACTAGCCTTTCGGACCTTAGCTGCTATTTTGGCTAGGGTCTGACCAGAATCTTGATATGACGAGTTTGGTTTATTTATTGGATGGATTTCCATCAATGCCAGATTTATATCCGGTACCAATATTTGAAAAACAATCCGTTTTAGTTACGCATAGTAATATAATATACGTGGTGTAAGCTAAAAACGACTGACGGACGACTGATGACAGCTGATATGGAAAGTAAATTAGAAATTAGAATTAACAACCCGTAGACAAAACGGACAGTCATTTTTGACACATCACGAATCGTGAAATATTGGACCCGGACGTTAGATGTAAAGGCATGGGTGCAATAACCAAGTAGTTTAATTAAGTGTTTATAGTAAAATCAAGTTACATTATTTTTTAACAAATATATTAGTACTAGCTGTGCCCGCGACTTCGTTCGCGTGGACTACATCCGTTCATGGTCGATTTTACCCCTTTCTCCCCTAATATTCGAAACAAAAAGTAGTCTAGATTTTAATCCAAGTTTCGAGCTATATTTGTGCCAAATTTCATATCTCTAACTTCAAAAATAAACATTTTTCCATATAAACTTTCAAAGGTGGTATTACCCCCATCCCCCCCTTATTTTCAAATAAAAAGTAGCTTTTGTCCGTTCTTGAGATTCAACGTATACCTATACCAAATTTCATCAAAATCGGTTGAGAGGTTTAAGCAGGACAGCGTAACAGACAGACAGACAGAGTTACTTTCGCATTTATAATATTAGTAGGGATAATCGGAAATTATAATCATTTTAAACTAAAAAAAACACGCTTTTATAGCAAACCGAATTAAAAAGTAGAAATTAATTGTTAATTACAAACAGAAAAATTCAATTTTGAGTAAAAATCCGTGGGGTGCTTATTGATGTATTGCAAGTTACAATTACATGAGGGTAAGGTATGATAGGTAAGAAAATATCGTAAAATATTTAAAAAAACCTTTTTTTTTTCATTCTGAGGTTTCACTTTCCAGCTCCCTTGATGCTAACCCACCAAACATCAAACTGTTATTGGTTCATCTAAATCGGAATCGTTAAAAATAATTGGTTTTCGCGCGGGGCGGCATCCGCTCGACTTTTCACGCCCATTAGAGTGATAAATTGCGAGATCAGATATGAAGCCGGTGCGTGACACGCGACACGTTAATGCCACACATACTATATATGTTTACGCGCCGCACATATAGCTTCGTCTATATACAGGCAGCAAGACGGCAAACCGAAGTTGTATAGTTCACTTTTATATTTATTATTTAAATTGCATTTCAAGATTCACCTCATCCCACATGTACCCTTAACAAGTGGTTTTAGGTCCTAGCTTAAAGGTGACAAGTACAGCATAATAACGGTGTTACTGGACGCCCTACCTGAAGGCTAGACCCCTGCTACTAACGTAGCACACCCCAGGAGCTCTGGAAACCTTACGCGCAGGAACACAACAACACCGAAGTGATTGTTATTTGGCTGCGGTATTTTGTAAGGTAGAGGAATTTCATCATTCGGGCTACTCTAGTTCAAGCAATAAATTGGCTATGCCCTACCTCTCTTATGATATATTACAATCTGACGAATAATGCGTTAAATTGTAAGCAATGTATTACGGTTCACAATGATTCGACATTTCATAATCTTGCGATACAATTTTGCAGTGACAGCATAGAGAATAGACAGGCTGGACTAGCAGGGGCCGGTCAAATCTCACGAAGAAAGAACCCCTGGGATAAAAAGGTTCTTGAATGGAGACCGCGTCTGGGTTAACGTAATGTAGGAGATCCTCTGGCTAGGAATGATGATCTATAAAAGACATAAGCATATGTTTTAAAGAAGTGTAAACATTTAATCCTTCACACACGGAGATAGTTTGTACCAGACTGAGAGTTGCGATTAATTATTTCCATTTCGAAATAACTTCGGTGCCGTGTTTTGACACACATTCCAAAGTCTACTTTACATGGCTAGTGCCAGTCAATATGACTATTGCTTCGTGAGTTAGTAGTTGTGTGTACATTAGGTAGGCAGTAGTACGTCCGAGTTACAAATACGGGCCCGTATTAACATGCACCCCCACGGCATGTTATCGCATTAGGCGGGAAACGTAATTACTAACTCAATATAGCGCCGGAGGCGTTGCCCGCATCTGATCCGTCATAAATTGATCAGCTTAGCTGCCACTTGCGTCCGAACCGCTGATCGTTATTCGAATTTCAATTAAAAGGTCGTTTCACATCGAAAATATGACTCTTGGCACTCCTTATTGCCATTAATAAGCTTTATACATGACCTCAGAATAACAGCTGTGCCGTTTGACCACTTAAATTTTAGGTAAATAGGTTTTTGATAGCAACCAATTTGTAGATATTTGATCTACTCGTTTTGGAAGAAAAAGTATTTGCTAATCATATTGTTGAAAAAGAAAACAAATTTCATTACAGTCTAGTTTATGTTTTATGTGGTCACCTATTTAACCAGACAGCTTTTTCTATGCCCACTCAACGAATATTACAGGATTTTATTTACAAAACATTAACAGCATGACCAGCATCGAACAAAAGTATGTTTTTAGAATAATACAAAATACAATTCTATAGTGCGCGGCATTATATATTATAATTTGCTTCTAATAAAACAATTCAACCATGTTTACAGCCAATATGGTCGCGTACTGTTCGTTTCGAAAGAAACTTTTTGCCGCTTAAACTTAGACTGTGGCTCTTTACTGTTTTTTTTTCCATGAGACTACAGTATAAGGTCCTTCAATAAAGACCAATGTAAAAAGATTTATACAGGAAAATATTCAATAAGACGAATAGGTTCAGGGTCAGTATTGCATGAGTGATACCCCTGATGTTACAAACGTCCATAGGCTACGGCAACCGTTCACCAACAAGCGGGTTTATGCTTCATTGCCACCTGTATGGTTAAATAAATAAATAAATATTGAACAACACCACATACATTGCTCTGATTCTGTGGTAAGTAGCTAAAGCACTTGTGTTACAGAAATCAGAAACAACGAAGGTACCACAACACCCAGACCCGAGACAATATAGAAAAGTTCGTTTCCCATATTGACCCGACCGGCGATCGAACCCGGAACCTCAGAGATGGCGCGACGCCAAAGTCCGGCACGCTCGCCTCTCGGCTACGGAGATCGTCGAGATGGTTAAAAATAAAGACTACTTAAAATAAAGACTAAATATATGAGTACGGTGTAAGTGTTCCATAAAAATTAACTAGACGTTATTGAATAGCTTAGTTTGTCGTTGGCGGAAATTGCACGAAGAAGTTCCAAAGTTCCTAAGAAAGCATTTTTTTCCGGCGCGTTGTCTTGTAAAAAGTGACTCGTATTTTTTGGCTTCGAGGACACTTTCTGATAAAGACGCGGGTGGCACTTGAACTGTTTTGACCTCCAAGATAACGTAATTTATAGCGGGGAGAATGAAATGATGAAATATGACCGAGATCGCCATCTCTCTTAGCAAAAAGTTCGGATAAGTAATTTTATCAATATGTTATGCCCAGAGGCGTACCGTTGGTAACCCCATTTAAATGTTCCAACTATATTTTAATTTTCATTCTAGGTAATTATTGCAATCGGTGGTTAAAAATAAACACGTACACTAATATATAGTTGGATGTCCCCTAACAAAAAACATGTCCCATTCAGTCGGTGGTTTTGAATTCGACTTTTGAATCATGTATAAGAAACAACCTGAATTAAAAACACAACAATAAAAATAATTTTAATGATCTATGTATGAAGTATTTTACTTGTTAAATTTTTAACTCAACACGGTTGTACTATTATTTATAATTCAATAAAAAATATTGCACAACATCACATTCATTGCTCTAACTGCGTGGTGGAAACACTTGTGTTATAAAAATTAGAAACAAAATACCCAGACTGGAAGAAATATAGTAAAGTTATTTTCCTATATTGACCAGACCGGGAATCCAACCTGTGACCTCAGAAATGGCGTGACCCCTAAGTCTGTCCCGTTCGCTTCTGGGCCGATTCAAATAATAATAATAAATAATAAATATTGTACAACATCACATACATTGCTCTGATTCTGTGGTATGTAGCTAAAGCACTTGTGTTACAGAAATCAGAAAAAACTAAGGTACCACAACACCCAGACCCGAGACAATAAAGAAAAGTTCGTATCCCATATTGACCCGACCGGGGTTCGAACCCGGAACCTCAGAGATGGCGCGACGCCAAAGTCCGGCCCGCTCGCCTCTCGGCTACGGAGGTCGTCCAATAATTAAACTCAGGTAAACATTATTTACAACACAACATTTAACCCCACTGAAAGGCAATCCAAATTAATAACAGGTAAAGAAAGCTTAACGTTTGTGTGGCGAACGTTTTGAAAGGGACCTCTAATAGCTTAATCTTTATTTAAAATCATTGGGCCGAGATAATTTCGGGTCGGCAGCAAAGATCACCATTACCGTTCATTGTCCAGACAATGGACCCGCTAAAATATTTAAGAAAAGTTTAATTTTAAACTTCTTTTGTTTTAGGGGTGGAGCCGCGCAGCTGCTGCTGAGCCCATCACCTGGGCTCATTGTTCAGTAAGTACATCTGACTTTGTCCACGTTTTCTTTGATGTAATAAAAACTTTTGAGTGTCATCTTTTTTTTGTGTCATGGCACTTTCTAATGACTTAGCTGTTTCTAGCATCCAGATCGGTAATTTTTAACCCTACCACAATCAGTGTAACACAGTGTATTAAGGAGCTGACCACATAAATATTTTCTATTTTACATGAATGTATTATGCACCTGCAAGCAATAAAAACGGAATTACCGACCTTAATTTAAGCCGGGATAACTCCTGAATATGGGTGTGATTTTAATTATTATGTTTTTTATATGTATGTAATCAATCTTCTTTCATAATTTTGTTGTTATAATTAGAATCAAGAACCAAGGGTGTGTCCCATTAATGTTGTTTATTTACTACTCTTCTTATGCCCGCTTCCAATATTTAACGATTCGTAATGTGTTAAAAAATTACTATCCGTTTTTCTACGAGTCGTTAATTCTAATTTTAAATTTACTTTCCATGTACCAGCTGATATGTCTTCCTGTCGTTTCTAGCTTACGCCTCGTATAATTTATTACTATCCGTAAATAGAACGGATAGTTTTTCAAATATTGGAACCGGGCATTAAACGTAAACCTAGGGAACGCCTAAGGACGGTGAACAGCATATCTAAGTAAACACTTGCAGTTCGATATTAGTTCTTATGCCAACGATTTAAGATCGTGGACTTGTGTAGTCTTACACTCTTTCCACTGTATTTCCAGCAAAACCATCTGGTGAATACGCACGACTATCCGCAGTTTTCTACGTAGTCCCATTTCTAGCAGCGCATGTTCACAAAACAGTTTCCACTTTGTTATCCTTACTTAGTGTCACAAGGTATTCCGAGCCTTAATGCAGCGTATAAAATTTGCTCTTCAAAACACGCATTTGCCCGTCTCAGCACTTGCCGCCTAACAATTAATCAGCATCTGTGCACAGACGAGCAAGGAGGAGTGAGGCAACATCGCTCTAAACTTGAATATTTGTATTGTGGAATCAGAAATCTAACCACAAGCCTGGAATAGCATCGTTTGATTCACATGTACGGTTTTTTCCTGAATTGGATGTCTTTATATGATATGGTAGTTTTAATGTCTGCTTTTAATAAATTGGTGTAGATAAATTGTGTCTATAATGTACATTTTAAATTGTTTTTTTACCTGGTAAGTACGTATTTTCCTATCTTAAGTTTATTAAACTGGGTGTCTTTTTTAAATATCGACTTTTAATGTGTGCTATTAATTCTTTGATGAAGTTACATTTTAGTCTGCTTTACTTGAGTCACTTCTGCCTCAGAAACAATGCTATGTTTTTATATTCGTTCGGTGCATGCAACAGCCTACTTTCTATTTTCTTGAAACCTACAACATTTCCGAATTTTCACACAAATGTATGTAGGATAAATCCGAACGTGATAATGTGTATACGAATATCCGAACGGTGTGAGTGATAGAGAATGATGAGTGAAAGAGTAAGAAGAGAAACAGAAGACGGTGCATTTTGCTGACGTACGACTAAGAAGACGATGTGTGTGTTTTATAATTAGTTTATTTTAGTGATGTTCGTTAATATATATGATATAACTATAAACTCTCATTACATCCCGACCCGCTACATGTATGTAAGCAATAAGTGCTGCAGTGTTGACTAGCGGAACTACTGACATTGTTGTATATAACTAGCACTCCGTAAAAATCACCGTTTTGGTTCGTGCTAAGGGCAATTAATGTATTTGAATTAAATTTGGTAGCACAACACATAAGATAGTAAAATAACATATAAGATAGTTCTTATTCCGTGATAGCGTACAGTATCATGCCTTACCGTAACCTCTGTTACACTATGCCCTAAGTGACTCACGCACTTCTCCGGGCACCTGAGCTCATTACTTATTTTAGCGGTGAGAGTAAATTATTAAATTCGCACCGCTTTCGCCTTTTGTCTAACAAAGTTGGCGCTCAAAAGTTTAACAAATCGTCGTATTTTAAAATAGTATGAAATTTTGACATCAGCAAGCTTACTGCCAAAAACGAACCGAATGAATGAAAGATTTTACTGTCGACGATTATTCGAAAGTTCGAGAATTATAAATCAAAACGCTTTATTCGCATTCGAAGTGAATTAATTACAAGTCGGAGAATGAAATTTTGTAGTAGGTATACCCTTTTTAAGGTCCACTTTAATCAGTTTGTCTATCTGTCCGTTTGTCACAGTCAGGCAGTCTGTATCTCAAGGACGGTGATAGATACAAAGTTAAAATTTCACAGATAATGTATTTATATTGCCGCTATAACAACAAAACACTTCTGCCTCTAACATAACAACAAATACTAAAAATAAAATAAAACAAATACTTAACGGCAGCTCCTATACGTAATTTTTTTTACCGTTTCTTGCTCGATATTAAGATTAGGTTACAGATAATGGTACGTAACCCTTCTTGCGTGTGTCCCACTCGCACTTGGCCATTTTTTGTTCTTTAATATTTTTTTAATAAAATTTTTTTCCTCTTATTTTGTACTATTTTAATTTTGAAAGACAGGTCAGGTCAGTGACTGAATGCAAAAATGGGTGCATTCCACGAGCCGAGCGGACTCATTAGCGGCTGCACTAATTGCAACGCTGCAACGCCACTCATCCGACTCTACGTCGAAAACCACAAGAAACAATATTGTTTTATGTTTTACTTCTAATCCGAATTAAAATTCCATTAAATAAAAATAATCATTTCTTTCATATTATTTATGTTCTCTGATATTTTTCTTAGATGTATGAAGGTATGAAGGTACAGTCACGTGCACTAATATGTATACAATCGCATTCTAAAGCAAACCATATGGTAACGTCATAAGACCTCAAGTGTTTACATTTCATTGCTCGTGACTACACAGTTCATTAAAATAATATTACGAGACAACGCTTTGATATTTCTTTTATCAGCCTACATTATTGATTTAGGAACAACTCTGTATCTCGGGTCTCTAAGACAGTTTAATTTATCAGAAGATAGTAGGTAGATATAGATTGTATTTACGTATTAAAAACTATAAATACCTTAATCCGAAAACAACTGAGTTTTGGAAGTTCATGTAGCAGTGGGTGTAATTTCTACTAAAATAACAAACACGTGGGTTGGTCCTTAAATGGCTATTAATGTTTTCACTGAAAACGGGACAAGAATTCATTTCGAATGCTATAAACTTAGATACTCTAGTAGACACGCCTATCATATTTATTTGGAAAATTATGCAAGAACCAATTCAGCCATTTGAGTCCCACAGCTGGGCACAGGCGCTATATCATCAAATAATAAATTGTGTTTCAGTAAAACAAAGTCCTATAAATATCTGTTAGGTGATTGTTGTAATTATGTATAATGATTCTTTGTTATTCGTATGTGTAAATTTTCAAGCTCCAAAATGTATCATATTACATACCAAGTGGTTATTTGAGTTTCTTACCTGAAACAGAAATAAATTATGTCAGACAAAGAAGAGATTACAATGATATAAAAGAAATTTAATTTTACATGATTCTATTATATGTGTCCGTTTGTCCACTTACTCTTCCTATTTGGCTTTTATAAATGTTTGTGCGTGTATCAAATGACGTCATTAGATAGTTTGAAAAAAATCTAATCCAGTAGATGATAACGTCAACAGTAATGTTTTAATGTTAAGACATTATAATATCTATCAAGTCTGTTAGTTGCTTACAATTTGGAAAGTCAGCTACAGAAGTTCAGAATTAGATCTTATATTGGTCACTCCAAAATACTTTTGGGCCGTAGTTAATTGGATATACTGCCATGAACATTTCCAACATAAGATTAAAAATGTACAACTAAAAGAGTCATTTTTAAATTTTGTAAATGAAAATGTCTCTTTTCAAATAACAGTCTAAAACCTAAAAAAAGTTTAGAACGCACCATTCCCGCTCAGGTACAACAACGCTTGATCCGGACGAGGTGTCCGGTTGACCCACAAGCCGCAGCCGGGAACAAAAGCCTATCAACAATGGCACGACCTTGGCTCGAGCGACGCCGGATGCCGCGCCTATGCCTACACACGAGTGGCCGTTAGAGAGCTTTTTGATCTCATGAGCTGTCTTGAAAGTCTTTGTCCATTTATATCTGTCCTGAGCCGACGAGCGTCCCAGATAACATTTCAAATTTAACTTTACTACTCGCTTGGGAATCTGCTCGTTTATGGAGTTAAGCAAAAGAATGAGATTTATGTGATGACTTGATATAAGATATTAAAAGTAATCACATGAATGTCTTTTGAAATTAAATTATATATATTTTACTTTTAATTTCTACTTAATGAGTAAAGTTCACTAACTATTCTTTAGAGAGTAAACTGCTAATCTATCTTGATGATGTAATCACTTATATTGTACTTCTGAAAGCGTCTAACCACGAAAGCTTTTTTGCTATATCGTTTTTTATTTTTAAAAGTATAGTTATTAAGAATTTAGTAGTAAAAAGATTGGACCTGAACTCATAAAAAATAAGCACGCACCTTTTTACCCTAAAATTATAATGGAATCCACTTTCTTATCATCCGAATTATCTACACTGTTAGAGCTAAAGTACCATCGTTTAAATGAAATTCCACGTGAACCGCATCATTACGTACATTTGAACGAACTTTCATCGCATTAATATTGGCGTTAAACGCAAATCTATTTGGCGGTCGCATAATTCAGACTGGATTCCATTCGACTCGTGATTTCGTTTCGGAATTATTGTTATAGTTTCTGTGAAATATTTCGTTAGTGGTTTTTCAAATGGGCTATTATGAAATTAGAAGGCCCTTTTACAATTTCAGTGCTCATACAGGATATTAATAAACTTAATATAAAATAACACCTTTTTATTTTTAGTTCGTACTGTATAAGGCTAAAATGGTTAGATAACCATTTTAGCCTTATACAGATGGATTGGACTTCTTTAATGAAGTATTTTTCTGTTAGTACCGCTAGAAAATTTATATAATTACAATAACACGTGAGTTTGGTGTTCTATGACTAGTGTTGCCCAAATTCCGTCTTGGTCTTGCAGTCTTGGTCTTGTTCTTGAGTTTTTGCAAGACCAAGATCAAGAACAAGACCGCGTATTTTTAGCAAGACCAAGACCAAGACTGACCGTCCAAGACTTGAGCAAGAACAAGACATAGCCTGCAATACTCTTGCGTCTTGCAGCTAGGACTTTTATTGGCTCACACAAACTTTTTACATACAGTAGGTTCAAAATTATTTAAATGATAATGTGCCAATAAGGTCTCAGCCTCAGCATGAGCTGCTGCAGCACAGTGCCACATCAGCGCTGGTTTCCAGGCGAGACCTTGTGGTGAGTGGCTTATATAAAAGTTACGTTAAGTTAGTTTTATTACATGACCATACAAAGAAAAACAGCAAATATAAGTAAAATATATATAAAAACAATACAAACAGTGAACATAATTCCATATAGTTTTATAAACAGAACACGAAATTTGAAAATTTAGAAATGTACAATAATTTACATGAAAAGGATACACAGCATCACTCGAGTGAGAAAAAGAAGAAGAAGCTAGGTGGAAGATTAAACCCCAAAACATATTGTCTTATTAATAGGGCATGGAAAAAAAAATAATAAGTCTAGTTTGTTTGTGGTCCTATCTTAGACTGTCTGTACTATTGTTACCGCAGCCACGCGCACCCTATTCGACAAATAACAAAAAACGTGGCATCATGGCATGGTGGACACTCAAGAACGATCCCGCTCGACATTGGAATTATCAAACTTATGGAAGAGTTCGGAGATAGATTAGCGCTATTTCACGGAGTAGTTAGGTGTAACAGTTCGGTGTATAGGTAGGTACGCTTAGGAATTCTATGAGACGCAAAAAACTGTATCAAAGAATATGAAAAACTGGACCTATGCGCATTACGACTAATACCATAAATATAGCGAATAAAAAAATATCTATTAAAATCAAACTGAGTGCATGCATAGTTATGTTTTAACCATCGGCACTTTGATAATGCGGCATCAAAGGTTTTGTACTTACTTCTCAAAGAAATTTGCCGCTTTTCGGAAGTACATAGTCATGATACACGCGCCGGCGGCTTCTTTTGAAATCTAAAACAATCGTTGCCGCCGCGCCGAACAAAAAAAAAACATATATTGAGCGTGGAGTACCGACAGTAATCGTATTTATTATGACAATGTGAAATAAAATTGGACCAACCAGCTTATCATATCGAACCCATTAATTCAAAAATGTAAAGGTATCTTTTTTCAATAAAGTGTTGAGATTTCCGACAAGCGGAAAAGCGAAATTAATCACGCTGCCTGCAGAATGACGTGGAAAATATTAACGTTTTTCCCAAGGGCTCAGTGAGCTATTCTCGTTTTACGCAACTTTATTGGAAAATAAAATATTGATCACCATTTTAATTACAGTTTACGCAACTAAATATATAACATCATATTGTATTTCAAAGATAGTAAGATGCTTTGATAGACTAGTATATATAAATACTAGATTAAAGTCGGCTCTCGAGTCAAAGAAAAGTACCTATGTAATAAGTATTTTTGGAACAAAACTCCGATTTTAATCACGGAACTCAATTTGAAAAACATAGCTATTATGTTTAATAGCTATGTTTTACTCACTAGCTATGTTGCAGTACACACAATGACATGGATTTCATTTCAATTATGGAGACCTTTGCTCTACAATGGAGCATTATTAAACTGTCTATAGGAACATCACTATAAACCTTTTTTGGTACGGTTAAAAAAATCCTTATTTCCAATATTTGAAAAAGAAAAAATGCTCTAATACTTCAGTATTCACGGCGCTGGGGTGGCGGGAGGGCCCTTGCGCAGCTCTCAGCACCACTCAGCTGGAGCGAGTGAGTCCATTCAAACTCATTACCGTTCAATTGTAAACCAAACAAGCGCCGACAGATGCAGAAACAAGTGAGCGGGTAGAAACACGCGTACAGTGACTATACCTCGGTACCTTGTCGTCAACTTTCTGTTTGACTTACTTTTTTTTGAGTAGAATCTATATTTATTTAACTCATAATTACAGTATTAAATTGAAATACAAAAAATACAACAGGACTATATACATGAACAAAACTATACATAAAAATATTTAAAAAAAAAGAGAATACCTATATACAAAATATTCACAAAAGATAGTCCGCTCCAGCGTTAAGGGTGCCCAAAATGCTAGCTACATTGCGTCTTTGAATGACTAAACTTAGTTTGATTAACCTATGTGGTTCCATGTGACATTAAACTTAAATGTATACCGACTAAACATGCTGACTCTAAGCGAACATTTAACAAAATTGTAATTTAGATAACGTTGCGGCTATGTTATCAAGCATCGTGGGCCCATCTCTTAAATTGAGAAAGGCTGAATACTAATTATGGATCTAGAACGTAACGGCGCTGTGTTGAACTTGAAAAAAAAACAAAATTATTAATTGTTTGATTGACCGTAATGTACGTGACAATAATCACGATATAACACACATGAAGTGGAATTTTTAAACCCCTTCCTGTAACATAAATTAAAATTTTCACAATAGGTAACACTGACATGAGCTTAGTTCCAGATGTGTTACAATTAAGGATCCAATCATTAAATCTTTGTTTTGAATTACTTGTAACTGAACAGACAGTTAATCACAATATAATGTTCTTGTTTGAGATTGATTTAGTCAGACTAGCGCGCGGCATAAACAAGCCACTCCAGACCGATGTTCTATTCTGTCAGAACCGAATCTCTTCAGGGAGATAACGTAAGCAACTCTAGACTAAAATATCAGCGGGCTAGATTCGCAAATGACTTGTATTTATTCAGAGTTGGCGTGCTCTGGAGATAGTGGGTCCATTGAAGATTTATGGGGCACGCCCGCGCGGCCAACGGGCGAGCTGGCCTGGCTGAGACAGCGAGATTAACAGGCATTAGTGGTGATAGTTTGATTAACCACTTCCGACCTTGTACGCAGATCTATGATTATTTGCTTGGTATTATTTCGCCTTTTTGATATGACAACGCGATATCTGTAAAGTTTTGTTACTCGAAGATGTCAAGTTTGCATTTAGCTCTATAAAAAAGAATATTTATTTATATAGATAGGTATGTTATATGTAAAAAGTTGTATCCAAATCGCAAGTAAATTCATTTAATTAATTTAATGGACAAAATTGTATTAGTTTCCACCTTGATCATGACCTGTTAACTATTATATTATACAAACAATAATTCCTACAAATTTATTAACTATAGATTTATATTCTTTACGATCGCACAAAGGAACTTCCACCGAGCCAAAGATTTTAATTAATTTTAAAACCATTATGTATTCCAAAAACTATAGAAGGTATGCAAGGTTCAGTTTCGATGCAAGGAATTACGAGAAAACCTTACCTCTTCCACATTCAAAAGATTTAACGTGCAGAAAAGTAAAAGGTACATTTGAAGATTCTGTGACCTAGCAACTAGTACCCGTTAATTGCGGGGAACATTTGAAAATCGCACCCTGCTAATTGCTCTAGAAATTACGGTCCATATTTAGTTCGCACAAGGAAAAAATCGCTAGAAAGTGGGTCAGCTAAAATCGCTGCCGAGGCAAGTTGAGGGCGGATCGGCGAGACCCGAGTTTTGTTTAACACTCCAGGACGAGGGCCCTTCTGGCCCGTCAAAGGAGCAGCTATACGTATCAGGACATAACAAAATATAAAGGTACAATTTTCGACAGATTTAGCAGAATGCATCGGATTTTGGCGAAGACAAATTGCTCTGTAACAGGCGTTTGGAAATATACCTGTCATAATGTCACGGATTCGGCGTAAGCTGATATTTTAATGATAATTAAGTGGTCTATTCATTGATATTCTTGTACATCTTATCTGAAGTTAAAGGTGTAAAACCTATTTCTATTAATCTACTCCCATGAATAGATCGTAAAAATTAGCAAAATAAGAGTGCGTTAATATTGAATCAAAACGAATATAACAACCCCTCAATGATTAAGTGATGGCAAGTTACTAGGGCAAGTTCTCAGAGTTCATTCCGGTGTCGAATAAATTATGTTTCAAATTGTATTTATATAGCATGGGTTTGTGACCACTAATCCTAACTAAGACCACTCTCTAAGCATTTAGTAAGAGAGCTGAAGCCACCATATTTGATATAACCATTATTGTAATTATGACTAATGCAATAGTGGTGGCCTAAGCATCCTCAAACACCTGATAATAATAACAAATTTTTATTTTTGAAACAACACTGAAAGAAAATTCGCCTTTTCACATCAGATACGAAATCCTATGTTTCAACGTTCAAAACGAATACTCGTAAATCGACAGCCTGACACAAATAGCTCTTCAAACAACTCTTGTCGTCTGAAAATAATACAAGATAGAAAAAAAACGTGGCTCCATAAACAACAGTTTTTTTGTTGGTTTTGCCAAATTGAAACCGACCTGCGAAGAGAAGCCGCCTCTTAGGACTCGTGCACACGACCTCTCTGCATTGTAACATCGAAATGTACATAAGAGTTACCCCCTTACCTGACGCATTTGGCTGTAACGAAATATTGTAAAGTAAAAAATTATAAAAGTGTAAGAGGCCCGAGTATTATAATCTGCAACCTGTACTATTGCACTATGGTAAGCGTAGCGAACGAAGTATTACAGTGCGCCATTAGTATAGCTTGAAACTAAACATGTTGCGGGCGAATCAAAATCTAATGTTACATTACAGATCAATGTTCGTCAGTTAAGAAGCCAGCATTTTAATGTTATGCTCAAAATCAAGTCTAAAATGTTACATTTTATGCGAATTATTTCAATGACAGGCAGTTAGTATTCTGAAGTACCTAATGCTTAAAATACTTACTTAATAAAATTTTATTCTTTTAATCGGAAAATTAAAGCATTTTCGCCTTTAATACTAGTAGTAACACAGTTTAAACGGTAAATAAAAACTATATGCCAATGCTATCTGGTATGATATAATAAATTAGCGGCACGCTGCGGAATTTCGTACTGATTCTTTGCTGTTATTGATCGTAGCGTGATATTATATACGTACCCTAAAGCTTTCCTCGATAAATGGACTATCCAACATTTCAATATTTTTCAATTCGAAGCAGTAGTTGCTGATATTGGTGCGTTCAAACAAACAAACTGTTCAGCTTTATAATATTAGTAAAGACAGTATGTATTTAAAATTAATATAAATTATTTATTTATTATTATTAAACAAACAACACTTCTTTAAAATTATACATAAACCTCTCAAACCACTCTTGAGTGGTTGTCTGCGAGTGCGAATCATTTAAAACACCTTTAAAATATGGATGCTTAACAAGTAAAATTTTATTATAGTTCATCCACAGAAGGACGTTTTTTAGCCAAAACAACATCGTATGCACAGGCCCTTAGCCCCGATGTTTGTCGGTCCTGTTTACACGAATTTGTCCTGATCATTCCGTTTCGCGACTTGGCAAATTCTGTTTACGAAAGATGACAGTGATAGTCACAATTTATTTGACAACTAGTCAGTGAGTATACAAAAGTGAAAATTGACTTGGTTACTTGAGAATTAAAATGTGTTTTATATGTGATAATTTATTTTCAGGGGACTTCAAACTAGATGAAAATAATGATATTGCGACTACAACCCAAAATGAGATTCTATTAGTAGAGAATACGATTAAAAATGACTTTCACTTATCTGTTTATTAGACAAAAAGCTTCATATTTCAAATAAGTGGCCGCCCGCAACTTTGTACGCGTTAAGTTAGTCTTTTCCAGTGTGCCGACCTAGAACATGGATTATTCCACTTTGATCACCTGGGAATTAAATCACCTGGGTCGTCACCCAGGTGATTTAATTCAATTCTGCTGACGCTGTATTAGTGTGACGTCTCACACAAATACAGCGTCAGCAGAATTGGCGTAGTAAACGCTCCATACGTAATGCACGATTGGCAAATCAATGACAATGATCCTACATCGCGATGTCAGAGTTTTCGTCGCCACTAAGTATAGATACGACAAACCAAGATTGGTAGTCGGGACTCGGTCCCCGAGCAGATAACACCTAGCTCAGCGAAAGTACTTCCACATCTAGTAAAAGAACCTCCGTTCCTTACACCAGCAACAAAAATAGCCTATGCTACACTTAATGTTGCTATCTAATGGTGAAATAGTTTTTGAAATAGGCAAAGTAGTTTTTGATTTTATTCATTACAAACATACAGAATAACAAATCGATCCTTTTTAAAATATAAGGGTAGATAATTGAATTTTATATGTATATATAATTAAAAATATAAAAAATATATTTTATGTAGGACCGACTAGCAATTGATCTCTATCTCACCTGATCAATTTAGGCAAAGAGATGTCACCTTAGTGATGCCCGGAGTTTTATAAACTGTATTTATGTGCTGTTCTTATCTTTGTCTGTTGACATGATTCTATGCAAGCAAGCAAAGTGCAAGCTGCCGCCTCAAATACAGTTCATGCTTGTTGTTACTTGCAATTGCAAGTGATGCGTAACTTATAGCGTCCCTGTTCCGGCGGAACCGATCAAGGAGTTGTTCCCGAGAGTTCCGGAGAAGGCAGACTTGTGGCGGAAGTTACGTGCTACAAGTGAGCTGACTTTGTGAGCATTGTTTAACGTCTGAGATGTTTTATTCATGGTTTGGCCTAGGAATTTTGTATTGGAGGCAGTTATTCAGGTGTGGTAACTCTTCAAGTGATTAAACTGATTTCTTTTAAATATTTTAAAGAAACTTAAAAGAAATATCAGTTGGAAGAGCAGCACGTGCGAAACGTGAAGGTGGTTGGTTCTATTCCCGCACTCCAAGAGGAGTAAGAATATGTTTCTTTAATATATTTAAAAGTTCGCTAGTGCAGCGTAAAGCAATTTGAAGTCATAAACAATTGAATTCTTTTATTCAGTATTGTTAGGTGTCTTGAAAGATACCAAAGCAATTTGTGGTTTTCAAAACGAACACGTTGGTCGTCTTTGCATTCCCTTCAATATGGTTAGGTAAAGCGATGACTGGCATGTACGTCTTTGTAAACATATCCACCATTGGAAATAAATATTTTTATTTTTAAGTTATTATAAAAAACAAAACAAAACTATGTATATGACTCAGACTAAAGTGATCTACACATACAAAGTTAACAGTAACTGCTCGGTAAATATGGGTTCCGAATCGAAAGTAGAGTTACTTTGCATTGTATCCAACGACAATCAAATAGTGTCATATGTAACCTACTTGAATAAATAAATATTTGATAAATTAATTTATTGTGTAACCGGCTTATAATAAAAAAATCAATCAAACCAAAAAGGCCTAGTTTTTAAATCCAAGGTAAAGGATAGCCAAGCCAACCTCTTGGTTGGCTTGGCTATCCTTTACTTTACAAAGTCTCATTCAGGTACTATTAATAACAGGAACGACCTACATTTCAGGAGATCGTCTTGTGATATTTCTAGGTCTAGTAATAAGAGAATAGAATATTTTAACTAAATCACAAGTAAATAGTCAATTATCACATTTGACGTGTGAGGGATACAATCGATAGTTTAACATTTTTATAAATTGAAAATATCTAAAATTGACATATTTTTCCGAAATATTAAAATTATGACAGATACAAAAAAAATCCAAACGCAGATAAATAAATATAAATATTGGACAACATCACATACATTGCTCTGGTCCTATGGTAAGTAGCTCAAGCACTCGTGTTACAGAAATCAGATACAACAGAAAATACAACATACAACATACAGAAAAAATATTTTCCCATATTGACCCGACCGGGGATCGGACCCGGGACCTCAGAGATGGCGCGACGCCGAAGTCCGGCCAGCTCGCCTCTCGGCTACGGAGGTCGTCAAATAACTCAAGCATAATATTTATTTTCTACTATTGTTGAAAACAATATAGGGGAGATACAATCTGAACATATCAAGGCTTATGAAAGCAGCTGTTACCATCCCATACGAAATCCAATATTAGGCCCTATACATGTTTCAGTCAAAATGTCGCGTGGTTCTAATTGAAATTAGCATTCTTATTAGTATTCCGTGCACGCACGCGAGTATAATCGAATTGCCGACGCCCTGATTGCGTTATCACTGGACGGAAATATTGGAATTTGTATAAAATAATTGAAAAGGAATTTAATAAACAATTTGCCCATATTGAGATTGGAAAGGGATTTGATCGTGTTTAGTAAAGCGTAGTGGCGTAGCGCCTTAATAGTTCAACACTAAAATCTTTAAAACTAGTAAATTCCAAGAAAAAGTAACCAAGTGTGCTGACCTACGACATGACCTACAAGTCGACAAAAATACGGCGTCAGCAGAAATGGCGTAGTAAACAACGCTCGTTACGGAATGCACGATTAGCCAATTGATACATCGATCCTACATCGCGATGTCAGAGTTTTCGTCGCCAGTAACTATTTATACAACCAACCAAGATTGAAAGTAGCCTTGGTCCCCGAGCAGATAACACCTAGTTCGGCGGAGGTACTTCCACTTTTAGTAAAGGAACACACGTTCCATACACAAGTCTAACTATGGATAGACTTGGTTACTATCTGTTTGAGTTTTCTATACTCAATACTTAATATTTTTATTGCATATTTAGTGTTTACAAGTTTTTTAGTGCAATAGCAACGCAAACGCACACAGCTTCTACGAGCTACGACGGATGCATCGACTAGGGCTTTAACTAGACTACGACGTGCTACGGTTTGGGGACGCGCTACGACGTATTTGCTAAATATTGCTCCCATTTCTATAGCGATTGGTATTTGTTTCTCTCAATTAAAACACACAATTTAAACCTGGAATATAGCATTAATGTGCTTGTTTTAAAGATAAAACACATAAGATGGATATGGCATTAGCTCACTAAAATTTAATTGGCAGTTTTAAACAATAATTGTTGATTATTGTTCACTGTAGCACATTGATTTATCTTTATATAATATGTATATAGTGTATTACGTATATACATGGTCTATGTAAGCAAAATAAACGAGTCAAATCCTGTATTTCTTTGATTGTGAGTTGATCTCGAAAAGATTTAAATTAAATTTTCCAAACGGAACAATTTTCAGATATTGAATTTGCAGAGCTCGAAGCTTAGATGAATATTCCTCCAATCAAATTCAGTAAACATTCAACAGCGGATAGAATGCTGCGATTGTTAGTTTTACCCATAAAGTTGGATGGACTGAGCAAGCAAACTGAGCTGAACTCGACGAAAGCACGCACAACGCATCGCTCAATCGTGCAAAGAGGAGCAACGAGCTGATCGCAATCAGAAACTAATTTAGCACATAGCTATGTATACAGTCAGCATCATTCGTTTGTATGCAATATGGTCTACAGCACGTCAAGGTAAACATTTGAAGTCCGAATTAGTTCTTATGCCCACGGGATGAGGGCGGTACAAAGTCTCAAGTGTGTAGTCTGATGTGCTTCTGTTTGTACCTTGTCACATTAAACATGTCATCAGATATTCAGTTAATGTAATGTGACAAGATACTGAGTTGCTCACAAATTAGAAATGTTGACCGCATTTTACACAGTTATCCAAGTTACAGTGAGGTTGACTGGCCAGTCAACTAAGAAAATGCAAAATAACTGTCGCACTAGTCCAGCTTTTCTTACAAAAGATGAGATTGTAAAATAAGACAAATGACTTGAGTTAAAAAAAAAACTCATTTATGTTTATTTGAAACATGTGATAAAACCTAACATATCATGAGTCAGTCAGCTCGTGACCTCGGTTGGTGGAACCTAACCGAAACGTCGGGCAGTAAATAGTTCGTATTAAATACTAAAAAAATGTTGCCATGTTTTGACTTGTTATGTAACTTATTGTTAATATTTAAAATGGAACGCGAAAATTTCAAATTCTATAATACCCGGTTCCAATATTTTACGATTCATAATGTGTAAGAAATGACTGTCCGTTTGTCTACGAGACGTTAATTCTAATTTCAAATTTACTTTCCATATCAGCTGTCATCAGTCATCCGATGGCCGTTTTTAGCTTACGCCTAGTATAATTTATTACTATTCGTGACTAGAAAACATCGTTCATTGTAAACAGGTATAAATGAACTATTTACGAGAGAAAGTGCAATCCTTGAAACAGAACGGAAACTAGAAATCGCTGGAGGTGCGAAACTTGGTGAAACTATTGGTACTGTTCAAGTTGGAGACAGTTTACTGAGTTGCTGGTGACAGCTTTGGAACTAAGACTACACTCAAACTAAACTCTTGTTAAATCATTCGTATTCTGGTAAAGACTGATGCAATTGATTAAAAACAAATTTGTTTTTATTTGGTCTTCTTATCTGAAATAGACTAAATTAATTTTGTAAAACGTAGTATATTACAAGTTAAACATTAAAAATAGTATAACCACGATTCAATTGTTTTAAATCAAAACATCTGAATCCTTGTATATTTACCAATACACAACCAGTTTATTTAAAGTACAAACAATTTAGTTAGGTTAACTGAGTTCAAATATATTTTAGTAAATAAATTAGAGACACGCAAGTAGATTTGCTTAATAAGTAAAGCTAGCTTTAAACAAAAAGCCCTTTTGAACCCTTGTTTTCCTAAATTTCAACTGAAAACAATCCTCGTCTCCTCTAGTAAGCAAGCAAGTATCTAAAAACGCCACATGTGACCGTCTTCCATAATAAGATAGACAGACGAGCTTGTCAGGATTGTGCGGATGCAAGTAGCCATTGTGGAAGTTTTGCGAAGAGGCCTTGGTTCAGTAAATAGATTTAGATGTAATCCTATAAACCAAGGATACTTTTTATCTCGAATTAACAAAAAAGCCGTAAAATAAGATTCTAGATTGCATCCGTGCGAAGTCGAGGCGAGTCGCTAGTAGAAAATGAATACGTCATCACGCACCAATAATTCGCTCGCTCGATGAAGTCTAAATCTCTCGTATTGAGCCGCCGCGCGAGGCAAAGCCGCTTATACACCTTATGAATATTTCACACAGATATCTTTGAACGTCATCCACATAGACGGGTTTTTAAAATTTATGAGCGATTATGTAATAATCACTTCCTTCACTTTCATGTATCGGGTGAGAAGTGTTAGGCTGAGACCTTAATCTAAGTATGTATTCTCCCAGAGGGTTCTTATAATATTCTATCAAAGCTTAGGCTCGTGATCCAGAGGTTGTAATTTCGATTCCCGGGTGCAACTTTTTTGTGTATTGAAACGAGAGTTTGGATAGGACATTTTGCGATTGATCACCAAAAATGATAGGTAAGGAAAAAATATACATACTGTCAAAAGGACATGTAAATAGACAATCCTGCACCTGATCTCTTCCCGGTCATGCCCGTCTGCCGCTCCATTGGATTATTATATGACAGTGAAGAAAGAGCTCTCTTTACCGTGGAAAATATTCCATCGCAAACCAAAAAGGTTGGTAACTCATGTCTTTGCTACACCATTACGAAATGGAACTCATTGCCGACTCATGTGTTTCCTTCCTTTGATTTGGTTTCCTTCAAAATGAGCGTGAAGAAACATCTTGCGGGCCAGTATGACGCATAGGATATTAAGGTAGCAAATCTGTTGTCGTCATCGCGATGTGGGTTTTTTCTTGCTTACCTGATGGTAGCCTGATGGCTAGGAGGAGCATATATACTGTGCTAATATATAAAAAAGAGAGTGCACTTGTGTTGCCCAAACTTTTGAACACCATAAATCAAGTACCTACTGCGTAGTTTGTTGATCTGAATAAGATTGAGCGCCTTGGCCGAAATCACTTGGTGCGATATTATTACTTACTATCAAATAAGAGCCGTAGCACGCCATCATAATTTGCTATTTTCCTTTTTAAAGGAAAAGAGTATGCAATGTATAGCTCGCCTAGCTTTTAAAATCTTGTGGGCCTCTTCGTGAACGACGCCATTTTTTTTCTTCTTTGTTGAACACCCAGCAAATTCATTTCGGAGTTTGTGAGCCGCGGCATGGGGGCGAGTGGACAATAAGTTTCGCTGTCACCCTCATCACGTCAGGCGAACCCTTTGTGGCATCCTGAACTACTTTAGTTCACACTTGTGCTAAACAACAGCTTTTTGATTGGATCTTTACAAAAAATATATTGGCCTAATATGGAAGATTGTCTTTACAAACTATTAAAAAAAATCAATATCCTTCCATTTTGATATTTGGATTTAATAAATACCTGCAATAGTAGTATAGCGTCATTGATATATTCAACTTTAAAAACTTTATTACAAAATAAAGTACAACAGGTTGACTAGTTTTAGGAGCGCTCACGTGCGAAATTTGGACCAACTGTTTGAACATGTAAAAATAAAGGGAAAACGTATGTGCTTTGTGGCCATAAATAAGGCCTTTATATTCTAAATTTAATTCTTGAGTTTCACAAACCAAGAACCCCAAAGGAGTAGTGGTAGGTAGGATTCACGAGACTTCTACTTTTTTTTAATGGTCAATATCTTCTTCAATTATTTTTTTGGCATATAGATGACAGACAATCGTTAATTATAATACATGTATAATTTTCAGAGTTGATCCAATGATCCAATATATGAATGGGAAGACAAGTGAGAAAGAAAGAAAACATTTTTTTGGGATTATATTATGAAGCTAAATCTTAAAATGTAAATAACGTTAATAATAACGTATCTACAATAAACAATAACTTTGGCAGTGTCTTGGTGACGATATGTGCACTCTGCAGAAACCTTTAGCAAAAACCGGCGACTAACACTATATAAACAGATAATAGGTGTTTATCTTTCTCTTATTTTCTTCTTACGTGTACCCTGATAGTGCACCTACAACGAATTTTAGGGTCCGCAAAACTTACGATCCTAATTTGACACTAAGTAAAATAAAAAAGCTTCAATTTTGGAGCATTAACGAGCATTCGCTTCGCTACACACTAAAAAACAGATGTCAATTCTTAAGCTTCTGACCGTAAGTTGTTCACCCGTACATTCGTGTGTCTCGTCAGCCCTGGCTCTAATCCGGATTGTTCCGGAGGCACCCTCATTTGCTTACCGGAAATGGAGCGGGGCACGGCGCCGGATTGCTGCTACATTGCGTCGCTTCCGCTTGCCTCTGAAGACGCGGCTTTTGTCTCGTCGTACGCGTCATACGTGTGTTGTTTTGAACTGTTCAAGATATTGGGCGGAAAAATTGGTACCTACCTACCAATAGGAAATAGGTCGAATAAGAAATATCTTATCCACAAAGGTATGGAGATCAAACTGAACATTGAGCTGTATCTTGGTGTATCTAAGTAGTATCAATCTATGTTCCACTGATAGGCTGATACATAAACATCCGAAACGATTTTGGTTCGAAAATTCCATGATCTTTGTCTTCATCTAATCGTATTTATTAAGAAAAAGACAAAACATAGTTCCCGAATTCCTAACTTAACCTAATTGCTTAACTATTGTCCCTGCCGCTCACTGCAATAAAACTCTATCAACAATTAGTAAGTTCTATGAAAATATATAAACAAAAAAGAACATCCTAGGTTCACTTTTTTAATGAAGATGACGTTTTCGATTTTTACCTTAATTTAAAATTGTATTTCAAAAGAAAATGTATATATTACGTACGCAGGGTGGACTGAAATAAATAAAATCGAATTGTATTTTATTCTAAATAGTTGGCAAGTCAATGTTTCTACTAAGGCACGAGTGTTCGACAAGTGAGTAGGTACTACATAGTTGTGCAAACATCCGAGAAAACTTTTAAAACTTTACACGCAGTCGAAGTTTCTGCCACAAGATCTAAGAGTAATTTAAATACGAAGTGGAAACGAATAACCAACGATTTTAAATTGAAATATTCCATAATCAAAAGAAAACTAAAGGCAAACAAACAAAAAAGTCAATGAAATCAAGTCATTATTACAATAGTTAATGGCAAAACCAGGCCTGCTAGATACCACCATAATTTGGTGACCATAAACCAGAGCTATGTTCGAATAATTCAGTACATAAATACTTTACTCGACCCGATAATCTAACCCAGGACCCCAAAATCATTATTCTGAATTCCAGATGCTTCAATAGCATATATGTAATAATAAATTTATTTTAAAATTCTGTTCCTCCACTCTCTCCCCTCCTATTTAGTTCTCCTCCTTAGCTCACTATTAGATTTAAGGAGACATTTCAACGCAACAATGGCATTCGTATTTAATTCATGGTTAGCAAAATTGCTCTGTAAATAGAATACCCACTGCAATTTGGCTATTTGAATTTTGGCTATACTTCCCTAAATTGGCTATAATTCCCAACAAGAGCCCCTGCGTTACGTTTTTAACAAAGTAAATACATACTGACTTGATTTATAAGAAATATATGAAAGATATGAAGTGAGACTTGTTTTTTATACTATTTTATATTTTTTTTAATGTTGTCTTTTTGCTTTGTTTTTCCACTACTTGTCTGTATATACGTCTCTACCTAAAACGACCTTTTCATTTCAAAGTCAACCACAATAACTCTTTATTTTTAAAAGATACTATTTCATTTCCTTGAACATTCACAATGGATCTGCTCGAATCTTGTGAGCACACAAGGATACTTGTCGATTGCACCAGAGTCTATGAAAGCGGAGCGGAATAACGAGCGGCTCGTCAAAGAAACCCTTGAGGAGCGATCCAGTGACGATAACCCAACTATCGATTTAGAGGTTGGATCTGAAGATAATGCCTCAGACGCAAGGCTAACGTGAGATCTCAGGCACTAACGAATCCTTCGGCTTGTCACTTAAAAAGAAAAGCAAAACACTCTATAGCAGCTCACGGATCTTGATCCAGCCGCGATAATCCAATTATCTGTCAAAGAACTAGCAAACTTGCTTGACTTATTGCTACGAAATCTAACCATAATAGCTATTCATATATCAGAAGATTACTTGACAAAACAGTAAAGACAAACTCCAATACACTTACTTTGAGAGCTTTAACAGTAGCGAATCCTTTGTATCTGTGCAGTATGGTCCAATCAACTGTCTTACATATAATTAAGTAATTGCCACTTGTACGTATTAAACATTCGAATCTAAGATTACTTACCCCAAAGGGCAAAGTTTAGGTTGTTAAGATTTCATATACAATGCAATACTCTTACACTGCCCCTGTAATTTTGCAAACCTCTTTACTTAGATCGACTTGCACAAAAAGTCTTTCACTAATTTCACATAGTGATGGGTCTTTACAGATACGAAATATTTTTTCTATCAGATCTAAGGCTCTATGTTACACTATGTTGATAGGGTACTAGAGCCTTAGATACTTAAAATAAATTGGTAAATTTAATGCAATTAAAATTGATATCTATATCATATTATGATAATTTGGCACTCATTTACTCATGCAGGTGTAAGATGTGCCAAATCGGCACATTTAATAATTTATTTTATTTATTTATGTAACATAGGACAGGCGAAGACACGTGTATAAGCCAGTTAAGTACCAATAACAGTAGGATGGCGCCTGAATGGCACCCATGAAGTATTCATACACGCGCGTGTATACGGCACGTGCCCCAAAATAATGTGTACGATGTTAACAAAGGGGTTGAGGCACAGTGTAGAAGATTAAAGCAAAAATATTATATATTTTATTTACTTAAATCTTTATCGCACAAAAAGTACATAAGATGGGCTTAATACTAGAAGTATTTCCCACCAGTGAAACATAGGGTCATGCCTCTGCACGCATATATAAGCAAACTCTCTAGTTTGCTTATAGATGCGGTAACAGTGAAAAAGTACGTTACTACATACCTAATCTCTTATATAAAAATGAATCGCAAAATGTGTTGGTAAGCGCATAACTCAACAACGCTTGGACCAATTTTGACAATTCTTTTTTTTTAATGTTTGTCGAAGTCCAAGGATGGTTTTTACGGTGAGAAAAATTCGAATAATTGCCGCGAAAACTCTAAAAACTACCCTTTTCTTTTTCCAGTACTAACTTTTTCTTACTAAAATTTAGAGTCAAGCCAAATTCCAAATCTTTTTGACAGGACGAAGTCTGTCGGGTCCGCTAGTTTAATATAAAAACATCAATAAAGTATAATTTAAGCATAATAATTTATTAATCGCAATATTTTTTAACATTCTAGTTAAAACACATGACTGTTAACTCTTAACGTCCGTCACATTTTTGGTGACGTCACGCAATTTATGATGCTCTGGAAAAGTATTTAGATCAATGGGAGCAGCGAAACGATTAATCGATGTGTAAAAACATGAAAAAAAACACTGGTTTTCGGTACAATTCATAAATGTTACTTGTATTATTCGATTTTACAGGTATTGCAAAATTTTATTAGAATAAGGTGTTTAATTGCTTAAAATATTCCTAGAATTGTTGTTATTATAAATAGTCCATGGTCACATATTAATTTACGGAGTGAAAGGATTTTTCTAATTTTGCTTAGAAAAATCCTTATAGCTTTAAATTTAGATTGATTTTAATCTAACATTAGAGACGTCTCACTGTCTCTCGATTTCTTGTTTCTGTACGAATGGCTACGCTAATAAATACTGAGTATCGGTGTTTATCGACTCGTTTCACGTGGAACACGCGGCGGGTCTTGTATATTTTCAAACATCTTCATCGTTTTACTATACACAAATTCTTTCCTTTATTTACTTATGTCATCATTAACAGTACTATACTTAGAGTTATAACGAAGCGCTCTTAAGTACTAGGAACACAATAGACTCAAATCGAGGACTTATTACAATTAGGTCCAATACTTCAAACTGATGAGTAAATGCCGTTTGCAGTCAAATATTTCCGTCCCCCTCAGTAAAACAGATTTTTAAATTGCTTAAGAACATTGTTTCTGCTTTAATTATCCTTAATCTGAATTATCTTCCACTCCACGTAACAGCGATAATAAGCACATTAAAATGGTGATGGAAGTAATAACAGAAAAATTAAAAATTTGACTTGCGTAATGGTAACTATTGTTTATGAAAATCCGCTAGATGGCCAATATGTGGATGTGAGACCTTTTTTTTTTTTAAATGGACTCTTTCCCGCGTTTAGAAACAACGCAGTGATTCCGCCAATGTCAAGTGTTTAGAGAGACACGTCAACAAAAGAGACTGCGCGGTGATATGAGATATTTCTTACTAACTTGAGGTCTTCGTTACCTAAAACAATGTGAGGTCTTACTATTACGTGATTGCAATTGTAAATGTCAGTGTCATGTCAACTATAATGAAAAAAAGAAAGAAAGAAATACATTTATTGACCAAACTAAAAAAATATATATATATATATATATATATATATATATATATATATATATATATATATATATATATATATAACCTACTTAATTAACATGCACACATAATTTATGGTCAATTGGGTTCCACCTCAGCAAATGCTGCTACGGCATTATTCATAATCTGACTTTTTACTCAAATAGTAAATGTGCGTTAACTAGTTAAATTAACTTTCTATAATAAATTTCATGCACAGTCACCATATATTGCGTTCAAATCTGTGAAGTTAACCGCCTTTGCATATTTTATGTATGGACTAGCAAGTATTAATTAATAAATAATCTGCTAAGCTATCAAACTAAAGTTGCAAGTTACTACTCGATTTGGAATATCGAATGTGCTATTATATCGATTTCAGAGTCAGATTTTCATGTGAAAAGGTAACCCAGAGGTCACCACGTGTCACCGCTAGTGCCCGAAGGTCAGGCACCTTTCTAACAATTAACAAGAGCCTCTCCGAGCGCGGCCTATCTACCTATCTATAGATCGGACACCTTGCTCTAATTAAACAAACCTTGAACCGCGTTTTATATTCAGTCTCGTGTTGAAATTCGATACCCGGACCGATCGGGCTTTTTAAGTTGTTTTGGTTAACTAAATATTGAGTTGCGATTGATAGTAACAGGGTGTACCTTGTCTATTTACATTAAGTACATTAATTAAATTTCTTTACTTTTAACAGACTTTATTAAAGGAGGTTATTCAATTCGACCGTATTTTATCATTTCCGGACCATAAGGAGTAGTCAATATACTGCGCTACTAAAAAAAGTTATCTTTTTGTATGTGTTCCCAGATAACTTTGTCGTTTATAAGCCGTTTATATTTTTGTACCTTGATATGGAAGCCAGGGTTCTACTCCCAAAAACGAGATATGTCGGATCCTATGACACCTAGCTTTTAATCACATACCGGCCTAGCATGCGCAATACGTTAAATTTCTCGCACGAGACGACAAAAGTTTCTATACCGTTGATTGGGTGATAGCACACCGTACTCGTATTTTCAGTCAATCCGCAGTGACTTAGACATTTTTTGAGAGCGCGATAAAATTTACTCGCGTGGCGCATGCTAGGCCTGATAATCGTAATGGGCAAAACGCGTTTTCAAAAACAAAATGTTACTTACGAAGATAAAGAAAACATTCAAAAACGAAATCTATTGTTATTGGTTATGGTATTGTTGTTTCGTTTTATATAAGCCTACCTATGCGTTTCCGATTTGGAAAGATTGTTCTTTGTCTTGTCTTATCGTTTTGGTTAGAAAGAGAATGACGTTTTACAAATAAGGGGACTTAATATAAATGATAAATGAATGAGACGTTGGACTCCCAACGTTTGTGAATATGCAGTTTGGAACTAGCAGGCTGACGCAGAAACGATTCTCAAATTAAATAAATATATATTTACCTCTCCTCCGCTAGGAGCCAGTTTTCGGCTCCATGTTCTGTCCGACGACAATGATCAGTATGATGAATACGAGCAGCAGCACCAATATGCAACATATGGCGACAGCGAGCATCGCCGCGTGCTCGCCCAGCTTGGCGGCGCCCGCGCACGCGCGCGCAGCCGGTAACGTCGCCGTCGAAACTCGCGCGCTAATCCTGCCAGCTTTCGCGCGCACACGTTAAACTAAACGCGGCATTCTTAATTCAAATCTCAAATGTCAATTATATTTTAACTTTTTTTTTACTTTTTAATTTTGAAACGCTAATTCGAATCGTACTTCTTGAGTTCTCAAACACTTTATTGTTTGTGTAAAGAGTTTTGATTTGTCATTTTTGCACCAGTTCACTCACTAAGTTTTTCAGGCTTAAAATCAGTCTTCGGTGAAGCTAGACTAGTTACGTCCAAACTTTTGAGCATTCATCCAGCTATGAAGATTGATGATGAGTCATTCGATATAGTTCTTATTTTAGCAATAAACTTACCTTGTTTCAAAATTTCTTATTTTTTTCAGAATTGCTTAAACCTCTAGAGTTTCAGGTTACTCTTAGTCTGCAATCGCATTTTTTTTAAATGTCACTAAAATGCAAAATCATTTTCAATGTAAGTATGAGCTTGATTCGAAATGGTAATCTTTTTATCTAATAAATCAAGCTTAGCCATTCATTTGAGGACAAAGTTTCAACAGATTGAGAACAAGCAACAATCTCCCAAACTGCGAATACGATAAAAGCGAATGCCCACAAAAGGCATTTCAATTTAAAGGTTACCGCGACACGGAAATAATTGTTACAGGTCTCATAATGACCGCCATCTCGAAATTAAAATGCAAGAGGCATGTTCCAATTCCGCCCCCGCCCCGCCCTCTACAGACTGTTTTGTATTCGCGAGTCCAATTAGATCGAGAGACGAAAAAAGTAGTCCGCTTGAAACAGTTGAACATTCATGCCCTTCGAGATTAATGCGAAGGGACCGACAATGAGGGCCCGTACTGTGGGTTGCTAAAAGCCGATAAGGCCTTTTTTAAATTAGTTACAAAGGCAAAGTTTTATTCTTTTGAGAACGTAAAATTCATCTCTTTCTTGCTCGGGACGACGTTTATAGCTGAGTGTGTAAAGAAGGCTTGGTATTGCCCGTGGGGACCCGGGTTTGATTCTCGGTCAGGTAAATTTTAAAACGAGTTTTTTAAAATTAGATTACGTCTTACTTAAAACTTTAGTTTGAGATTGATTCGTGTGATTGTTTGGCCTTTCTTTATCCTTTAACAAAAATCTTACCTTCCCACCATAATTTATTAATTAATAAATAGAAAGTACATATTTCTTACAGGCATATATCTTAATATTTTTTTTCAACTTTTACTTATTTGTATCGTATGCGTACAAATCAAACTTATATTGACATTTACTATCCTACTCTTTACGTACAAATAGCTGTCATAAATGTAAGAAGGTACTATTAATTTAAGTTTTTAGTTTATAACACTATCAATCCGAATAGTTACAAAATCAAAATTTAAACAGCTCCAAAATAAAAAAATAAACTTAACGGCATGTTTAAACAAAGTTACACCTCCCCTCCATCTCCGTCATCGTTTTCTCCATTGCTCTATACAGTGCAGAGACGTGGACTTTCAAAGCAGCAGACAGATAAAGAATCGACGCTTTTGAGATGTGGTGTTGGCGTCGTATGCTGAGAATACCATGGACGGCCCACCGCACCAACATATCTATCCTCAAACAACTGAAGATGGAAAAGTCTCAGCGGCTATCCACGACCTGCCTACAAAGAATACCTACTACGTTATTTTGGCCATGTCGCACGCAGGGATACCGACAATCTGGAACGTCTCATAGTAACCGGTAAAATTGAAGGGAAAAGACCTCGAGGGCGAAGTCCCAAGAGATGGTCGGACCAAATAGCAGAGGAGTTAAAAATACCTGTCAGCAACGCACTTCACCAAGCTACAGAACGGGACAAATGGAGACAGCTGATTGACGGAATCAAAAGGAGTCACGATCCTCAGCAGTGAGGGACCGACTGAAGAGAGAGAGACACCTTCCCTATTTTTAAAAAGTTTACCCACTTGACGCCTTTTAGAAATCAGCAGATTCGGCAAGGATCAGCACAAGTAAATACCCCTTTACTGAAACTTCAGTTAACTAACTAGTTAGCAGTGGAAATTACACGTCGGAACGCGGAAAACCATTCGGTACGCTCCTCGCATATTGCTAATTTGAATTTCAATTAGGTGAGCGAGGAATAATAGCTGGTAATAATATTAAGCTGTAATGCTAATACGTCACGTCTCCTGTTCATTGGTGACATGTTAGGAGGATGTTTATACCTCGGTGGTGCCAAACAAGGGAAGATTTTTAGCCCTTCGCGTTTCCGGTTCACGATTCAACAGTCCAACCGATTGTCATTATCATACTACGAATATTTTAAACGCGAAATATTGTTAGAATGTATTAATGTGTATTTGTTACTCTTTGACACAAATACTCCTAAATGGTTTTGGATTAAATTTGGTGAAAAGGTTGTTGAGATACCAGATTAACATATTGGATACTTTTTGTTCCGAAATAATTCAGGTAAAGTCGCGGGCGATCACTGGTATGTACTAAGTGTTAAAACTGGGTTGCGGCTTCTTAGTGTGGTGTAGTTTTATGAGATAAACTAATAAATAAAATAGGTACGTTTTATTTCGGTCTAATTTGATCATTTTCATAATACATTTAAGTACTTTGCTTTCAATAACATTTTTTTCGGAAACTCGATCAATCAAATTTTTAATTTTACAATTTAACTATTTTTATCATACTGTAATATTTAGTTGCACTTGTTTAGTTGTCAGTTTCTAGCTATTGATCTGCACCTACACTATGATAAAAATAGTTCAAATGTAAAATTTGTAATTTGATCGATTCATTTGCCACTAAAAAAACTCAATGATTGTCCTCCTCAACGCGTATTGCTATGAATTCTTTCTTTCTTACAATTACACTTAGAGCGAAGTCAATCAAATTAGTTGATAACAATACTCAAATTACTCTCTATACTTGCTCATCCTACAAACTGTAAGGCTTGGAGTAAAAGTTCGGTGTTAGTATGCGATGAAAACACCGCCAATTCACACAACAAATCATCGGAGCTCGTTCGCATTCACGGTTGAGGGGGTCCAATCTCTGAACCGCCTGGGTATTATATAGTCTCGTATGCGGGTAAATGGTAATAGCCGATCTAATGTTGATGGTCTTTCAAAGTTAACATAAGCATGTGGAGTATTTATAACCCATCCATTTAATTCTGAATCTACCTTTTTCGATATTCTGACTAGTTGGAAAATATTATGTTTCGAACCAAGACACAATAATGTATGACTGGGTTTTTGACTTTGGTTGGGTACAAGATATTTAGTCAAATTGTTTTAAACCAGCCGCAAGCGCTAAATAGTTTTTGTCATGCTTATTTGCATGTAAGTCAAGTCAAAATGTATTTTTTCATAGGTTTAAATTACACCAGTAACACTTATTAATCTTTACAAACCAAACATACCACATGATGCTACCACTGGTCCGGAACTTATATTTAACTATCGAGCAGATAACGGTAAAAAACTCAGTCGTTTTTTTTATATATATTCCGTATACGTATATACGAATACGGAATAATTCATTAATAATTTCCACCCAGATATATAATTTAGTTTTTCAAGAAATATCTAAGATTTCAAGAAAATAATAATATTTTGATTTAAAATATATCTTTATACTATGTATACTGTAGGATTTAGTATGCAATTTATCAAATAAACCATTTTCAATATTTTTGCTCACTTGAATCGACGTATCCATATTTTGAAATAAACAAAACGAGACTAAACATAACATAAAACGTACAGGCTAACAGACAATCTTGAATTTTTTGACAGTAGTTATTACTGTGTAACTTGAAATGTGGGGCAGAGAAGGCATTCTACGAAGTAAATCTGCAAGCAACTATGTCTATGTTTTACAAGGATTTGTACCTATACACACAAACTAAGAAAAGTAATTTAGAGGGTTATTTTATCGGTTAGTTATGGAAAAATAGGTAAGTATCTATCTAATCTAGTTCCATTCGTGATTCTAAGCACAGTCTCCAGGCTGGCCCAGCGAGCCGTAACTATGTTAATGGCCGCCTACCAGACCTAATTCGGCCGCTTTTTCCTTTATCCGTGCAAATCAAACGGTGACAAATGGCGCCAACTACAATCGAATCGAAGTCACAAAGAAGAATCAGCCGAGCGGAAGGCCTTAGATGGGAGAGGGTGCATCTGCTTGACCTTGTTTTGGATCCTCTTAATTACCGCCATTAAGAACTATGGACTGGCTGAAATAAGACGCAAAGTTTTTTTTTATTATGTGGCGGGTCGTATATTCCCTTTAATACGGTTGAGTGAAGCGATGACTGACACGTTATGCTTGTGAACAAAGTCTACTTCGAAAAGAACAAACGTAAGGTTTAATTTTTGAAGATTAATCAAGAGATCATCGAAAATAAATACTTGCTTGAGTACTTAATTATTAGAAACAGAAAATTTGTATCTCCCCTTGCGGTGCGGGAATCGAACCCACGACCTTTTACGTATCGCGCGTGCTGCTCTTCCAACTGAGCTAACCGCAAGTTATCGTAGCGTAGGCAATGAAATTTTTCTGCTGTATCAACCGTTAATCTTAAGGGAGATAAAAAAATTATGTTTCTAATATTTAAAGTTCGCTAGTACGGCGTAAAGTACTATAAAAGTAAAAAATCAATCGAGTACTTAATTGTTTCATCGCTCATTAAAACAAAACTATATGAGTTGGTCCAAAGATACACATTGTAGTAAGTTAGATACTGCTACTGTAACAAAACTACAGAGTTTTACAGGTGGTTTCTCTGTAGACATAGGTTTTGAGCCGGCAGTAAAATCACTTTGCGTTGTAGTCAATGATGATTCAAAAATGTTATTTGTTACTGTCTTGGATAACGAAATAATTGACTCTGACACTAGAACACGAGATTACGTTATTCTGTAGCAAGTTCTGTGGCGCCCAGTGATCCGGTTCTAGGTCGTTTTGAGGTGTAATCGGGTCTAAATAAACTTGCCCACGTAGACACATCGCTAGATTTTCGCGTTTGACTACGGTCCTCTTTACAAATATTTTTGTATAGATCTGTATGTTTTTAAATTGATTTGAAATCATATGATTAATATAAATATAAGTCTAACTTAGATTTAGGTAACTGAGTCTTCATTTCAAATAAATTTTACAATCAAACTTGTATTTCTTTAGTCATTTTATACCTGAACAATTACTTTTTCGTTTAAAATAAACGTCCTCTTCCTATGAAAAGTCAAGTAACGCATAAATTAATAATGTGAGAAATATGGAATTGAAGCTAAATTTCTATACTCGCCAGAGTGTAAAATTTGTGAAAGTATCTTTGAAGCGGCAGTAGGCAAGCCAACCACGCATAGATTCTTTCGTCCCCGTTTAAAGCACAATTTTAGCGTCCTATTTAGAATATGCTCTTGGTTTACAGCTTGGTAAATTCCATAACAGGGGTCGCGTAATCCAATAAAGGCAGTGACGCATAATATTACACATTTCGCTCTAAAGACATTTTCCTTGAACGCCGGAATACCATACCAGATATTCGCTGAAATCGATTGCGTAGACTGATATCCTGTCGGATGTTATTTTTAATCTTGTCTGAATAGATGTACAATAAAAGGCATGTGACAATTTGGTCTTTGGTCCAACTAATATGGAACCGTGAGCTAACGGGTTGATACAGTAGAAAACTTCATCGCCTACGTTAACTTGCGGTTAGCTCAGTTGGAAAAGCAGCACGCGCGATACGTGAAGGCCGTGGGTTCGAGGCCCGCACCGCAAGGAAAGATGAAAATTTTCTGTTTCTTTAAATTTTTTAATATGAAACTGCTAGTGATCACTGTAATGTGCAAATAACTGTACCACTCATTAAGTTATATATCATGTACTAGATATTTCCCGTGACTTCGGTCGCTGTACTGTTCTAGTTCATATAATCTGGTTACCAAATTTCATTCAACACCATTCAGAAAATTGGACTATATAAAAGGAAATATTGCAAAACCCCTTACGCAAACAAGGCTTTTAAATATGAATTCATTGTCATTTAACGATTGTACTTGCATACGTGAAGGGTTTAAGCGAGAATTCATAGGCAAAATATGCCTAACATGCTTATGGTAAAGAGCCTTAGATACCGCTAATTTAAGATATTGCTGGACCGATACAAACAAACATAGCAAAAAAACTGCCATAGACATCTGTCTGCATCATTGTACCTCTCAAACGAATGAACCGATTTCAATACAGTTTTTTTTTATTTGAAAGCCAATTTCCTTGCAGTAAAGATACTGTAGTATTTAGCTATCTAACATGGGTTAAGGCTTTTTTTGCGTATTACTCGATAAGAACTTTTTTCTTTTTTGTAATGGGTTTTCCTTAAATTGACAGAAATATTTGCGTAGATTGTTATAATTATAATTTTAGCTCTCGTGGTTACTTTGATTTGGCACTACAAGAATTTGTCTAGACGCCCAAAAAAAACCTGTGAAGCTCCAACTGCGCGAATAAGTACCTACCACAGCTCAATTACCATAAGTCAGTACGAATGGTTAGTCACGTAATAGTGTAATCGGATGAGAGGAGGAGATGACGCCACGACGCGTTATTCGTGACGTCACACGCGAGGGCCCGCCATTTAACGACAGCATTACTGCTGAACGAGATGAGAATATTTCCATTCACACTTCAGCTAAGTGTATGAGTGAGGTCTGAACTTAATAGATTAGAGATGCCAGCATTGGACCAAGAAGCCGTTAATGTCACGCTAATTTCAAAATTATCGTTGTCTACAAAATATGACGACCTCGGTGGCGCAGTGGCTAAGGTAGGCGGCCAAAGCGCGTAAGGTCCCGGGTTCGATTCCCGGTCAGGTCAATTTGGAAAACGAACTTTTCTAAATTGACTTGGGTCTGGGTGTGCTGGGATGACGCCCCCAGTTGGTATCCGTCGTCTGGTACTCATAGTACAAGGGAAAACCTTAGTTTGAGACCAGGTGATTGGTGTGATTGTCTGGCGCATTTATTTATTATTTATTATTTATGATCAGTCTACTTTTATTACAGGTTTTAATTTGCTGAGCCACTTACTGGATGCTGATGGTGCAATAATAAATTTAGTATAGCACTAATGTGGCTCAATGTGGCAGATCAATTAACAAAAAAAACATAGAAGCATTTCTAACGCTTTAAAATGGCACCGCTGAAAGTAAGGCACGGTGGGCGTGGCTTAAAAAAGTGAAACCCCCTAGAGCGTAATAAATAGACTCCTTTATTTCTCAGAACCTTTAGAGCAATTGGTATTTCAGAAACACTGCAGCACACTCAAGCGGCCCTATTGGTTTCAAGCTTTAGAAGTGTGCCCTATAAATTCCACTCCACATCTAATTTCCCTTCACGAGCTCCACTTTCGTCAAAGAAAAACAGCGTAAAGGTGGCACCCCATAGATAACACCTGAGTAACCGTTTCCCATTCCCTAAAATGGGTTACATAAATTCGGGCACGTGTTTACCGGTGACTGTACCCTTCCGTCGTCAATCGGGTCAATATTACCTTATTGCCTTCTGGGCTTCAAAGTTTCCAAGACATTGCGCCTTTTAAGTTTTAGTGCTAGTTAACGTGTTTGCCACTTAAGTTTTATGTGTAATAAACGCGTATAAAGTGTACTTTAAATTAATTTTATGATTTAACAAATATCATTACGCTAAGAAGATTTTGGCGAGCAATTAAGATGAGTAGACTGTTAAGTGCCTACCTCTTTAACATTTTCAATGTACCTATCTTCCTAATCTACATAAAAGTGGTTGCTCTAATATAGTATATGAATAAATGTAGTATTAGTAAGAAAATGCTTCGAAATGTTCACCTTTCATACTATTTACTCTTCCTAATGGTTGTCTGGAAGAGAGTGCTTTCTAGGAATAAGACCGCTTAAATTGTACTTGAATAAGTTTATGAAACCAATTTCTGTAGTTTTTAAAGTATTTCTATCTTCCATACTTAGAATTGCCTTAACAAGTCCAAAATTGCAGTCGAAGATACTCAGAAGGATCGAATTGGTCAAAAGGGTCTGGGTGTTGTGGTACTGTCGTTGTTTCTGATTTCTGTAACACAAGTGCTTAAGCTACTTACCACAGAATCAGAGCAATGTATGTGATGTTGTCCGATATTTATTTATTATTTATAATTCGTATAGATGTAGTTGTAATGTTATACTATAACGAAACTACATACTTTTATTATAACACTGTAATTGTCAAATATAACTAACGCTTGAAATCACGACTCAGTAATAATTAATGAAAATGTAAACCTCTCAGTATTACGAAAAAACTTAATATACCTTTTGTAAAAGAGCTACGTAATTAACGTCTTCAAAGTAGTAAGAAGTAATGTCTAACCGAAAATCCTCAGATGCTACGTACAAACGTAGGAGTGAGACGAGAAAATTAATGATAAGCTCCGACTTTTAATACGTACCCTGTAAGAGGATCTGACATAAGACGATTATCATATCACGCTGAAAGCTTCTAATAATATGCTTCTTGCGAATATTCGTACATGTCTTCTATCATTGGAGTCAGTGTTGCTAATCGTACGATTTTGGATAAGATATTTGTACATTTTTATTGGCTTTTAATGTCGTATTTTAACATATGACTTTAAGTATTTTTTATAATAAAATATTGTTGACCAGTAAAAACAGTAACAATAAAAAGATTTTGAAAGACCCTGATTCGTTTACTGATGAATCCAAAAATGCTTTTCTTATTCATACGCATACGCATTTAACAGTAGTGTATTCGCCCTGATATTAATTTAGCCTTAAGACTTAAATATGATGTGATTTTTAGGAAAATATGTTGAAAATCAAGACAAAATAATTTAAAAATACAAAAATTAAATTAAATTCTTCGATTCATTCAAAAATAACAGCTATCATATTTATTTTCTGTAATATTTACTTAATTTGTCAAATTAAATTTTTCAATCAGAAAATCACTCCATGTTTTGATAACATTTGTTCAATTTCTCTATCTATACGAAAAATTGAAATAACATTCAAGTAATACGAAGTTGAATTACACTTCTTATTCCAATTACGAGTACATACCCTTATTTAGTTGAATCCATACGATCTTTTGGTAAAATATTTCCTTCGTAAATATAAGATCCTCTCTCCTCCTCTTAAAAATAAAAACTGAAAGCTGTGTACTTAGCCACACGAAGGTAGTAAGTACATATATTACCGACGTAGGTTACTTTTATGTGTCCAGACACTACTTTAAAGGTGATTCCATCTTCAGGATAGTTATGCTGCAAGGCTGAATACCTTTAGAAACAATAGGTTGCTATTTGTACCAAGTTCTTTTGACAATATGAGCTTCATTCTGAGAAAAGCAAATAAATTTTTAAATTATGAGAAATGCCTCGTTGTAGATATCAATGGACTGAAACCTACGCAATTAATTTAATAGTATGTAAAAGCTTTCATGCTTGACTGCCCACGACTTTAATTTTAGTTTCTTCATGACTACTATTAAAACAAGTTATGATTCGGCAACGCCTCTGAAAGTGCTAGCTTAATGTCTATACTTACTAATATTATAAATCTAAAGAGCTTGTTTATTTGATCACGCTAATCTTAGAAAGTAGTGGTTTGAATTTTCTAAAATATCTTTGCGTTGAATAGTCCATTCATCGGGCGCGGAATCAGTGGAAAACGTAAAAAATCCGAGGTTAGTACGCGTGTGAAGCTAGCTAAAATATTAAAACAGGTCACGGCAAACAGAGTACACATTATAAAAACTAGGTTGATCTAGACTAGGTTGGTCATCCCTGCTCCTGCCCTGTGTCTCTATCCTTTTGGGCAGAAGAGGGACTCGTAATGCAGCCAATCCAACAGCGGTGCTGTGGTAGACCGAGTTGATCCGAACTTACCACAGCTTCACTAGTAGCGAGGACTCAATCGGAGTAGATTCAGTGCCCGCAAAGCGCAGCCTTGTATCTTATAATGTACAGTCGACAGCACGTCGAGGTAACCACTTGCAGTTTTATATAAGTTCTTATACGCACGACACAAGGGCGGTGCAACATCCAAAGTGTATATTCTGACGTGCGAATGCTCGTACAAAAGCCAATAGTTCTGCCTAACCAATTTTGCCGGCCTTGAAGGCAAATACATTTGCGCACCGTACCGCTGCCTGGGAAAAACAGACAGCGGCGTATGTGGGACTCCCTCGCTCTGAACAGACCGGAGACTACCCACTAAAACCCTCCCGCACCTCTTAACGCCTATTGATTGACCAATTGTGCTGGCCTACTAAAATAATTTAGCAGCACGTAGCTACCGCGGTTAGGCTGACGACGGACTTAACTTCAAACTCTCTTGGGAAGTTTTCAAAACACTATTGTAGCCGGCGATATTTGTCACTCAGAGCGGACCTAAACGTGCTTGGACCCAAAGTATAAAACTTGAACAATGAATATATTTTATTTTTTTATCCAGAGCTATCTAATGACGATGAGCTTTTCCATTAGTTTTCATCTGAAAAAGACCGATTTAACCTCGCTAGGCTGAATGTCCTCATAAAAGCCAAAGATAATTAATTTCAAAGGATGTATTTACGAGATATATTTGCGATTCTCTTATGAAATATTATTGCAAGGTTTTGAACTATCGATACTATTGATATGACGTCAACTATCAAAGTCAAAGTCAATTCATTTAGTCATGTAGGTTACAAGTAACACTTATGCATCATCAGAATGAACTCAAACCAAAATTGAAGCTACAGCCGGTTCGGAACCTAATCCTACCGAGAAGAATCCGTCAAGAAACTCAGTAGTTATCCTAATCTTTACAATGTTTAGAGCTAGAGAACTTAAAACTATGGTGTGCGAGCGAACAGACAATCATGTCCATATCAACACACTATCAACAGTCAACCCTCTATCAGCATCACTAACATCAATGTTTCTAAGTATCTCGTGCCAAGTCGACGTAGTACTTACTAGATCATAATGCACGTAAATCTATGCACTTGTATTGTAGAGACCAGAGAGATATTTCACTGTGAACATAACAACGGCAGTCGATAAAACGATCACACCACAATATAATTTAGGCACGTACTAATGTGAATATCGTAACACATCCATTAGAGGTATTCGAAACAAAGGTATCGATTATTTGTATTTAGGTCGGGAGCGGCTGTTAGCGGTTCCATACATCTGCCAAACGAGATTAGGCAACTATAATTGGCCGATATGGCCTCTTTGCCTTATTAGCGTGGCTAAAGAGCGAATAATGCTATCAGAAACTTGGATTAAGGATTACGGTGGTAGAGTTACGGTGTCGGATGATGGGGGAAATCTTTATCCGGAAACAAAACGAAACAGTAAAAAATTTCCGTTTGTTAGAAGTCAAACTAGACAAGGTAACGTAACGTTAAACTAATTAATTCCCCTTTCCATATACATAAGAATTAAATAACCCAACAATAACCATGATATCTAATGAGTCAGTAATATAGTTCTAATTCTATAGAATAAAAAGTTTATAGTTTAAGCAAAAAGATTAAGTATTTTAAAAAGTTTGAGCATTTGTATATTAAATGGAAAAATATTTTTCCTGGATTCGACTCGTTCTGCTTCGCTTGATCGCTTGGATGCTAATTAATTTTTTGGCTTTTCTATAGAAATGGTATACCATAGGATGTTGTACTATACATATAAAGCTTTACCTTGGATCGCTATATAGACAGTGATTTCCTATGAAAAGGCATCAAAGATATTTACGTAGTTTTAAAGATCTAATCATAAAAAGGAACAGTTAGACAGCGGGATAAAACTTTGTTTTATACTATGGATACACAGCGCCATTGTAGAACTATGTTAGTCATATAATGAACTACAGATGAACTACAAGACATTAAAAAATATGTTTATACACATAAAAAATATATAAATATACAAATATATGTACAAAATGGTATATCGTACGGAAATCAAACCCTTATGCACAATCCATAAATAGAAATTCTATGTGGCTATAAAAGCAACAAAGGATACTACAATTCTTTACTAAAATTACGAGTGTTATTATCCAAACTGTTACGAACGTATATATTTATATAAATAAATAAATAAATGAGACCGTGTTTAAATTATCAATTAATGTTTGATTATTATTATGTTCCTATTAGCGACAGTGGCAGTAGTTAGTAACAATTGATGTTTAGACTTGTGGATACCATGCGCCCTGGGAATGAACTAACCATGCATGTTTACAATACAACGTGTTGTGCATCAACAAACTATTGCACTGTAAAATCTACACTGTTATCACTCGTAACTCATCTATTCATTAGACCGGTGGGAACAAAGTCTAAATATTTAGATCGTAGTTTCAGCACGCTAAAAAATTTCTAAAGCCGGGTAAATAATTAGCCTATTATTATCTTTACTAAGCTAACGGCATGCATCCGTCTCATCCGTAATTTAAATTGATTTACTACTACCGGGATAACTCCATCTGGTTCGGCTGACGTAATAACTATGGTTCGCCGAAACCCAGACAACAAACCCAAACAAACTCAAATTCAACTTCTGAAAAACGTATTGGTGGAGTTTTTTTTAAATAAAAGGATGTTTTATATATTTTTTTTTAGTTGTGATGTCGTTACTATTATATTTTTATTCTTCCTATCTTGCCAGATTAAGCTCGTGCGTTTGAATAAGGTCCAATAGGAAAGCTTGGCCTTAAATAAAACGGTGCGACGAACAGGGACACATTTTATCAAAAGGTTGGTAGGACCTCTCTCAACATAGAGTATTGCTTATATTTGGAGAATCCTTGGTGAACGGTGTTATAATGCAGGCGAGGAATGAGCGTTTCAGGTAGGAATACAATTCCTATAACAAACTAAAAATATTTTACTTCCAAATAAAACATCTGAGGAATTCAATCCTAACTAAGATTCTTGCTGGCTATTCCGATAACATCAACATTCCGAATACGGTGGTAATTTAACTTAATCTAACGATTCATAAATAAATACTTTTTTTTTCTTTGTATAGATATACAAAATTCCTAATTACTGTTATATGGGTTATTCTTGAAGCATCAAGATCCTCACAGGATTTTACTTCTCACATATTAAGCAACAACTATGGTTCTATAAATTACTAAACATTGTCCAAAGAAATCGGTTCTCCATACATAATATTTGAGCTAGTCATCAAGTCGTTTACAAATGTGCAAAACAAAAGTTATTTTCAATGGTATAAGTAATGTATTTCTGTTAAGTTATTAATGTTTTAAAAATAACCCAGTATAAGCTCCATTACTTTCTACCGATGTTATATTACCAAACACTCATTTCAGACTTTTGCGTTTGTTATCTAAGCAACCTTGATTAGTATCTGCCCACACTCACAGCGAAAAACACCCAAAGTTTCCATTGTTGGCGCTAATTTCATTTGCATGAAAGCTTTTATCATGTCCGTCTCTACCTGAATTTATTGCTTTCTAAATACAAATATGACTCATACCTACTTCGTACAAGAATGTAGAATATCGTCCGAAGATCTAAATATATTTTTTATTTACACAGATTACATCCGATACCCATCGTTCGAGTTAGAGTATACAAACTGGACAATTAAATAAAGTAGAGCCACGTGGATTTAAAATATATGTACGTTTCTCATTGGAATCAGAATCAATTTCATGTTGTATTAAGTTACGTTACGTACGGGTTCACCTATATAGAAACTTGTTTTTATTTATTTATTAATTAATTCAACTATACATATCAAAACACACAATGTAGATAAATAAGATGGATTATTTTCAAAAAGAGGAACGAATTCTTTAGGACAGGTTTAAATTCAAAATATTTTTATGGTGTTAATTGATAACGGCATATTATGAAAGGTCTCGTCCTCAAAAATTTCAAACCTAAACTACATCCTTGCATGTGAACATGCAAAACGTAAAATGAGAAAATTTATATTTTAAAGAAACACAATCATTATCTCCCCTTGATGTGTGGAATTCGAACCCAAGACCTTTACGTTTCGCGCGTTCTGCTATTTCAACTGAGCTTACAAGTTATCGTAGAGATGAGATGAGATTTTAATAATCTCTATCTTTATCAGAATATATCATCAACTGTCAGAAAATTTAATTGGTAGTTCGAGCAGGACAAGGCAGAATAAATGAAACATTGCAGACAATGATGTCGAGGGCTCTTCGCCGGCGCTGCGCCGCCCGAGACAAGATGATGACAACACTTCCCGATCCTTCAGTTTATCGGAATTTTTACTATACACCTATTATAAAATAAAATAAATAAATAAATGCGCCAGACAATCACACCAATCACCTGATCTCAAACTAAGGTATTCCCTTGTACTATAAGTACCAGACGACGGATACCAACTGGGGGCGTCATCCGAACCGAGAGTCAAGTCAATTTAGAAAAGTTCGTTTTCAAATGACCCGACCGGGAATCGAACCCGGGACCTTTTACGCTTTGGCCGCCTACCTTGCCGCCCTACCCGCCACTGTGCCGCCGAGGTCGTCAAATATAATAAACAAAATGATAAAATCCAAATAAACTTGAAACCATTTTAATACTACAATCATGTCAGGATTTCCGATAAGGTTTGCGCGCTCCTCGTATTTATAAACTTCGGTACCACGTTCCCGTTTTACTAAGTTTCTGAATTAATATATTTTCATACAGAAGTTTTCCAGCCTTCATCGTTGTTGTAACAATACTGAGAATGGCATCTAACAATTTTCGGGCGTGTAATTATTCCTCAACGCCAAAATCTACGCATCCATATAATTTTTTTTCCCATTCTTTGTCGTTATTTTCTTAAATTAAAAGAGCATCTGTATCATAAAACATCAGTTACTTTGACCTTAAAATTAAAGGGAGCATTGGCGCGAGTTGCTATCGTAAAATGTACCTCAAAACCCCATAATAAAAAGGAAAATAGCGCAAACCTATCCTTTCATATTTTAGAAAACGAAAAGGTTCATGAATGTTAACCCTTCGGTGAACCGTCGTACACACATTACGCAGGTTCTAAATCTTGACTCTTCGGATTTATTCGTGTGGCAAAAACAGAAATAACTCCCGAAAACAATCTCATATTGGGCTCAATCCCAGCTCATTCACTGGGTTAAAAGTGTTTAATCCAAAAGATTTATTCATTGACCAATTTTGAATTGTTTAGAGTCTAAATACATTTAGCTATTTCTAGTCTCTCCCTCCCCAATGATGAGATGTCGTAAGTATCGTAATTACAAGAAACAAAAATTTACTTCCTTGATGTAGTCAGTAGTTGAAGTGAAATTAAATTATTTATTTCTGTGAGTCGATTTACAGTATTTTTTTGCATATTTTTTTTCAAACTTGTGTTAGATATATATCCTGCAGAAAATAATAGTTACAATAATGTAATTTTGACGCTTTCATATTTTTAGTCTACTCCAAGTAATTTTAATATTAGAAACGGTACACTTGAAGATGTAACTAAACTCAATTAATTTATTACAATGTACGAGTTGAGGCCATCATTAGACCAATTCATAGACACACAATATCGTCATTTTTAAAATTGTCTTTATTTTCACACCAATCAAATCTTTGAAAAATCCATCATAATTATAATGAAACGACTTTTTAATATGGTGCATTTTAAAATATATTGAATGTTTGTCTGATATTTAAAGGCGTTTGTAAGCGCCACTAATTCAAAATTTAAGTTATATTCTTTACTTTTTCAAATTAAGAGTCATCATTACAAACTTTCTTGTTTTTATCATCTATGGATGCCGTTACTGAACGTGTATTGTTTAAACTTAAGCCTGTTTGTTCACAAATTGTTTGACTTTTTCACTAAATTAAAAATAACAATAAAACAAAACATAAATAATGGGCACTTAAACAGAAGGTACGAAAAGCACTGCTTGGTAACTGCTTAACAGTCTTGAAATTTGACCTCTGCCTATAAAGAGGTTTTACTGCAGGATATTTGAAACCAATGAAAGTAAACTGGAGTCGGGCTGATCTTGGCAAAGTTTCGGGTGGACAACACCAATTTCCCACTCACCCTGTATTATTAATGAAGTTAATTACTCAACGCCGAATCTGTAGTAAAAACTACAGGACCACTAATAGCTTTAATAAAAGATATTGTTTTGTTTCAGTCAATCAAGGAGTGACAGTTAATTCTAATGTTTATAAACAAAAAAAAATTAATTTGCAATCTTCTTGATGACTGTGAGCACTAAAGTGGTTTAGCTATTATAAACTAGGACTTGCCTAGCAAAAAATCATTAATCAGCCATCAAAGTTTTAAAATTGCTTCTGTTTGAATTTACTTTTGTATCAGAAAGTGATCCGATTGGTAAATTGTTAAACAGTTTTACAAAGCGATTATTATTGTAGACTGCCGTCCCAACGTGTTATGTTGTGTGTTGCGCAAATGTTTAGGCATAAGCAGATTACTGTATTGGTTGATCTCAATAAAATTGCCTTGGCCAAAACATGTCGGGAAGATATTAGCCACTGTATCATAACGTGCAAAGCGACGCAGCTAACAAGAAATTCCGCAGCTTTATAACTCAGATAAAACGATGAAAAATCGTCACACCGTAAATGTTTGGGTACTATAAGTAGAGTAATGTATTGGTTGATCTCAATAAGATTGTCGGGAAGATATTAGCCACTGTATCATAACGTGCAAAGCGACGCAGCTAACAAGAACTTCCGCAGCTTTATAACTCAGATAACACGGTGAAAAAGCGTCACACTTTCCTGCTCACAACAAATTGTGCCCCTTTGTGTACCGGGACACAAAGTTATTTGTACCGACAAAGTCTCTTACAATTATTTCCACACAGAACTCGTACGGCTCACAAACATTTCGATGCATGTCTGAAAGCGAGCCAGTCGTTTGTAGGATTTCAGCCAGTTCCATATTCATGATAAGAGCAAAAAGACCGAGCAGGTGAGCACACGGCTTTATTGCAAAGCTTCCTGTGATACTTTGGTGTTAAACGGATTGTATCAGAGATAATTCGTTACTCGACTTGAGTTTAGGGGTTTACTTTGGTTTGGTGCATCTTGCTTTATTTTGAACTAGCCTTTACCCGCGACTTTGTTCGCATTTTTAAGGATAAAAACGTAATCTAGCATCTCTTCTTGCTTTCTGCCATATTCGTCTAAAAACTTACAGTAGTTTATGCGTGAGAGAATAAAAATTTAGATGCAGACATCCCGACATCCTTATTTTCTTACTAATTAGGTAAGCATTAATAATATCAGTAGGAATTTATTTTACAACAACGTACAGACAAACGCACGTCAAACTAAGATTTTGGACTTTGTACCGCCCTTATGTCGTTCGAATAAGAACTAATAACGACATCAACAGGCAGACTTAATGCCCGTAGCGTTATGTAGCAACTAGTATATGCGTCATTAAGAGTGTATTTGATTTAACAATCATTTATGCTCATCATTCATTAAACTCGAAGTGTATAAAAAAAATATTTCTTTATTTACGAATCACATTACATACAGTCAGCCAGTAATAGTAACTACTAAAAAGTATACAAGTAGGAATTTACCTACTTTTTAATGTTGGTTATGTTTTTGTATTTTCAATGTGTTCTTATAAAAAAAAATCCAATAAAACTGGCATGACCTCCGACAACTTTTGTACCGCCCTTATGTCGTTCGAATAAGAACTAATAACGACATCAACAGGCAGACTTAATGCCCGTAGCGTTATGTAGCAACTAGTATATGCGTCATTAAGAGTGTATTTGATTTAACAATCATTTATGCTCATCATTCATTAAACTCGAAGTGTATAAAAAAAATATTTCTTTATTTACGAATCACATTACATACAGTCAGCCAGTAATAGTAACTACTAAAAAGTATACAAGTAGGAATTTACCTACTTTTTAATGTTGGTTATGTTTTTGTATTTTCAATGTGTTCTTATAAAAAAAAATCCAATAAAACTGGCATGACCTCCGACAACTAAAACACAAGAGACAAACGAAATCAAAACAGCAGAGGTCCCGCAAGTACATTGTTGATAAGGGTCGACATAGCGATTAAACATTCGCCCAACCAAGTTCGCCCACGTAGAAAATTACCTCAAAACAGGTGCAGAAACATACTATGGTCTATAATATAAACTGAACACACTTGACGACGACCATAGATAGGCGAGCAGGACTGCCCTGTTCCAATATTTGAAAAACGATCCGTTTTATGGGGTCTACTCTCAAAAACGAAACGAAAAAACGAAAGGTTTCGTTTTAGAAGATTGATCGAAAGTTTGGGAATTCAAACGTGCTTTTTGTTTTGCATGAATCATATTTTGTTTTTTTTTATCGCTTTAGTCGCATTCGAAGTGAGTTGGTTGACACGCGGCTCCAATATTTGAGAAACGAATCCATTCTAGGGGGGGTACTCTCGATTATTCAAAAGTTTGAGAATGAAGACGTGGTTTTTGATTTGCATAAATAATATTTTGTTTTTTGAAAACGCTTAATTTGTATTGGAAGTGATTTCTTTATGATTATGAGGATTAAAAATTGCCATCCGTTGTCGGATCCGACATATTTCGTTTATGGGAGTAGGCCCCTAGTTACGGATAGTAATAAATTATACGAGGCGTAAGCTAAAAACGACGACGGACGACTGACAGCTGATATGTAAAGTAAATTCGAAATTAGAAATAACACTCGTAGAAAAACGGGTAGTCATCTTCGACACATTACGAATCGTAAAATATTGGAACCGGGCATGAATTACCATATTGTTGTCAACATTGAGGAAACTGTTTTTGCTCTTATATTATTGACTCTTTGTTTGCGTCTAATTATTTAAATACCCTAAGCGTCACTAACTATTTAACGCTGACTGAGCAAAATATTTATTCAACATACGAGTAGATAAGCGTTCTGAGCATATCTTTGTTAACTTCAGTAAGTAGATAAGCGTTCTGAGCATATCTTTGTTAACTTCAGTAAGTAGATAAGCGTTCTGAGCATATCTTTGTTAACTTCAGTAAGTAGATAAGCGTTCTGAGCATATCTTTGTTAACTTCAGTAAGTAGATAAGCGTTCTGAGCATATCTTTGTTAACTTCAGTAAGTAGATAAGCGTTCTGAGCATATCTTTGTTAACTTCAGTAAGTAGATAAGCGTTCTGAGCATATCTTTGTTAACTTCAGTAAGTAGATAAGCGTTCTGAGCATATCTTTGTTAACTTCAGTAAGTAGATAAGCGTTCTGAGCATATCTTTGTTAACTTCAGTAAGTAGATAAGCGTTCTGAGCATATCTTTGTTAACTTCAGTAAGTTTTCTACTCTTACCGTGTAAGAACATTTAAAGGTTTAAAGAACATTATTTCTCATAAAAACTAAAAGTTTCACTTAAAATGAGATTATACAAATTAATCGATTAATCTATTTTCGTACCTCTGGTGCTTTATATAAATACACCACTACTTCCCAATTAGTACAAAAAAAATTGAGGTGCTGTTTATCACCTACTGATCATATTTGTGCAGTTAAAAAACAAAAAAATGAAATCGCAAAATTATCTTTTAAAATATGCAATAATTGGTAAACACTTCTTTGAATCAATGAGTTACTCGCACTATGCGTAGCGCATTGATTTGTGTATACGACCGCCTCAATACTTCATTGATAAATTTCGGCAAATTCGCGTCGAAGCTCAAAGTCACGCCCCCTTTCCCGGCGCCCGCGCTCCTAGTTTATTGTATAAGTAACATTATGTTTCTTTGCGCAGCTATCCATCGAAGGAGGTCGAGTGGCCCTTTAGAAAAACACAGGTGAATAGCGAAGACTATATGTGGGGCTTTAATTAACCAGAGCCGTTCATTCATTCATACGTTTATGTGAAGACACGTTTTGTCAAATTAGACTGCATAAAATACTGTCGCGACAATTACGCAGGCGAGAATTTGACGAGTGCCCATTACGCCTGAAACGTTTCATTAAATTAACGCATGCCGTGCTGCAATTTTATCAAACCGTACAACACCTTATTTTGAATAGGAAGACAATATGAAAATGTTTAATTACCTAATATTAATAACTAGTTAATGTTTGCGACTTCGTTCGCATTATTTTCACAGTATCCCATATAAGTATTAAACTAGTCTCTCATCTATGTTTGGCCAAATGTAATCCTGGCTCATTAGTTATTTTTACGTGAAAGAGTTACAAACATTATATCTAGTCATTTACATATCAATACATTCACACAAACTTTTGCGTTTTTTAAAATTAGTAGTATTCGTTGGGAAATAAAAAAAAATCTTTCTTTCCGTTGCTGACCACAAAACAAGGTTTTTAGGTTTAGGAAGATTAATCTGTCAAATGCTCAAATGAATGGCTAAATACCTACGAGTGTTTATTAAGAAAGTTAAGGATCCAAATAGTTTTTAATATTTCGAAAATCCTGTACAACAATATTTCCTATAGGTAGTGGAATTCAATATCTTACAAAACCCCGGTCATTCTTGGAACAAAAATTATTTTACTTTGTTTTTTCTTAAAATTTAATAATGGTTCGATGTTTACTTACAAACCAATTCAATTCAATTAAATCAGAGTACAGTGTAACACTGACAAGCAGATATAATCAAATAAGAATGGCACACCACTTTACTGCCTGCTTCGTATTTTTCGTAAACACGTCACTAAATCTATCATAACATTCAATGTAAAATATAAAATATTTAACAACAATCAACTACAATGCGTAATAATAATTTCGGTAAACTTTTAAAAATATCGTGAGAACAAATTATTTTTTTTAACTTTTTTTTTATTCCGCGGGCGCTATAAGTTTTTCAGGAGCGCGTCACAGCCCGGGGGCGTACGGATTGGCCAAGCCGCGAGCGAGTACTGAGACGGCGAGAGGCGCGCGAGGGCGGGGCGACTTCAATCATGCACGGACATCTGCCGCCGAGATGGATTAGGAAAAACACCTATTTGGGACCTACGGATCTTTAATGGATTGCCCTAACCGCATGCGGAGCGGCCAACTTTCTAATATCGGACACGATCTCGCTTTTAAGAAGCTTTCGTTGGTTTAATACGAATGTGTCGTGTTCTGAATAACTTCGCGCTAATGTACTAATGCGATGGGGATTTAACGATGTTTTATAAATATGGAGTCGCATTTTCTAGGTATCTATCTACTTGATCCTTTTTACCAGCAGAACTTAAAAAAATACATAAGCATGTACTATCGAAAACACGTCAGACTAAACAATTCGGGCTTTGAACCGCCTTTATGTCATGTCATGGAATTTCTAAGACGTTGTTTCACAATTTGTAATTTTAACGAATACATATATAAGGTACTCGTAATAAACATTAGATAGGTGCACTTGGTAGGAACTGAGCATTTTCGAGATCACGCACACTAAAACAACGTAGAGATAGCATTCGTTTTAACACACCACCTTGTCATATTAAAAACCTGCGTGACTGTGTAAGTCAAATAGACAGTTAGCTCAATGTGACAAGGTACTAAGTAGTTCACAAACTATAGACGCTGACTGTATACGCTTGACTTCATTCATAAGCGAACTGACTTCGCGAGATAGATTCGTTTTATAATAGGTAGGTACACAGGTCATCAGAGACGATATAGAAAAGTTCGTTTCCAATACTGACCCAACCGGGGATCGAACCCGAAACTCCAGAGATGGCGCGACGCCAAAGTCCGGCCAGCTCGCCACTCGGCTACGGAGGTCGTAAGCTCTTATGCTCAACTTAGAAACAAATAGCTCATATCACCTCGCAGTCTTCTTTTCTTATGCGTCTCTGTAAACACTTGACAAACTGCGTAAATATATTATAGAAACAGAAAATTTGCTCTCCCCTTGCGGCGCGGGAATCGATAAGTATGTAGTTCTAAACATATTCGGCACAGGCTAACGGGTTGATACAGCAGAAAAATTTCATCGCCTACGATAACTTGCAGTTAACTCGGTTGGAAGAGTAGCACGCGCGATACGTTAAGGTCGTGGGTTCGATTCCCGCATTGCAAGGAGAGATTAAATTTTTCTGTTTCTTTAATATATTTAAAGAAGACTAGTGCGGCGTAAAGGCGTAAGTAATAAAAATTTAATCACTGTGTAGTTTCTTAACGAGGAACCATAATTTAAAAAAAACGATATTAAAGCGCGCCTACAAGAAAATGTTAACTTCATTCGTCCGTCTAATATTGAATTGAAAGTATGCTACTACCGGCACTGAGGCATGCGACATAAAAGGCAAAACTATTTCAACATGACTTCATAATATGGAGCTGCTATTAACATTCTGCCGCACTTTATTAACTCATTATGACATAGTAGGAAAGTTGATATCAGACAGAAAGAAAGTATGGAATTTTTCCATTGGCTTTGTGGATTGGGTAGCCCTTTAATAAGGGTACCTACTTTCATTATAGTAAGAAATTCCATAGCCCAATGTTCTATCTTACTAATCCTACTAATATCAACGCTTTGTACGATGTTGTAAGGAGGTCTGAATATAGGTTTTTTTTTTATATTGCACTTCAAGATTGACCTCATCCCACCTGATGTTAAGTGGTAATGAGGTCCTAGCTTAAGGGCGAAAAATACAGCATAATAAATCTGTTACTGGACTTGTCGCCCTTACCTTGAAGGCTTGACCCCTGCTACTAATGTAGCACCCACCCAGAAGCTCTGGAAACCTTACTCACACGCAGGAACACAACAACACAGAAGTGATTGTTATTTGGCTGCGGTCTTCTGTAAGGTGGACTGTATTTCACCAGTCGGGCTGCTCCAGTTCGAGCGATAAATCGCTATGCCCTACCTCTCTTAAAGGTACTTTATCTTTAGGTATATCTCTAACTCTTCCACGCAAAAACTACGGAACGTATTTTGATGAAATTTTATAGGAAAAGAGATGATACACTATATTAGCACGCAGGATACTTTTTATCCCAAAATAACGTGGGCGGAGTCGTGGGAAACAGCTAGTAGATTCTAAGTCAACTATTTCTAAACTTACAGAACGTTTATAATATTTTAATGTTGGCGTTGTGGAATGAGCTACCTGTGAAGACTTTCCTATGATCTTTGAGTAGGGAAATGTTTAATTGAAGGTTACGATCGTACACTGGGATTCTCCATTGCGAAACTGCCCAAAAGCAATTTTATCACCACTTTAAGGAGGGTATGCTTGTCAGTCGCTTTCATCGTATCAAAAGCCGTAGAAAATCATTAAATGATAGGAATACACTCGCCATAATTAGTAACTGCAAAAGAGTTGGGTCAATATTTAGTTACCTTATTATTTTTTTGTTATACCATACATATAATGTGACAAGGTTTCTGAGAAATATCACTACTTAGGAAGGCAACGGTACTATAATTCACTGGATATGGTAATATAAAGATAAAAATATTTCAAAAAATGAGCTTTGATTTGTTAATCAAACTAACTAAAAAGTTTTAAAATTGTTTTACGGTTGATTCCTGTAGCTTCAACATCAGACTCCGGTATTATGATACCAAATGGATACCAAGTACTCATTAATAAAATCAAAACAAGCCTAAATTTGATTGAATTTTACCGCATGGCCACATGCCGGCTCCCGCATCAGATTAGCTCCATGTCATCATAATATTGCAGTCTCGCAATAAACATTATGCATGCAAAATTTCAGCTCAATCTGAAACCGAAAAGTAGGTCAAATTTAATTTGCAAGGTTTGATCATAGCTGGGCATTAACTCGTTAATCCGTTAATCGTTAATTAACGAAGTTAACATTTTGAGTAACGGATTAACTTTTAAGTTAACTTGAAAAACTGTTAACGGACTCATTAACTTCCGTTAACAATATTGAAGTCCGTTAATCGTTAATCCAATGTCTACTATCCACCGCATGGCACCGCGAGTGAGAAAGCTGCGAATAGATTCATTTTTACTCACAACGGAACGGAGCAGGCGTATGCGTTTAGGGTGAGAGATGTTTGTGTGTGCGTTTGTGCAAATGAATGTAGCCACCTATCTTCTAAACTAATGAATGAATGATCCGATTTTGATGCGATTTTCAATAACGGGTTTGTGTTTGATGAGTTCATGTTCTTAGACAGGTGTCATGGCAGCAACTCACTAGGGGGCGCCACCATATTAGTGGAAAACAATGTTGCAATATAATCAAAACGAAATGTCCGATTAAAATTCTGTTTTCAGAAATGTGTACGTGATAGTTTAAATGCATGTTCCCAAATAATAAAAATTACGTCTATAACCCACTAGAGGGCGCTACAATATTAGTGCAAAATAATATGGCAATAATATTAAAACGAATTGTACGATTTCAAAAAATAGTATAGTTTTTCTAGTGACGTGAATACAATTATTGAAGAATTGTAGATGTTTAACAATGACATAAAATACACTTATGAGCGCAGTCTCCTTTTGTGTCGTGTCTCTTTAAACACTTGACATTGGCGAAATCACTGCGTTGTTTTTAAACGCGGGAAAGAGACCATAATTAAAAAAAAACACTTAAGGGTATGATTAAATTTGCCCCTGACGGATATTCCTCGGTTATGTATCATGGTAAAATTATTATCGCTTCATTTACTAGTAAGTATATCTTCGAGAAACAGACACGTTTGGAAAAAACTGTAAACATCGATATTCATTGTTTAGTTACTTAATATTTGGGTTAAGTTGGGGGTTTTTGTATTTTCTCCCGATTTTTACCGTCGTGAGTTTTTTTTAATTTTTTAATGTTCATTTGATTTCTTATTTAGAGTCGGTGATTACGGAACGCATCCCCCCCCCCCCCCCCGCTCTATGTAACGCACCGTAATGTTTTTCAGTAACCCCCTCCCTCTTTCTTTAAAAAAAGACGACCACACTAATACAATCGGGGGCGGGAAACTAAAAGGGTTTCCAAATGGGAGTTTCATATCTTATTTATTATTGAAACGCATCGTAGCGTTTTACTGTCAGTGATCCTATCATGGAAGTCATCAGATTCCAGGTCTAGTTCATTTATTAACGAATTAACGATTAACGTTAACTTGCGTTAATTCTTTTGAAATGTAACGCTTTAACGTTTAACGAAGCTAACTTTTTTAGTAACGGATTAACGATTAACGAAGTTAACTGTTTGATTAACGGTGCCCAGCTATGGGTTTGATGATACCTCGAACAGGTGAATCTAAATAAAAAGTTGTATTATTATTTGACCGAAACATAGTAGCGAACATGAAAGTGTTAAATACTTTGTCATATTAAACTATGTGTATATTTGACTTAATTAGTAAGGCGAAACTTTTTGTGAAAAGGTACTTAGGTGTACAGTAACTAGGTGGAATAGGTACATTTATTTTTTTGATAGAAAAAGCAAAATGTGTATGAAGACGAAACAATTTTATGTTGTCTTTTCCAAATTGTGATCGGTGTCTCTGTATACAAACCCTCGTAATAAGTTTGTAGACTTTGTAAAGACTACACGAATAACAAATCCGCGATTACCCAAAACTCCGAAGTAACCTAAAAAAACTCGACAAACAAAATGCCCAAATGGCGATTCTGTCTATTCACAACTTTTTGAGGGCCCACAGTTCCCGGTCTGGAGTTTTTATCCCGGCAAGTTTCGCCAATTTCCCGGGACGCGGGCGTAATCCCGGCGGGGAGGGAGAATTTTATTAATTGCGGCGTCCTATTGGAGCTTGTCCGGGATTACTACGATCGCGCCGCCGCTTCCCAAACAAACAACCTTATAGCAGAATTGTGATAAATCGTCGTCTGAACCACCTTCGACAAATATTTTTCGTTAATAATCTTTTGAAGGATTTAAGTGTGCCAAAATTCGGCATCTCAAAATTAACTTCCCCGCGTCATAAATTGTATACCAGTTAAGTATGTCATTTCGTTCGCATTATTCCATAATAAAACAAATCCTCCTTTTCAAAATTGTAGACATTTATTTATTCTAATTAAATAACATTAATAAACATCACGTTTCCCGTGGGAGCCAAAAGTGGTCCACTAAGGTCCGATTTGCTACGCTGAATATTGTAGCAAGCGGAAGGATGTAATCTCCACCTACACCTACTTTTAACAGAAATCAGAAACCACGAAGGTACACACCACATCAGACCCGTGACAACATAGATAAGTTCTTTTTCCACATTGACAAAACTGGAAGTCGAATTCGGGACCTAAGAGACAGCGAGACACTATTAAACGGCCCACTCGCCCCTCAACTAATCTTGGCTCTTAATTCTAAACTTGCTGAATACACTTGTTGGTTACATTGATTGTATCGTCATTTTAAATATTACACGACCACTACATTTTCTAATCTTGCTAGAAACAAATTATGCAGATCGATTAAAACTATAAAAAAACGTCGTTTACGATGTACACTCGCGTAGCGCATAAAACTTGCCTTCCAGAGCATTTGTTAAATGTAAGCCGGGACACGTAAAAACTGTACGTGCGAAAGTGAGTGACGTATAGAGGGCAGCACCGGCCTCAGCGAGCGCGTAAAGCACTCGCCGCGCTCGCTTAAGATTAATGAACGTCACGCGGCCGCGGCGCAGTCTAAATGTTAATGCAGCCTGGAATATACTTCGAAAAGGTCCAAAACACAAACAAATTACTGCCCCCACGTGACGTACTGTAAACACTTGTAATTCGATATTAGATCTTATGCGCACGACATTAGAATGGTAAGGACTTATATAATTTTACAGAATCTTTTTCGACCGCCGCTACTCTTCACCGAACATCGTTTCACCGAATCTTAGAACTTTGTGTGATTAACGGTTAACTGAACGGTGGAAAGTCCAAAGTGTATTCTGACTTGCTTTTGATCGCACATATGTAGGTGTAACCTAACCGAAACATTGGGCAGTAAATAGTTCGTACTACTAAAAATGTCTTCGCGTTTTGATCGTTAACTTATTTTGAATATTTAAAATGGAACGCAAAAGTCCTAAATTCTATTAAATATCAGTATTATCACCTTGCTTTGACCTTTTCAAAATGATACCCCACAGAGACGTGTACTTGCAGGTAACAGTTATACATTACGCGTGTCGCAGGCAGTATAATAATCGTAATATTTCTCAGTCGCCCAGCCTAACAAACGGCTCCCGGGTGAGAGAATCAAATGTTTGCCGTGGGCGCGAGATACATTTCTCACAACAATGGAAATATAGAACCACGTTGCATACATTGCTCTGATTCTGTGGTAAATAGCTAAAGCACTTGTATGATTGCACTGAGATAACGACGTTATCACACAACACCCGAACGAAAGACTATGGTAAAGATCGTTCTCCATATTGACCCGAGCGGGAATCGAACCCAGGACCTCAGAGATGGTGCGTCGCCAAATTCCGGCCCACTCACCTCTCGGATATGGAGGTCGTTAAACTGTAGATCAATTTATGGGGATTAAAATTGATTACTGTAACCCATACATCAAGATCAATATTATGAAACAAAAACTACTAGGTGTTGTCAGCGGCTTTGATCGCGTTATTTCGGGATAAAAATTATCCTATATGTAAACTTAACATTTCGTTTTCCTTTCATCCAAATCCATTTAGTAGTTTTTGCGTGAAAGATTTTTTTTATTTTTTTTTATATTGCACTTCAAGATTGACCTCATCCCACCTGATGTTAAGTGGTAATGAGGTCCTAGCTTAAGGATGACAAGTACAGCATAATAAATCTGTTACTGGAATTGTCGCCCTTACCTTGAAGGCTTGACCCCTGCTACTATTGTAGCACCCCCCAGGAGCTCTAGAAATCTTACTCACACGCAGGAACACAACAACACAGAAGTGATTGTTATTTGGCTGCGGTCTTCTGTCAGATTATATCAAACATCCATATATTCTAACAAACTTTCACTTATATAGAAAACTTACGACCCTCGGCTTCCCACGCGTACTACCCCCGCTTTTTCCTCCACATTTTCCACTGTTTCTTTGCTCCTATTGTTCGCACGTGATATAACATCAGCCCTTCACTATAGTTTAATTTTGTTGTAATCCATACTCATGTATTTACTGTTACCGCATCCATAAACGAACTATTTGCATGACCCAACGGTTTTTTTTTATATTGCACTTCAAGATTGACCTCATCCCACCTGATGTTAAGTGGTAATGAGGTCCTAGCTTATGGGTGATAAGTACAGCATAATCAATCTGTTACTGGACTAGTCGCCCTTACCTTGAAGGCTTGACCCCTGCTACTAATGTAGCACCTCCCAGGAGCTCTGGAAACCTTACTCACACGCAGGAACACAACAACACCGGAGTGATTGTTATTTGGCTGCGGTCTTCTGTAAGGTGGAGGTATTTCACCAGTCGAGCTGCTCCAGTTCGAGCGATAAATCGCTATGCCCCACCTCTCTTAAAAGTTAAGTTGCCTGGTAGAGAATGATCCTAGCATTAAGTCCACCTTGTGTACTTTGTGCAATAAAGTTTTTAAATAAAATAAATAAAGTTTAGCTTCCTCCATAAATCGACTATCCAATACAATTTTTTTTTTTAATTCAAACCATTCGATTACTGAGATTATCGCGTAAACTCTTTAGCTTAATATTAGTAGTATAGATAATGATTCAATGATTTAAACTGAATGACGCATGGAAAGCAATCCTAATGAGGGTGTTCGCAAATAAAAAATCCACTAGATGGCGATGCGTAGGCGTGATGCCCAACTGCTACGTGATTGGTTATGGTTTACATTACATTGACAGACATGTCACAATGACTTTTAAATTACCAATTACATAGCTGTAGGACCTCACGCCTACGCATCGCCTTCTAGTGGATTTTTTATTTGCGAACACCCTCATTGTTCGTCTGTAAAGCGGCGAAAACATTCTCCCATAGAAGATCGATGATGACCAAGGCACAAGTCCTTTGAAAAAAATGCACCAACATTTTTGTTTGCAATTTGGCTTAAAAAAAGTCTGAAATAAGGTACACATTTCTATAGCTATTGAAAATAAGATAACCATTTTAAACTGACCTCTATACTTAAGATACTACGGACTCATGGACTCATAGTCCGTAGTATCTGAAGTTTAATAGCTTGGTAATCGGATACCTATGCCCCGGTTTATTGCTTTTAAAGCAAACAACGTTAGCCTAACTCATCTATAAGGTTCACCCATTGAAACAAAACTACGAGTACAAATACATTCTCGCTCTTCAGCTAAAAATCACAAGCCGTCTCGCGTCATGGACAAAAGGTCCAATCAACTGTGAACCTTCCACCATTGAAACAAGCGCAAAAATCACACATCCTTTCGCGGGTGTGTCCCGTATAAACTGTACAGCAAAAACAGTGTAATCAACTCCAAACCCTGCGACATCGTCATTAAGCGCTAAAATCACACTTGTTTACTTGCTCACAGTAACGCTAGTGAAACGGAAATTACTTTCGGTGTTCGCGAGCCAGTGAGCTAGGTCCGAATGACTTCTAATAGGGAACAATCCGAGAGGAGCGGGTAAATGTAGCAAAAATAATGAATGGCTGCCCGTGTCGGGGACCCAGCTCCCGTTATTTAATTTAGGCTCACCCTAACTCCTCTGAGTACCTATTTACTTAAACTTACAAGATAAAAGGTTTTCAAATTGTAGATGTAGCGAAAGTCATGTCTCAACTATTTGTCAGACGAGAGGGCAGCGAGCCGAACTCCAGCGTCGCGATATCTCTGAGGTTCAGTTTCGATTCCCGGTTGAATCAATATTGACAACGAACTTTTCTATAGTGTTTCGGGTCAGGTGTTGTGGTAGTGGTAGTTGTCTGGAAGATATCGCTTACTAGCGATAAAATCGTCTAAATTATACTATATTTATTCAACAAAACTAATTTTTTTAGAATACAGAAGCAGACAGAGTCAAAATCTCGGTTTGTTTTAAGTTGTTTAAAATTATTAGACACGTTATTTTTCGTTTGCATAATTTTTTATAAAAAAAATACTTTAATAAAACGATGCCAAGTTGTGGGGTGGGGGCTCGTATTGACACTGGTGGGTAAAAAGTGTACCCACTAATGACGTCACGCGAAAATTTAATTCAATGTATCAACGTTATTCTGTAGCTGAATAAAGTTTTAGTCCGCTTCCCTATTCTGTGTATTTAAGTGTTTCCGTCATTATTTTATGTTAAGAAATTCAGTCAGTTCATAGTCTCGCATCTGGGCGTCTACTCTTGAAAAGTTAAGTATTTTTTATTGCTCATTATCGCAACTAACACACTTCGAATGCGAATAAAGCGTTATCAAAAAACAAAATATTATTTATACAAATCAAAAATCACGTTTTAATTCCCTAACTTTTGATCAATCTTCAAAAACGAAACCTTTCGTTTGTTCGTTTCGTTTTCAAGAGTAGACGCCCTGAATGAGCAGACGTCAGTAGTTACACTTACATCCATTGTTCAAACTTAAATTGCTATTTGGATTTCCCCCGGAGCCATTCTAGTCACGTTTTAATTCCAACAGTAATAAATTATAGACCAATATCTTAACGCCAGGTGCACGACACAGTCACCTTGGGAGGGATGGGCTGAATTTAACAGATTTACCGTTATTTTTTGGTTAATGCAACACTCACTATTGTCCGCAACTTTGTTCGTATTTACATTAAAAGTATTTTTTGTATACGTATTATCTAATGTCTTAGTTCAGTAGTGTTTGCGTGAAACAGCGACAGACATCTTTACGTCTATTTTACGTTTTTATTAATATTAGTAGGTATTGTCAACATGCTTAAAGCATATTTTTTAGACTAGGATACAGTCTCTATCACACAAAAAAAGATATAATTATATATATATATATATCATGTTACTTGGAAAATATTTTATCGGTCCAGTCAAAGAGTCATAAGAATGGTTTTTCTTCTGAAAAGGGAAAAAGACAGGAAATTGAATGACTATCTGTCACCGTTCGCGTTTTCAAGTGTATTTATGTTCGATTTGTTTAATATCTGGTTGATCTACTATTTTATTTTGACAACTTCGGTGGTGCAGTTCTACTCTGGATCAGGTCAATTTTGGAAATGTACTTTTGAAATTGGATGTTACAAATGGCTGTGTCCGTACGTCCATTTACCAGTGAAATCATTATACCCATTATAAACCATATGCTATTTCTTAAGATATACATTTTGAAAAATGGAACAAAAGAGAAGTGGAGCATCCAGTTAGTCTGTGTGTAAGATTATCCAAAAACAGGAGAGACATATTTTTGAATTTTCCATTGAATTAAAAAATAACGGTGATACATTATAACTTGACGATTTATCGCATAACATTCGTAGGTACATTTTTACCCACCAGTGACGTAACAAGCCGCAACGTCGCATTATTTTATCTTAGTACATATTTATTCATTTGTAAAATAAAAAAAAGTTCATACATTTATGAACCGTCTCTATATAATAGAATTAAATGATACTACCTCTGGTTCGGAACCTATAACTACCGAGAAGATACTGGCAAGAAAGTCATTAGTGTGTTTTACAAAAAAAACTAAACTTCAAATTGTGTAGAACCATTTACATTGAAACTGGGCGTCTACTCTTGAAAACGAAACGAACAAACGAAAGGTTTCGTTTTTGAAGATTGATCAAAAGTTAGGGAATTAAAATGTGATTTTTGATTTGTATAAATAATATTTTGTTTTTTGATAACGCTTTATTCGCATTCGAAGTGTGTTAGTTGATATAATGAGCAATAAAAAATACTAAACGTCATCGGATCCGACATATTTCGTTTTCAAGAGTAGACGCCCTGGTCCCGAAATGGAACATCACTATAAAAATAACGTTTTGATCATAAATTACACTGAGACGTGTTAGGCACTCGCCTTGGTCATAACGCGTTTCTTACCTGTCACATAGGTCATAAAAATTTAGAGTCTATCGCTAGAGACATTTTTTTATACTAGCGGCCCGCAACGGTTTTACACGCGTACTATAAGGAATTTTTTCACGTTATCCACTTATTTCAAAGGTGTGGACTCCTTTTGGTGGCAGCGTGAAGTTCTATAGCCTTAATCGTTTCTTTATAAATTGACTATACAACACAAAGATATTTTTTTAATTCGAACCAATAGTTTCTGAGATAAAACCGTTCAAACAATAAAATTTTTCATCTCCATAATTTAGTATACCTATATTCAATGGTAACTGGACTTCATTACTCTATTTTGCCATCGTTACGCGCAAATCGACATAATTTCACGTTGGACAAGGAATTTCGGTGCTCTATAGCTTTCAAAAGATTCCGTAGAAGCTAACAATCTAGTTTAAGTTCGTCTTTTCATCCTAACTTACTATTAATGATGGCTGCTTGTAGCCATTTCATCTTCACTGAACTTGTAGCGAAGCGTAGGCCTACACGCATAAACCTGTAGAATTGTTATATACATTCATACATACCTTTGCGTATTAGTTGGGTGTGTAGGATTGTTTTAGCGTTGTCGTAGGTATGTAGTAATGCGTGCAAGATGATTTTATGTTTGGGAATTAAAATGACGAAGCCGGAATTGATCATTTATAAGAATTATAAACTACATACCTACGACGCTATAACAATCCTACACGCGCAACTAATACGCATAAGTATGTTTGAATTATTTATATATGCCTGGATTTATGGATTTCTGGATATGTGTTTGGTAATCATTCACCCAAACTTACAGAATAGATTTGGATGAAATTTGATAAGAAGAGAGATGATACAATATATTAAACATACATATAAACGTACTATCTGCATGGCCCAACGGTTGACTGGTAGAGAATGCTCCTAGCATTAAGTCCACCTTTTGTACTTTTTTTGTGCAATAAAGTTTTTAAATAAATAAATAAATATATAAAACATTTTATCCCGAAAATACGCAAGAGAACAGCTAAGAAACTCGCATCACATAGGACACTAACATCACATTTTTGAGTATAATTGCAAGTAAATTCTGCTCATTCACCAAAGTTAAAAAAAAACTCCAAAAGTTTTCAAAAAAGTACCTGCTTTGTTTGAGTCATAAATAAAGAGACAAAAGCTGCACAAACGACACTACCAAAAATGTCCAGCTTTTAAACCGTAACGTCTCAACAGATTCAGAGGTAGCCCACAATAGCCAAGCGTCGTGTAAAAGGAATCTAATTGTGAGGCTGAGCACTCCGCCAGGAAGCCTCTAGGGGCCGACGCGCCGCGTGACAGCTGACATTTAATTAATTGCATCTTGCTCCTCGTCTAAGTTCCTTTGAAACTTATATACTCATAGAACTGTTCTTTATGCTTTGTAAAATATTGTTTGGTATAGTTATCGTCACAAAAGACCCCTTTTAGCAGGACAATACCTAAACGATATTCTTTCTTTTGCGGATTGCTGTCCTACTTCAACGGGAATGAAATAATTTAATTTTAGTCCCCATATACAAACTCTCTGCATGACCGATAGACTGGTAGAGAATTTCCCTACCATTAAGTCATCTGTTGTATGTGAAATATAGTTTTTAAATAAATAAATTATATATTTATTTGTTAAAGTATCAGATGACACTTTACCAAAAGTTCGGTGACACCTACAATTATTTATTTCTTAGATTCACGGTACTATGCAAATTATTGGTCCTTTATAAATAGGCCTAAAGCGTCATACAATTTAATCTAATTGAAAATTGGAGTGAGAGCAAAACACAGCATAGCAATTTTTTAAGTTTATAAGTCGCTACTGTGCAAAAACTTTGATTATAGGGTATCATCAATGTTAAGTTAAACCTGTCTCGTTCCCACGAGAACTTTTTAATGGAATTAAAAAATTATCTTGACGGCGGTCAAATCTTATTCATAGGCAATATAACAATGTGTCTATTACTGACAGAAAAACAAAGATATTCAATTTACGGTTTTATTCACTAAATCATATAAAATTTATAAAAATCGGAATAAAACCTAGGTCAAATCCCGTTGCTAGCAGAAAAAGCACCGACAAGAAGATAACAAATACCTAACAAGTGTTGCCAGATCTGTCGCCAACAGTGTCTAAAAGCATTTTTTGACGACATTGCTCTGATTCTGCGGTAAGTAGTTAAAACACCCACCACAACAAAATTCGTTTTCCAAAAATGGCCCAACCGGTACTCTAACCAGGGACCTCTAAGATAGCCTGCTTTGTTACTCGGCTAAGGAGGTCGTGAAAATTTAAAATTGTACACTAGTATAATTAAGTAATGATGACTGAACTGATTTTGATGAAATTTGGTATATGTTGAACCTCTAGAAAGGACATAGGGTACTTTTTGTTTGAAAATAAGAGTGGATGGGGGTAAGAATGGATAACCATTTCCCATATGAACTTTCAAGGACTACCGTGAAATGGTTTTTTTTTAAGTTAGAGATATGAAATTTGGCGCAAACATAGCTCGAAACTTGGATTAAAATATAACCGACCATGAAAGTATGGTGTCCACGCAAAGTCGCGGGCACAGCTAGTAGACTATATTTATTGCTAGAGAAGAAAGAAAGAAAATATATTTATTGACATCACAAAATTTACAAACAAAAACACAACGAAACACAATTATAATAGATATTATATAAATACCTTGTGAGGCCGATTTGGGTTCAACCTCAGCAAATGCCGCTACGACTTTTTAACGCCGCAGCAGCGCTGGTATGCTGGTGGAACCCCCTGCTTAGAAAATTAGTAAGTGCCCTGACCATTTGCTAGTTCCCCACGCAATCGAGTGGCGCTAATGCTTTTATTATTCTATGAATATATTACATACTATATACTACAAAAACATACATTGGTAAAAAGAAAATACTTAAGTCTACGCCTGAGATGTAACAGGCGGCCGGCCGGCTAGTTGTTTAAAAATCCATCCATCCAAGCGTTTATGAAAGTGAATATTGTACCTACCTCGCGAACAGTGGATATGACGGTAAATATCAAAATGTAAACTCGCATCGGCAAACGGCAGTACGTACTGCTGTACTCGCAATAAATATTTGACTTCATCACAAATTCCTGATGCAAAATGCATCGTCTCTCTCAGGGATGCCGTGCGTCCGGTTTCCGCGAACTCGGCATTTTTAAAAGCAGAGTCCCTTTTGTGCATTCATAATTCATAACAAACATCCAGCGAAAAAGTTCGCTAAGAATGAGTTGGTTAACTTTTTCGTTGCTCTAATTTACTAATTCGCTTGAAGATTTTATTTTATTTACTAGAAAAGAATGGAAGATGCATACACATGTAAACCTTTGCAAGAGCATTTATGAATCGTCAACAAGCGCCGTGTTCGGAATGTTGATACTATCGAAAATAACTGATAAGAAACCAGATAATTAGGTACTCTTTGCAAAAATTGATTGATGCGAATATGAAAATATAAAAAACCTACTAATATGGACCTTGCCAATGCCACAACTACCTATTTCCTGTAAACTTAAGATCTTTTAACACATCCCGTGCTTGGAACCCACCATATTTTGAAAAATAAATTATAAAATATAGGTATTTGTCCCATATTTTTGAAAAAATTAACAGAAGGACTCACTTAGATGGTTCTCACCCCTGCATTTCTGAACTTGTAAAATGTGTAAGTATACGTTAATCACTAAAGTAAATGGGGCCAAAAAGCTTTCAGTTGAACAAAAATAACCGCCCACAAATACCAAACCTAGTTAGTTGCAGCCTCTCCGATAGAAGTAGGTACATGCTTCATCCCTACATCTAGTTTGCCTTGAACCTACGGAACTGAATCTATTTCCGTACAACTCTGACACTGCCTGTATCGCCCAACATACCTATACAACTACCAACACAGTGCATGTTGACACTTGCGACCTATTTCCTTAGAATCACGGTTCACATTGGTACGAAATCGGATTTAACACGGTCCAACCTAAGTTGTAAATTTGGCAAGAGATTTATCTTGTTCGAACACGGGCGGGATATCTGATATTTGACATCTTAGTTCCGAATATTACCAATCTGTGCACAGCCATGTCATACATAACATCTATCTGGAATCCAAGTGTGAGCATCGGCTTAGCGATGATAACATAGTCTAGTACAGTGATAAGGATTAACATGTATTCAAACTTACAACAAACTCACCAGTAAGGTTTAAAAGTGCATTTTCATTTGAAAATAAATACCTTTTTTAAAAGTACAAATTGCATGAATGAATCAGACGAGTCTTCGTGCACTGTCACCCTTAAATTGTTCTTGAGATGTTAATTATCTAATTCGCTAGTATTTATATTAGATTTGGCTCCTGAAGTAAAGTTTAAAGCATTACTTTAAATCAGCTTTGACATTTTGTTTTTACGTCCAAACGTTTCTTACTTATTATATCCATAAGTTACATTCACTTTTTAAATTGGATTTTCCTTTTCTTCACATAAATACTCATACATTTCATAAGTCCGGAATATGCTTTATGACAAGATTGTCAACTTTACATTTTTCGTAATTAACAAAACGATTTTAAAAATAAATACTTAAGAACTAAGCGATTTCTGAGGAAGATCAGGGATAGTTGATTATAGGGGTAAGTTGACTGCCTGTCGCAATTGATAGACGATTGACTTTCCAAAAGCTATACATTGTTCCTGTAACGTATCATTACATTATGATAATTGAGGAGGAGGAGATAAGAGTTTTTGGCATCTTGTCATAATCGATGCGCAAATTTAGATTTCCAATCAATTAGTCAACCTGCCCCTATAGTCAACTATCCCCAGTTTCCTACTATTAAAAATGTGTGAAATATACCAAAGGCTTGAAATATTTTCACTATCAAAGTCTCTACGCCGGTATGTGCGATTAGCTATAAGTAATGAAGTAGCGAGAGCGCGGATGACCCAGTTCGCGCCAAGTAAAGATCATCTCTAGATACACGTTGGCACATCTGAACTGACTACCTAGCTACCTACCAGCAGATGCATGTGCGCTCTATTAGATATTTAAGGATGAATGGCCGTTTAACAAAAAATAATCATACTGCCTCGATAGTTTTTATACCGAATTCTGATTTTAGGGTCTCGACACCGGGGTCAAACAAAATATCGGATGTTTCGAGAATAGCTCACAAATCAGTATTTGGTGTGTGGTGTGGAACGTACTAATTAAAGTAAGGTTTTCTTAAAATTGAGCATCAAAAAAAAACTAATCTAACCTAAATAATAGGTCGGTCATAAATTTAAATAATTCGGTCTCAAATTAATACAAATGTGCCTGTGAAATTATTTTTCTTAAACTAGTACCCTGCTTCAACCGCCCAACAAATCTGCTTATAGTCCTGGGACTGACTGCAGATGAAGACGCACAAAAAAAAAAACTAGTACCCAATTTTACAACGATGATTGAATTAAATGAGATGTTTGTTATACAGTGACGCAAAATTAGGTTCAAGTATGAACCTACTTGACGATACTTTTATTTATTTAAAAATACCATATATTTTCACACCATTTCGTCCTCAGTGAAAATTCTCATTTCAGTTTTTTGGTGCAAAAGTTCTCCATCTTAATAATAAACTTCGTTAATTATGACAAAATGGAGCAAAGGGATCGAGACGTACTTACAAAGTTACTATTTATTCTATGCGAAAGCATACTAACAGCCAGAAATAAAAAACATGAAACCCTTAAATATTACAGTGGCATGTTTTAATGAAACTGACACATACGCATTTGCATTAAAATAATCAGCACAAATTTCAACCTTGTGTCTTCGAAAGAAGAGCCCTAATGGACACGAGTATATAACGGTAGTAAATACGCGATTCATCCTACATATGACCTCTTTGAAAATTTACCCGGTCGCCTACAGCCGGCGAAAAATGCTCTGAAATACGTTTAGACTCGGCGTAATTAAGCTAATGGCAGAGACAGAAAGTACACAAACAGAAAGACAGCTCTACACAATACACAGTGAGATATTAAAAGTCCCCACTGAAATTAAAAGTGGTGGAACAACAGACTTAACCTCCTCAACAACAAAAAAATAAGAAAAAGTCTTTCGCACAAAAGTTTTTTTTTCTGTTTTATAACGATCGCAGAATATTAGAAAAGTGTTGCCAAGATGTCGGGATGAATGAATATTACATCGAACCTCGAAGGATAAAAATAAAATCACAGAGCTGCGAAGTTTCGCAGAAATAATATTTCAAACCAAACAGAAGAAGTTTATATCAAGTCGAGTTATCAAGTTAGGGAGAAAAAAATCTTTATCCGAGAAATCTTATAATAACGATACCACGCTATTATCGCACGGGAAATAAGTCTGTCCTGCTAAAATGAGAAACATTTTGTATTTCCTGGTGTACTTTTTGCATGTGGCAAAATGTATTCGTAGAAGAATAAAATATATAGCCTTAGACGTATAAAATAAATAACAGCTAATCTCCAAAAAAATGGTACATGAAACAACATGTTTATTTCAATCAAAATTATAAGTTAAGGAACAACTAGTTGGGCGCCAAAGTTAATTTCCTATGATTGTTCAAAATTGGTTTATAATAATAATATGTTGTGATTCTGCGTTACGTATACTTTTTTACGTATTCTTAATCATCCAGCTAATAAAACGGCCAGATTAATAAGGCATCCCACCTAATTCGAAAAAGCAATCGTCTCAAACGTAACGGACCATAAAACATCATTAGAGGAATTCCGTCTTATGTCCCGAGGCTTTCTCGAATTTATAATCGGAATCCTTATTGATCGCCTGGAGGCGGGAGCGTGACGGCGAGAGTTTAGCGAAGGAACGGACAGGGATGGATGTTTCTTGTTGGTCACTCCGTCCTTAAGGATATCTTTAGACCACGCACGCAGCAAGGACGTACGTGCTCTATGATTTCAGATATACACACTTAGAGTGATAGTTCACCTCTATTTGCACTGCATAGAACCTTAAAGGATGATTCAAATGCATGTGACTATCAATTATAGTGTCTAGTATGTTCCGAAGTACACTATCTCTAAAAATCAAGTTAGCATGTAATCGTGTTCGAAGGTAGACAAACAACACTTAAATTATACACATGGTAAGTAAGTAAATTTAATTTAAGGTATCAATAATATTTGAAAGAATGTTTTAAAATGGCGCCCAACGTGTAGCTAACATTGGAGCTTCAAAGTTATCCTTACTAAGTAGTAAAAATCTTAAGGTTACCGGTTATAAATTCATAGTAAATATTGCCCAAACCAGTCATAGTCGCAGTTCTCAAAATCCAATCTTTGAACACATCCACAAAATCATAAAAATATCCTTCGTACTTGATCGGGATTCCTTTACAAGCGACCTGTTAAAGATCGGATAACGTGTATCCCCATTTCGAGTTTATCGGCTTGTTACCCTAGATAAACGGCTGTTATGGGGGCAGATAGAACCCTACGTGCGCTATTCTGTCTGTTCGATCTCGTCCTTTTTATGCTGCCCTCCTTAGGGTTAAATCTGTCCGCTTTAGTAGCTACCAAGTTATTTATTGGGATGTGTACCTATAACCTTTTACTTAGTAAAAATACTGGTTTATTTCAAACCTATTTTGACAAGTATTTTCATCCATACCGCACATTATCACGTATATTCAAACACTTATGTTGACGAAACCACTAAAAATACCTAATACATAAAAATGCCATTTGGGTATTGTTCGGGGTATGCCGAAGCTAAATGATAAAACTTGATTATGATAAAACTGACGTATATTTGTTATAAACTTGATATAAAACTTATAATACTAAATGAGTACGCGCGGCGCTCTTGATGGCTAAATGCGAACTGGCCGTGATGACTTCTAAACGAGGTCAGAGTGCAAAAATGCCAATTACACCGAAATGTACGTTGCTTGCTCGTACAGGTATATTAATAATAAAAAATTTAAACATATTTATAAGCAAAAATATACCATAATAACGACTTACCGCTTGTGACTTGAAGTGTAGTGGCGAAGAGGCATAGCAGCGAAAGTGACAGGCATCCGAGTGAGTTGAGCCGATGTGCCGGGGCCATACTGTATCCTAGTCAGAAAAAAAGTCCAACTATAGTACAAAAGCGTACCACATAATAAATACGATAAGAAAAACCTATGTTGCTCACAGCTAGTATGGTTCCGAATCAACGCCATCTAGCGGGTGATGACGGAACAACGCTACAATTTGATGCTACTTGAAGGAAAACGGTCCGAGCAAACAGTTCGGCTGTCGCTTACTAGATGGCGTTAGTGAGCAGAAAATGAAAAGCAGTCGAGATATTTCGCCTGATTCCGATATTACAAAATTAGCTACCTAGGTATCTATTTAACTTACCATTGCAATAAAAATTGTTTAATTCTACTTAATTATTTATGTTTATTTGTGTTCGGCATAAATAAATATTTTTAAAAGATAATTAAGTAACTTTTTGTATAAAAAACAACGTTAATAAAAAGGTCGATATTTCATTTCTTAGACTCTTGACTTCTATGGGTTGGATATGAAATAAAACTTACCATATCGTCAGCATGTGTGTTTGTGCCGCGGCTGTCCGCTGCCCACCACAGATCACCTGAAAAAAAAACAAATACTCTTAAAATTGTTGCACTAACAGCCCATAATTTTAAAGTATACGTGAATGTATCTTTTGCAGTCTATCTGTATGTAACCAGCCCTTAATAGAATAAAATAGAAAATGTCTTACTACCGCCGCCGCGTTCGGAATGGACACTACATGGACAAAATTAGGTTGGTAGAGAGCGCACTTCTCCTTAATTTATTTTCATTTTATACCCCTAGCCATGAAATAAAAATATTGTAGAAACTGTGTAAATATAAATATGATAGCAGTGTACGTCATGTTTAAAAGCAAGTGAACATCTATCAGAATAAATGGGATAATTACGTTTATTCTTTTTGTTATTTTTAACCGACTTAAATGGAGTAGTATAGTATAGTTTGAACAACAATACTTCATTTGTATTTGTGGATAACTGCATCGTTAATTAATAAATTTTTTTTCCCCAAAAGGTAGTATGATAAGGGTATGATTATCTCACAAAAATCGGACGAAAGTTATAAGGTAAGTAATACGAAAAATATGAAGTATGCTCATACTTTCATACAAGGTTACCTGATTACCGTCCTAAAACTTTTGATAGCGTGATTAATGTTTATTTTCATAGTAAGTTCACACTAGTATTATAACATCTTATAACCAAAATCAAATATTTTCAAATTGTTACTTAAACATTCATGTAAAACACCTTCGCGGCGAAAGCTCGAATCAAATTCTTATCATCTTAGACTTACTTATCAACATTTCATGCCAGAAATACGAACTCAATAGAAATATGTCTTATTATATTATAATTAATCCAATTCTCACAGGGTTTGCTTGTAACAGCGTACTCGTTCGAGTGTTTAACGAACAAGCAAACGTGCTTCTCAGCCAATCCCGGAGATTACCAGCGCGAGCAGTGAGCGTAATACTCATTTTATTTAACTGAAACTAGCGCTGTATAGTCATTATCATCTTAGCGTAGGTTAATATAGTTCAGTGCAAGCTTAGATTATCGGTCGATTCGTTGTGCAATAGATATGGCTCATACTATTTTACAGAATATATTTTTGAGTGAAGCGATGGCTGGTACATACGTCATGCTTGTGAACTGGTGCTACATTTGGGGACTGGTCTGCTCCAGCTTACCTCTCGAAAGTAAAAACTTATTAGAGTACTTAATTGTTTCATCACTCATCAAAATAAAACTATATGGCTTGGTCCAAAGTGAGTTACACTTAGCAATAAGTTAGATACTGATACTGTAACTGATCTGCTGAGTTTCTTTCCGGTGTCTTCTCGGTAGATATAGGTTCCGAACCGGAAGTAGAATAACTTTGAATTGTATTCAATGATGATTCAAAAGTGTTATATGTAACCTACTTGAATAACCATCGAGCTATCGACTAACTCTTTCCATCTTTTCACACCATAGATATATTATATTCCTAGATGTAACGCTAAAAACCGCAATTGGGACGTAGCTGTCTTATTCACATCTAGTCATACAGCGCCACCTAGTGTGACTGAAACAAAAACCACTCAGAGCTTGTATTGGAGTCCGCATCTGCAGATAGAAAATCTATGGACTGGACTCCGGAGTTGGAGTCCAGACCATAGACTGCCAATAGAACGTTACCAAATTGAAAATACATTCAATTTCAAATACGACTAATTTTAATGGCCGTATTTTATTCAGTGATGGGCCATAATTGAAAAATCACTTTCTAGTATTTAACAGTATTTGGTATATTCGTAACTATTTACTAAACGCTTTATTTTATTCCTATGTATATAATTATGTTACTAATTTATTAGAATAGCATATTTTCCAGAATAGTGCTACTAATCGATACCAACTTTATCATAAACCATGTTTTAACATGGTTTGATATATATTTTGCATCTGCGCATCCATTACGCAAGTCAACAATATTTCCATACACCTAATAAATTAAATATTTAATATTAAATGTTTAAAACACCCCTTTGTCTATTTTAAATAACCGTGCCACTATTAAATAGAACTATAAAGTATAAACGAAAACTGTTTTTGGTTTCTGGCTTATGTACTCTTATATTTTAAATGGGAATAAGAATCACTAATAGTCACACTTATGTATATTAGTATTATCAAATACTAGCGCATACTTGTGACAGGACCCATGGTATCCCTATCTCGTATTTTAACAAACTGACATTGAATTGTCAAACTGAATTTCACTAAAACAAGATTTTCTTATAATGTAGCAAAATTATGTATGAAAACTCAACTAAAACAAATAATTATTATAATTGCGGACGAGGATAACTGTATATCAAAGACCATGGTGGTTTCTAAGTTTGTGATTTAAAAAATAACGAGAGTTATTCAATATCGTATTCATCGGTAAGTTTTGCAAAAACATTTTCGTATTATGTAGTAAAAATGAGCCAAAGATTTAGAAAATGCTTGATAAGCTTTAAGATTTTTAATTTTCCCAAAATAAAGGCGCATTTATAACCAAATTTTCAAATCAAAATAATGCATATTTGTTGTTGTAGTGATGTGCCAATGTAAAAAATTACATCGTACTTGTCGATAAAATTTTCGAACACATTCACTTTTAGATCGCTTTTAGCACACACTTTTAGATCTGTTCAAAATATTTTCAGTTATTTTATAATACCACGTAAATAAGAATTAATCAAGACTGGTAAAATATAGTATCATGACTCTTAAAATATCGGCAATGGCATAATGTACCTATTGCATCGTATGAAATTTTTGATTTAGTTCGACATACATTGAACAAGTATGACTCACGAGATATATAAATATAAACATGTCTAACTAAATTCACTTTATTTAATTTGTATTTTGTTACAGGAAATGTGAAAACAGAATCCCATTGCAGGGCGAAAATCAATAAAGTAAACTGCAAAGTAATATGAGATTGAGATAATTTAATCTATGGTTGGACTAAACTACATGTCATTTGTTTGCAAAAAGTTTTAATTTTACACAAATCGCTAATTTGTAAAATTATATATTTTTTATAATAAATATTGGTAGCACTGTAATTTTATTTTTTCGTATACTTATGCAAACATTATAAACGAAATCAAGTATGTACTGGAATGTCGATATGCTGATACACTTTGGTATTCATAGCATACAGTCGTACAAAAGTTAAATTATTCAACTGCTTTCTTGTAGTCTTCTTCATCCTAGCATGTTAGTACTACTCTGGTGGAAATTATGAAGGAAAGCAGGGATAGTTCCACCGTTGGTTTTGGTTTCCATAATACAAGGGCTTAAATTATTTACTTTGGACTCAGGTCAATGTGATATAGCCTGATATTTATTTATGTATTCATTATTTTTATATCGACAAGAAAAAGATCCCTATTTCTTCACCATCCATATTGTTATCACTTACATTTTATCGATATTAAAATCGACATTTGCTACATTACCAAAGAATAAATAGATATTCATACTCATTTTTAAATTGATTAACGTCAAAACAATGTTGAAAAAAAATATTTTGGGGTGGACGGTCACATTGTTAGACGACCTCCGTAGCCGAGAGGCGAGCGGGCCTGCCTTTGGCGAGCGCCATCTCTGAGGTTCCGGGTTCGATCCCCGGTCGGGTAAATATCGGAAACGAACTTTTCCATATTGTCTCGGGTCTGGGTGTTGTGGTACCATCGTTGTTTCTGACTTCTGTAACACAAGTGCTTAAGCTACTTACCACAGAATCAGAGCAATGTATGTGATGTTGTCCAATATTTATTTATTTATTTATTTATATTTATTATTGTTGCTGTCATGATACGGTTTCTATACTTTCCTTATTCTAAGTTTCACACACACACATGTATTCACACACACAAACACTCACACACACACACACACACACACACTCAAAATGAAATAACTCCACAGTAGAAAAAAGTAAAGGTCCCACTGATACTTGTATACGTATTTTGATTTCTCGTATGCACGTGGGCCTTAGGTTTATTAAAGGCCCACAATAAAAAACGATAGAGAGCAATTTGTTTCGAGTACTAATGCGACGACACACGAACACTTTCACTCTGTGAGAATTTAAACAGTTTGTTAGAGTATTGAGATCAGGAACCATTCATAGACAATTATATGGCATCAATGCCATATTTTAAAAGGTCTTAATGAAAAATCGGCTTTGTTTTTTTTTCACAGATTATTATAAAAAGTGTGTTAACTTCGTCGACGTCGTTTTGCATTTTCCGAGACACCTATGACTAATCATCACCTGATTGTCCTTTTGATATCGATTACTGTTGCCCGCGACTTCGCCCGCGTTATTTCGGTATAAAAAGTATCCTATATGTTAATCTAGTATGTCATCTGTCTTCCTACCAAATTATATCCAAATCCGTTCTGTAGTTTTTGCGTGAAAGAGTAACAAACATCCATACATCCATACTTACAAACTTTCGCCTTTATAATAGTAGTAGGATAATCCAAATATACAGGATGTCTGATGGCAATCGCACCAGTGAAAAAATAGGCGTGTCAAATCAGAACGAATTAATCAGTTGCCATCGAACACATAAAAGATAACGGGTATAATGACGCTTAGAATGCGCTACACGGGTAACTTTACAGTGCGTCAGAAATTACGAGTGCAGTGCGCTATGTATCGGCCAATCAACAGTATGGTAACTTTTGTCGACTCATGAGAGAAATTACTTGTATTGCGCATGCTAGTAGGCTCATAAAATATCTAGCTGAAAAAAACTAAACTCAAATAGAAAAGAAAACGTTATTACACTTATCCGTTTATTTATTTACACACGAAACCCGTTTGCCGAACGCATTGTATTTGCACAAACAACTACGCATAATTAAAAGTGAAATAAATATCTTCAACATCTCCTAAGTACCATATTCTTGGATACATTGAAATAATACGCAATCTTGATTCAATCACACTTTACATAAAACCATTCCAAAGTACAAAATTTAATTTCCAAAGTGAATCCGGCATTTATTCCTGGTATTCTTCAGCGATATCAAATTGAGCTCTAGCTAAGTACATTGGTTCTGCAGTTTGGCTCCGAACGTTCATTAGCGAGAGGGGGAGAGGAGAGGGCACTCGGACAGACTTGACAAGTGAACGGTGATTTAATAACGGAACACCGCGGTCCCCTAAAGTTGCTGCCTCACCAAGAGCCTATAACATGTTGTAATTATCTGTTTTAGGTGTTGTGAAAAGGAAGATCACATCTCAGATATCAATTAGCTCTCACCACCGCGCAGTTAACGTAAAATAACTTTAACACTTTTTTTTATGTTGCACTTTAAGATTGACCTCATCCCACCTGATGTTAAGTGGTAATGAGGTCCTAGCTTAAGGGCGAAAAGTACAGCATAATAAACCTGTTACTGGACTTGTCGCCCTTACCTTGCAGGCTTGACCCCTGCTACTAATGAAGCACCCCCTAGGAGCTCAGGAAACCTTACTTTACTTTTACACAACAACACAGAAGTGATTGTTATTTGGCTGCGGTCTTAAAACTTGACATTGACAGAATCATCGCGTTGTATAAAGACGCGAGATTGTGTCCATTTAAAAAAATAACCTATGTCACATTTAAATTGAAAAGATACAAGCAAAAAAAGTGGTGGCACGAAATAAAAAAAACCGAGAAAAAATATTTTTCAAATACAACCTGCTTTGCTTTCACTTTGTTGTATGCCTTGTTTAAAAAAAGTATGTATAAAAATTCGTGGATTTCTTCTTTTGTTAATGCAGGGTGAAAATACAGAAGTGCATGTATGTTAATAAATGGCATCATGAACTCATTTTTTTGTTTTCAGGGAGAACTGGTTTATTATTTTGGCCTTCAAAAACGTATAAAAGATACTGATGGCAATTCTCTGTCCGATGTTTTGTGAAAGGTACTCGTCTCCTTGGACTCAACCAAAGTCTTCGAAGGCGGTAGTTTCCTTATTCCCCTTTTCGTTGCTTTATTTCCCTATCTCCATTTGCGCGTCCCTTCTACCTCCAATCCAAGGTCTGTCGTGCCGATGGATGCGTGACTTAAAAAATCTGTAAAATGGACTTTTCGTTACATCGGCCAAATTTTTTTTCTTATTAAAACACATTTATTAAAAAACATTAACTTTAAATTGCTTCGAAATTATTCAATAATCCGTGTGTTGAAAAATCAAATTGTGACGTCACCGATTGGCATCTTCATAACTAGGATGGAATCGTGTATAGACAGGTATTAATAGAAACTAATTCAGCTATGCAGTCAACATCCCTTTGATGCTTAGTTTCAAATTCATTCATTCATTTCAAGTAGGTTACATATACACTTTTGAATATAATGCAAAGTGATTCTACTTCCGGCTCGGAACCTATATCTACCGAGAAGATACCGGTAAGAAACTCAGCAGATCAGTTACAGTAGTGTTAGATACCGCTACTAGCTATGTGTAAACCACTTTGGACCAAGTTATATAATTTTGTTTAAGTAAGGGATAATGAATATGAATAAACTTTGCTCACTATAGCGAACGAAAACAATATAAAAGCATTTCTGACGCTCAAAAATAGCACCACAAAAAATAAGGCACGGTAGGCGTAGCTTAAAAAAGTGAGCTAACGTCGGTACGAATACCGTTTCCACAGACGCCGTGAGTCATAGACGCGGATATGACGTAACTAACAAAACCTTGTAGCTTAGTTTTTTATTGTCCAGGTGAGAGAGGACCTTTACAGGAAGGTGTTTGTATAATTGGAAGCTGAGCAGGCATTAATCGCGCGGTTAGTGAATTATGCAGAAGAAATTTAATTTTGGTTCGAAAACTTATTTATTAATCTATATAATGATTGGCAGCACCTGGCTGATGCAAGTTAAACAAAGGGCATAGGTTCGATCCTCGAGCAGGCAAAACATTAGTGTGATGAACATTTGTGATTATTCTGTGTCTGGGTGTTCATAACATAAATATGTTTAAGGAAGTATTGTGGTAGCACAGGTAGTTTCCGTTTCAAAAACTACTCTCTTTGGGATTATGATGTAATATATATTTGTAATTATTCAATACTAGCTATTTCCCGTGACTTCGACCGCGTTTTCCGGGATAATAACTATCCCATATATTAATTTAGTATGTCATCTCGCTTCCTACCAAATTTTATCCTTACCCGTTCAATAGTTTTTGTGAAAGCACAAACTTTCACATTTACTCGTATAATATTACTAGGATCAATAAAAGGACCAATATCACTCTCTACCTGTCTCCTAACGGCAGTTGAACAACCATAACTTATGCTAGCAAAACATTTTACAGCATAACCATTAGTCAAGAAATGAAAAAGTAACTTCATAGTTGGTATTGGTAATTCCGACCCGTAGCAGCACTACGGCACTCGTAGCACATTGTAGCGTTTGTATCCCTTCCGAGTTGGCTACGACACGAAATGCTCGTAGCTATCGGAATAAAACCCATGACATTGTAGCAGGCACGAGACGTTCGTACCAGACTACTCTGTTGATGAGAAACATTAGGTGCAGTATTTGAAAAGTTGGTAGATATAATCGACTATCAATACTAATATTATAAATGCGAAAGTAACTCTGTCTGTCTGACCGGCTTTTACGCCTGAACCACTGAACCGATTTTGATGAAATGTGGTATAGTTATACGTTGAAATTCTAGAACGGACATAGGCTACTTTTTGTTTTAAAAACAAGGCGAGATGAGAGTAATACCGCCCTTGAAAGTTAATTTGGGAAAATGTGCATTTTTTAAGTAAGTGATACGAAACTTGGCACAAAGGCACTTAGATTAAAAAATGGACTAATTTTTGTTTCGAATATTTGTTTTAATCAAATCATAACCAAACAAAAACCAGTAGAAACATTTACAGCACTAATACAATCGATTGTGCGACAACTTAAAAGGATAAATCATAACACTTGATATCCCAATAGTTCCCAAAAACATAAATAACCAAGCTCCATTATAGGTTCCTGTATCCTATAGCAGGAACAACACAACTTAAAACAATAACACACAGTTAGTAAATAAAAACACAAAAATAGTAAATACCTTTCCTCCCTTTGAAATGACAAACTTAAAAAAAAAGAGCCCCAAATTTGTGTATGTCCAAGGGCCCAAATTCTTGTGTGTATAGTGCTGTATTCTTGTGTGCCCAAGGCCCCCCAAAAAAACTTTAAATTAGTACAATGAGAACCTAATTTTAAATGCTGCGACAAGTAGAAATTGGAAACTGAGCATACAAATCAAGTCGTTGTATTGTTCGCGCTTTCATTAGTGGCCTATTGTGTCGCTGCAATGGTACAACTTGCCTTATTGTCCGCCTAATTGAGCGTCCCGTAGGCCTTATAATAAACAAGAGGAAATATTTCCGACGAGAAACGTTAGAAAAAGTCGATGTATTTCAAGAGAAGTTTAAACTTACTTAAAGGCCTAGCATGCGCAATACGTCAAATTTCTCGCATGAAACGACAAAAGTTTCCATGCCGTTGATTGGGTGAACACACCGTACTCGTATTTTCAGCCAATCAGCAGTTGACGCATTGATTTTGACATTTCTTAAGAGCATCATAACATTTACCCGCGTGGCGTATACTAGGCCTGTACGTAACTCGGTAAGCTAACGCTGCTAATGAACCACGCAACCTGAATCAAAATTATTATATTGCCCGAAATAGTCAAATCTTACTAGAACCTGAAAATATAATTACTCCGATGTATTTCGCCAGCAGCTTCAATACATAACTCTCAGTGCAGTTGCGATAGTTATCCTTAAAACAATAGCCTAGACAAAGAGTAATTTTCAAGAGTAATTGGGTGTTGTGGTACCGTCGTTGTTTCTGATTTCTGTAACACAAGTGCTTAAGCTACTTACCACAGAATCAGAGCAATGTATGTGATGTTGTCCAATGTTTATTTATTTATTTATTTAATTAATTATCTTAAAATAAACAACCAATTTATCTCTGGTTCTAGGAACAGTGCAGTGCTCAACTACACGGTGCCTTGTGCATATTAAGGAAATAGTAAAGTACAATGAAACAAGGTTCTGAATTAAATTTTAAAAATTGCTGTTCGGACCATCTATGATTTACTAAAAATATAAGATATATATTTTTACTGTTATCATGTAAACAATAATTTACTAAGATAAATAACTCAGCGCGATATCACGTCTTCGTACAGTTTTTACAAAATAGTGACGTACACACACCCCTCCACAAGACAGTACTTTGATACTTTGTATCATCATACATTTTTATTTATTTTAAAAATACAATCTAATTTTTATAAAAAATGTATTTGTAAGTTTTGGATTATTATATTTTTATTTAATTAATTAGTAGGATAGTGTTAATTCATTTTATGTTACTTATGTATTTAGTCTGGTTAACCAATTTCTGTTATTAATTTGTGTAATGAAATACTTCAATTTGATCTGAAAGTAAAATCTGTTTTATTTGTTAAGGAAAAAAAATACTTGCACCATATTGTAAAATCAGACAATTCCACGGAGGTGTGTGTTTACGTCTGTAATTCGTACAAACTGTGTGAATTCATGTCGTCGCGCTAAATTTTGAAGCAATCTAACTAAAAATATATGATCAAAGCATAGTCCGAGTAGAAAAGCTTTAAAACAAGCCAATACAAACGAAACTGCATTACGTTATTAAAGCAAAATTGCATACCCCACCCAAGTTTTAATTTGCATAATGTGTAAGCGGAGTCAGGTGGCAACTATAAAGCTAAATATTTGAGCGTGACCGGATAACGGCATCGCTTATTCATGCCAACCTACATACCGTTCTGAGATCTAATTTCATTTGCGAAATCACATTTTAGACACTATTCGGCCTGTGTCGAGGACCTTGATAAATTATTCACATGTGAATAATTTATACTCTCGATACTAAATAAACAAGATTTTATAAACTTATCCGATGGACAACTTAGGGTCTACTCCCGACGACGAAATATGTCGGATCCGACAACGGATAGCAATTTTTAATTCTCATATTCGCAACCAATTCACTTCGAATGCGAATAAAGCGTTTTCTTAAAACAAAGTATTATTTATGCAAATGAAAAACCACGTTTTAACTCCCGATATTTTGATAAATCTTCAAAAACGAAACCTTTCGTTTGTTCGTTTCGTTTTCGAGAGTAGACCCCCTTATCCGTAAAATATTGGAACCTGTTATAAGAGAACTAAATAAATAGTTAGTTCTCTTATATTTCCAATATTTTACGATTCGTAATGTATCAAAAATGACTATCTGTTTTTCTTCAACCGACGACGAGTCGTTAAATAAAACCTTTCCATACGTCATCATCAGTCGTCAATCGGTGGTTTGTAGCTTACGCCTTGTATAATTTATTACTTTCCGTAAGAAGAACGGATCGCTTTTCAAATATTGGAACAGGGCATTAATGGTACTATAAATGTCTGTAAAACAAATTTATGTTAATTTGCTGTGCAATAAAGTATATCTATGAATCTATATTATCCCTCAAAATTATGCATCATTTAGTTTTATTGGCTTTCACAGGTGCGTTTCGAGAAAAAAAAATGTACCTTTGTTTGTAGGTAGTCAGTATGGAAATAACAATGATAATTTAAAAGCAAGACAAATGATCTTTACAATATATATGTGGTTGTTTTTTGATACGTTATTTTGGTGAACCCAAATACTTCGTAACTAAATGTTATTCTACTATTTAATCTATCTAGCTTCCAAATTTGATCCAAATACATTCAATTCATTCAAGGAAAGCATATTATGGAACGGTAGGTATTAACGACTCGTATTATGGAACGGTAGGTATTAACGACTCGTATTATGGAACGGTAGGTATTAACGACTCGTATTATGGAACGGTAGGTATTAACGACTCGTATTTAGTCGGTTGGAGAAAAACGGGTAGTCACTTTTGACACATTACGTATCGTTAAATATTGAAACCGGGCATAAGACGGTTTTATTGCGAGAAAGTAATATTTTACAGATAACCTTCACATAGAGGAAACTAGCTGTGCCCGCGACTTCGTTCGCGTGGACTACATCCTTTTATGGTCGGTTTTACCCCTTTCTCCCCTAATATTTGAAACAAAAAGTAGTATATATTTTAATCCAAGTTTTGAGCTATATTTGTGCCAAATTTCATATCTCTAACTTCAAAAATAAACATTTTTCCATATAAACTTCCAAAGGTGGTATTACCCCCCTCCCCCCTTATTTTCTAATAAAAAGTAGCCTATGTCCGTTCTTGAGATTCAACGTATACATATACCAAATTTCATCAAAATCTGTTGAGAGGTTTAAGCAGGAAAGCGTAACAGACACACAGACAGACAGACAGACAGACAGAGTTACTTTCGCATTTATAATATTAGTAGGGATAGTGTAGTAATATAGGTGCGCGTCAAAATACTCGCGCTTCGAGTTAAACCCCTCCAAAATATTTTCGGTCTAAAAGTTCATAGGCAGCTTTAGCATAAGTTCGCCTCGGAATTAGGCCAGGTATGCGGCTAACAGAATCCATGTGGAGTTCCCAACTTCAATTATCCCGCGAGTACTCACATGTTTTAAACTTCGCGCACCAGCCCGTATTTGTATGGTAATGCGCCGAGTTCCGACTTATAACCGGCGCGACCAAGAATTTCAATTGGAAATGGAAGTTTGAATCAAAACACGATTATGCAGAGCACTTAACAACACGTGGGGAACTTTGACTTCTTAACGCTCTCGGTTGAATTTCGTTTCGTTTTCCGTTTCACTTCATTCCATGTCTGCACTTGACAGGACGACTGTTCTACGGGGAACAGATTGATTGGATTCGCGTGATTTCGCATCCGTAACTTAATGTTCAAAGAAGCAATGCTCAGAAAACCGATTCGAGCCGATCTCGTTAACGGAAAATCTACTCCGGAATATGGAAGACTGCACACTGTAATGTTAACTAATGCCTGGTTCCAATATTTGAAAAAAGATCCGTTTTGGTTACGTGTGGTAATAAAATATACGAGCCGTAAGCTAAAAACGACCGACTGACGACTGCTGATACTGCCTGTATGACTGCTGATATGGAAAGTAAATTTGAAATTCGAATTAACGACTCGTAGTCGGTCGGAGAAAAACAGATAGTAATTTTTGACACATTACAAATCGTAAATTATTGTAACCGGGCATGAATTGGAGATTTTCGTTAATTTAGTTTTAAAAATTATTACTATAAAACAAAATTGCTTCTCGATATCTGCGTGTCCCTATGTTTCAATCTTTAAAAGTACGCAACTAATGATTTTTTTAATAGATAGAGTTATTCAAGTTTATGTGTAAAAAATACATTAATATAGTTCAGAAAAGCCGGAAAACTCATTGTAGAACATTGTACACGGGTACCGATGAGTTTTCTGTACTATAAATTACACGGGTAATTGGGTAACTGGGCTAGGTCACTAATCTGACAGTCAATATCCCTATTCAGGTAACAGTAACATATAATTCTCTTAAAATTTTCGTTTGATTTGTCCAAAAATCATTGCACAAAGTAAAAAACTAAACAACCCACATTCATTTCTTTTCCAAAAATAAATCAATCTCTTTACTCTCAATTCAACACACGCAAAATCCCTCTCGTATCCTCATTCGTGCAAAGGGAATCTGTTTTTAAACATTTCAGCGATAAAACACGTAAAGCCTTCGAGGAAATAAAGCTAATTTGTCAAATCCATTTGTTCCCGAGACAAATCGCCAGTGGAAACGAGCCAGGACGAGAGTTACAACCGTCGACTGAGACTGGCTCCGTAAATCACTAGTTAAAAATATGACCCCTGTTGTAACCGCAAACAGAACACAGCTGACAGGGATATTGGAAAAATGGCGGATCAGGGCTGATTCGCAAACGTCAGAAGCAATTTGGAAGTCGATATTTTGTCTCTGTCCAATCGTTTGTGTTAGAAAAAGATAAACCAGGGTTGCTGAATTCGAATTAGATTCTGACGTTTTCTGAACTGGATGCCCCACGCGAGTTAATTTCATCGCGCTCAAAACAAGTGTCAAAATCAGTGTGTCAGCTGCAGATTGGCTGAAAATACGAGTACGGTGTGCCATCAACACGACCCAATCAACGGTATCGAAACTTTTGTCGTCTCATGCGAAACATTTAAGTTTTTTTACGACCCTACGGAAGCGGTGCGGTGACCCTTGGCCGCAGGGTCCGGGGCAGCCCCAACAGCATCTTGCAAATGTTCTCGCAGCGGTTTGACTGTCGGTACATTAACCACTGTTCGTTGATTAATGTGCTACTAACGACGAAATTATTAAAGGACGCAATAATAAGTAAAATAATGTATTTTTTAATTTAATAACCAATAATATAATGTTAATGTTAATTGAATGAAATTGATTATGATATTTAATGTGATTCTTCTTTATTTGTAATATTAATGTAGACTATAATGTTGAAATAAATGATATCTTATCTTAACGTACTCCGCATGCTATATGCAGAACCGTGTTCTCATTGGTGTAGTGGTTTAAGTAGCGGGTCATGGTGTGCGGATCTTGGATGCCTGATTAACAAATGTCAAAAACGATTCCTATTCGCAAAGTCTATGTTGGGTTCTGTAGAGGAGAATGGAGTGACATTTAATAGGCTTTATAATTCATACTTTACAGAACGGTAGCTTACTTGGTAAGAATTTTTAAATGGAAATTAACAAAAGAAAAGAAAATATTTTCTTCTAACGCTAAGCCAATATTGAGGGCGACGATAGCGAACAAGAAGCACTTCATGCTGCCATAACTCGGCACTAAAGCCTTCGACTAGCTGGGTTGATGCCCCAGTTAACATTCGGCGTCTGGTGCTCATAAAAAGGGGAAATCCTTAGTTTAAACAGTGGTTTGAAACAAGTTGTTTCGGATGATTGTTAAATGCCTCATTCCAATATTTTACGATACGTGTCAAAAATGGCTATCCGTTTTTCTCCATTCGACTACGAGTCGTTAATACTTATCCATAATTTACTTTCCATATTAGCTGTTATCAGTCGTCATGCGGTAGTTTTTAGCTTACGACTCGTATAATTTATTACTGTTCGTAACAAGAACGGATCGCTTTTTAAATAATGGAACCGGGCATAAGATAAAAAAGAAAGGAGCTCGATTAGATACAAGTTCCGTACGAAAAGAGTCTAGGTGATATTGGATAACAAATTATTTTTCGCATATGCGGGTGCTATAATTGAAGCCAACTGAAATGCGTTAATTAATTTCACTTGTTAACTCCCACACATTTTAATATAAAACGGGGGCTAAGTAAACTATCTTGCCAACTAACCTCTATTTGTGTTCGTTCTTTTTTTTTATATTACACTTCAAGATTGACCTCATCCCACCTGATGTTAAGTGGTAATGAGGTCCTAGCTTAAAGGTGACAAGTACAGCATAATAAATCTGTTACTGGACTTGTCGCCCTTACCTTGAAGGCTTGACCCTGCTACTAATGTAGCACCCCCCAGGAGCTCTGGAAACGTTACTCACACGCAGGAACACAACAACACAGAAGTGATTGTTATTTGGCTGCGGTCTTCTGTAAGGTGGAGGTATTTCACCAGTCGGGCTGCTCCAGTTCGAGCGACAAATGACTATGCCCTACCTCTCTTATTTGTTCATTTAAAGTGGAAAATTGTGCCGAACCGTCATCAGTTTGTCTAATAATCATTTTAAGCAAAGATTAAAACCACTTTCCCTCGATTTGTCTGGAATGCTATGAATGAAAATTATTACAATTTATAGCAAAAAAATACATAGTACAAGGAACGGCCTTGTACTATAGTACCACCTTTAAAATATGTAATTTACAATAAAACATCTACATCGGTTCATAAACGACAACGTTATCAATGAAAAAAGTTATTATAATATATTCCATTTAACATCTGCAGTTGAATTGAAAAACTTCCTTTTTTTAAGTCGTTTCAAACAGAGTTAGCAGCTTACATAATTCAGACGACAAATTTATGATACAGTCGGATCACTATTATTATTGTGCATTGATCTTAAAGCAAAGAGACTGCCAGCAAGTGAATAAATTAACCATAAAATGCTTAGTCCATCCAGAAATATCCTTGAACTAATGTCTCATAGTTCCAGCGCTTTGACCTATTTCTTTAGAACATGATTTGACTATTTTCAATACCAAACGAAATTTAAAGCAATGTGCATATTTAAACGACTACGCTAGACCGGTATGACTAGATTTATTCAAACGGCTAGAAAAGAACACTTGAATACGTAAACATAATGGTATAGACCCTCTACTTGATTTTATAAAGATATGTTAATTAAGTAGTTCAATATTTTTAAAAATGCCAGATGTCCTAATCCCGTCCGTTACGAGGGAATGTCCGTTGAATATCGGGAATTGTTGAGGTTGCTAGATCCAGAGAATAGTTTTAAGGCATCTCTTAATATTTAATCTATTCGCAATCTAGAACGGAACGAGAAACGAGTTTCTAAAGTCCGTAATACTGAAGTTTATGCATCAGAGCACCTAAAATGTAACCTGACGACGAAAATCGGCGACACGAAGTTGCAATTCAAATCGGTTCCTTTATAATTTGAAAGAAAGAAAGAAAAACATTTATTGGCACACACATTAAAGTATAATTACAATCACATGAGAAACATTGAACAGAGACAGTGCAGCCAATAAGGTCCCAAATTTAATGGGAAATATACTTTTCCACGTTCTGGGCCGGATAAGGCTCAGAGAGACGCTTGATGGCTAGTTGCAATAACAGCTGATCATCATAACATTTTGGAATTTACACAACTCTTAACTTGTCGGCATAAGATCGACCTGCAAATGTTTGCCTTGACGTGCTGTCGACTGTACATACGTGCACGATGCTTTGCCAGTCTAAAGGATTGCTCTTTTCACGGTCGAGGTTAAATTTTCCAAAAGTAGGTACTTATGTTGTGGACATAAGAACTAATATGACTTGTCTGCTCGCTCGCACACCATATTATTAAGTTCTCAAGTCCCAAATATTGTAAAGACTAGGATAGGTAACTACTGAGTTTCTTGGCGTATTCTTCTCGGTAGGATTAGGGCGTCTACTCTTGAAAACGAAATATGTCGGATCCGATGACGTTTAGTATTTTTTATTGCTCATTATCGCAACTAACACACTTCGAATGCGAATAAAGCGTTATCAAGAAACAAAATATTATTTATACAAATCAAAAATCACGTTTTAATTCCCTAACTTTTGATAAATCTTCAAAAACGAAACCTTTCGTTTTCAAGAGTAGACGCCTAGGTATTCCCAGGATCGAGGTCAAATTTCCCAATAATAGTTAACATCTGGGTACTTTAACTAGCGTGGCGGGTCACCCGTTCCTATTAGCATATAAATGGCTTCCCGATCGCTTTCCCGCGGGCGCGATACGGGCCGGGCCACTCCGGCGGTTTAATTGCATGTCCTTGCGATCCGTTTTATTTATGCTTCTAATTAAGAATGGTACGCGAAACTAAACCTTGGTAGTCATTTCCACTGGTAGAGTCCATCTTCATAAAATCAGACTTAATTGACGGACTCCCATAAGTCTTCATATCTCAATATGAATCTAATCCGAAATCGATTAAGGCGACTAATCTCATAGAGATCAACCAATGAGGGTGTTCGCGTTCGATAAATCCACCAGATGGCGTATACGTAGGCGTGGGGTCCAACTGCTACGTGATTGGTTATGGTTTACATGACATTGACAGACATGTCACCATGACATTTAAATCACCAATCAATTAACAGGTGGACCCCACGCCTACCACCACCACGTATCGCCATCTATTGGATTTTTCATGCGCAAACACCCTCATTGCGCAGGACTTGGTTTAGAGCCCGAGACGTTTGCGCAACGCATAACTATGTACACTCTCTCTTTCTGCACTATCATAATCTAATGGGACGGCAAACCAGCACAACCGGAAAGAGATCAGCAGAAGGACCAACTATTTACCAGATCACCAATTCGTTTGGTACTTGGCGAACAATAAATGGTGATTCCACGCGTTTTTTTTTATTTTACTAGCTGTCTCGGTGAACGTCGTTCGCCTTCTTTTTTCCAAGTTTTCTAATTTTTTAAACCTTATAAATTTTAAGACTTTCGCGTTCCATTTTAAACATTTAAAATAATTTACTAACAGAGCGCATAACCTTTGTGACCCTGAACATTTACAGGCGGAGCTCACGCATGTTCAGGAGGTACTCAGACGAAACGGGTATGAAGTGTCGAGGAAACCATGAAGGTGGAAATCAAAAGGAAAGTGTCCTGAAGTCAGTTGACAAGCAGCGTTTTTGCCGTACATACAAGGCGTAACGGATAAAATTGGAACAGTACTTAGAAAAAACTCCATCAAGACTGTATATACACCGTTATGCAAAATGTCAAGATTACTGCGAACGCCGAAGGATGTTATTCTTTTTCAAACGCCGGGAGTTTATAAAATTGATTGCAGTTGTGGTAGTTCTTACATTGGACAAACTAAGCGGACAATAGCTGAACGAGTGAAAGAACATATCTCGGCGGTTAAAAATCGTCAGACTAATAAATCCGCGGTAGCAGAACATCTGTTAGAAATGGGAGTTAATCATTGGATGGAGTTGCACGACCCTAAAATCCTCTCGACCGATCGCCACTACCATACTAGGATAGTACGTGAAGCTATTGAAATCAAAAAGTACAAACATTTCAATAGAGAAGACGGATGTGGGGAACAGCTGCTGACATTCAGACTATTTTTGTTTTACAGAAGAGGGCTATCCGCGCCATATATGGTCTTAAATCACGGGATTCTCTCAGAGACTTATTTAAAGAAATTAACATACTTACCGTTGCATCTCAATACATTTTTGATTGTATTATGTATGTACGCAAAAATTATAATCTACTTTTTAAAAAATCTGACTTCCATAACTTTAACACTAGAAATAAACACAAGCTTGCTGTTCCATATCTAAGACTACATAAGATAAGTAATTCCTTTGTGGGTTTAAGCGTTAAATTATTTAACAAGTTACCTGAAAATGTTATCCAGTTACCCATGCATAGATTTAAGTCTCATGTTAAACATTGTTTAATAAAAAAGGGCTATTACAAAATTGATGATTATTTAAATGACAAAAATGTATGGGTCCAGAATAACTTAATTCTTTGAAATCTTACTATAGCTTTGTATACTTTATTTAAGTACCTAGTTTAAGGACACATTGTTATATTTGAAAAGAGTAAGTGTCGAGTTTCTTGCCGGTTCTTCTCGACATGATCAACATTCCGAACACGGCGGTAGAATACTTTATTTGTACTGACTATTCATAAGTGCTTTTGTGAAGCTTACATGAATAAAGATATTTTCTATTTCTATTTCTATTTAAGTTATCATCAGCATGGAATCCAGTGATTAATAAATGTTTACCGCGATTAGAACGATCAAAAACAATTCCGGATACTGTCAGTGTAGTGTGTCGAAGTGAGTTCAATAACATTTTGTTATGTGACAATGTGCGGGTGGATGAAGATTTGCAAGCTCCCCCGAACAGACGAAGGCGAGCAAGACCAGTCAGCTCGTGACCACAGTTGGTGCAACCTAACCGAAACGTCGGGCAGTAAGTAGTTCGTATTAACTACTAAATAAAAATGGTGTCGCGTTTTGACCCGTTAAATTATTTTAAATTTTTAAACCTTCCCTGGACTTCCACAACTATTTCCAAACCAATATTAGCTAAATCGGTCGAGTTTTAGCGAGACTAACTAACTACGTTCTAGTGGCCCAACGCAGATTCGCGCGTGTACTGTCCCGATGATTTATTTATTATGATGATTATTATTTATTATTATTTATTATGTTTGGCTTACAAACCTTCTCCTGAACAACAAACACCCAAAAAAATAATTATTCAATTTAGTTCTGTATTCCCGAAGTAATACGAGTACATATATATATTTCACCGATTCATTTTGTTTATTCTAGCGGCCGCGGCTTCGCGAGCGAACTCTCCCCGTTTGTCGCTGATTCTTCGCTCATTTTAGTCGCAACGTGATGTCATATATATATATATATATATATATATATATATATAACATCACGTTAATCATCATCAGTCATTAATGGTTGGACTCGGGTTAGTTTATTTTACAAGTAATACCTACTTTTAATAGTTATATAAAATGTCTAAAGCATATATGGTATATAATACAGACTTCCAGTTTTATCGACTATATAGAATACCTATATAAATAAAAATATTTCAGTGATTGCGGACCAAATCGTATATATTTTTTTGTTTTATTCGTCGGTGTCAGAAGGTTTGTTTTGTTTGTTATTTCGTTTGTTGTCTTAATACTATTAATTTATGGTATTTTAAAGGACTAAATAATTTTTTAAGAGATTCTAAAATTTTCCAATATTAATTTGTGTTAAAAGACAAAATAATTATTTCATTTTTATGTAATTTTCAATTAAAATTTGAGTGTTTGAAGAATAAATATTTCGGTACAATTATTTCTCAACGTAGGTATATGTCAGGATTATTGATTACCTACTAAATAGTAAATAAATACTTGAAGATTTTTTGAAGTGCATTTATTTTATTTTAACGACACCTCTATTTCTTTAAATAAAAGAAATGATTTTAATTAATTTCATTCCTAACTTTACGGGAACATAGAAAGGCTGGTCGTGATTGGTCGGTCATACAATATATCGACAAATCAGAAAGAGCTTTCGGACAGTTGACAGTTTGACGCGGAACAGATTGCAATTTAACGGTTTCACTTCGATGGATTACAATAAAGCGAAAAATAATGCGTTAAATTGCAATCCTTAGTTACGGTTCAAAATCTGTCGACAGTTTACAATCTCGCGAGATAGATTGTAATCTAACGATTTTTACAATCTTACGGTGACATATACATAATACATATATATTATAGTACATAAAAGTCGACAAACTCATTAGTATCAACTTTGCACCAGTACGAAACTATGGTGGTTCGCTAGTACCTACTACATTAATGTTTGTAAATGCTGCAGATTAGTGAATAAATATAGCAATGGTATGGATATTTTCAATATTAGAAGAGCAGCACGCGCGATACGTGAAGGTCGTGGGTTCGATTCTCGCACCCCAAGGGGAGATAAAAAAATCTGTTTCTAATTTTTAAAGTTCGCTAGTATGGCGTAAAGTACTATAAAAAATCGATATTTTAAATATATTAAAAAAATTAAATATATTTTATGAGGGCAATGGAGACTGTAAATTAGTTTTAATATGGACTCAAGTCTACTTACATTATTAGATTTAAGATTTATTTTTGCGTTATTTTTTTATTTTTTTGGTCATGTAAAACTATTCTGTATGACACAAAACATGTGGTGTCTACCTGATTCTAAGCGTTTTTGGTTAATATTTAGCATGTATGCATATATAACTGTGGCAACCTATCCACAGCAGAATAAATACAACACAATTATCTTAGTTAGTTAGTAAACTTGCAAAAACGGATAACCTTATGAATGACGAGATAAAAGCGTTGAACGGGAAAACTGAGAGACAATTAGATAATTGTGTTGTATTTATTCTGCTGTAATATATATCTAACTAGCGGTCCCGCTTTTCAGTTGAAAATTTTCCTGAATTTTCTTGCTATAAACCTCACGGAGCCCGAGACCTTTCCAACGGATGCAAAATCATGGAAATCGGTTCGTGCGTTCTGGAGTTATAGTGTCAGGAAGGAAAACCCGACTTATTTTTATATAGTAAATAATAAATCACAATTGTGTTCTGTTTTTTCTGATGTGGGTAGGTTGCTACAATATGATAGTACATCTATTTTAAATAAATAAATAAAAACTATGAGACCTATTTCAGTACCTATTATTAGCGATTGACCAACCCAAGGTTTAATATCAAATATGGTGTGGTTTGGTTGTCTGTAAATGACTTTAGTCAAACTTAGCAGTTTCCGAATGTACCTCTCACGGGCATAAAACAAGTTTTATAACGTTACACGTTATGATAGTGCGCCATACATGGAATATGTTATAATATATGTATTACAAAGATGTATATACAAATATGTAGGACCTTGAAGTCAATGAATGTTATCAATTCATCCCGGAACCTCGACGCTATTCCCCCGTCGCATCAAGGCCAGCAAATTAGTATCTCATTGGCAAATCTAGTTCACATCCTACCTCGGCTAGGTCTTGTTAATACCTACTAGCTGCCTATACTGAACAGTGTCACTAATTCTAACGACAAGAGTTACCAAATATCTGCACTCAGAAATCTTGTCTACACTATATTATAAAGATAAATACCTTGTTTTTTGTAATGAATAGGCTCAAAAATGAATGGAACCTTTTTAAAAATTCTCTCAACATTCGAAAGCTACATTATCCACGATGAACATAGGCAAAACTTTTTTTTTTAAAATAGGGTTCTGTGATATATTAGGGTTTTTCGGACATAAAGTGTAAAAGGCATATAGCAAATATAGCTAGACACATGGATTAAAATTACTTTTTGTATAAGGGGAGATAGGGGAAAAACCGACAATGAAAGTAAGTAGTCCACGCGAACGAAGTCGCGGGCACAGCTAGTTATATATACATTTAATATACTCTTGAACCATTTTAATCGATTGCTACGATAAACATAACGACTTAATTGTTTGCAATACGAATTACCGCAATAAAAGATCCCTGAGACGTTAAAAATGTAAAAGACTGAACATTACTCATATCTTGGGCTTAGTTGAGACATAAAATAACCATGAAACAGCTGGATGCGTAAACGATATTATGCTATCTCAATTCAAACCGTTTACAACCCATTTCAATTGTACAGTATCCATTTTTATTATAAGAACGCAGTCCCTATATACTTGGCACAAGAACTACCAGTTGTAATGCGTTACAACAAGAAATGCGTTAGAAAAAGAATGCGTTCTTTTGACGCAAAAAAGGATTTGAAACACAAGAAAAACGCTTCGCAATGCGCCGTAAGCTATCTCATCTGTAAGTAAACTTGCAAAAACGGATAACCTTATGAATGACGATATAAAAGCGTTGAACGGGAAAACTGAGAGACTGTTTAAACGACAGATAACGGGCACAATCCAGCTGACGGGTTACAATGACATCTGATTTCAGAGTGGCGAGGAGTGGGCCTGAATACTAAAGAGGCTGCGGGATCCTGCGACAAGTGATCGAGCCACGAGCTGAACTCACGACGCAGAAATCGATAGACACGTCTTCGAGATGTTCAGCCTCTGCCCGCACCGAGACATCGCCAAACGAAAATTCGGAGATTCGCTCGCAGTTTCGCTTCCACTGCCTTCGCAAGCACAGCCCTCATGATGAAGCAGATGTAAGTATCCAGCTAGAGGAATCGCTCGTCATTTGTTGACAGTGGCTGCAGTAGACGCGCGGTGCCGGCGTCCTACGGCCGTAAATCTGCGGCTGCGGTATCCCCTGTGGGTGAGAGGTCAGTGATGTGGGTGTGACTTACCCTCGGGAGCGAAGAGCCGGCTGTGGCGCCATTTGGCGAGGTCTGGTCGTGGGCACGGGCGCGGCGGCGGCGGCGGTCGCGCGACTGCTCTGTTTGAGGCGCGCGCGTGCGCGGTGCGTCGCGCATGCTCGCAAAACAGGATTTGTTTTGCTCTACGCGACTTCGGCGGGAGCCGGGCGGGAGATTACCCGAAGTTAGGGAGTTTCTGTGGAGTTGGGGAGTCGTCATTCTTGATGACTGGTCTCCAGAAATTTACTGACGGTGGAAAGTTTAAGAACAAAGTGATGTCGGGATAGCTAAAAAAATAATAAGGGTCGATGACAAATCTGATCCAGATTACTTCATTAAATCCCACTTAGAATGAATGCGTATTAGCAAACCAAAACTGTAAAAGTAGGTCCGAATTAATGAAAATTGTTTTTAAGTTACTCTACTTAAAAAGGTTCTAATCAGTACCATCTCTGTAAATAGGTTCCAAACGAGTATGGCAACCACTAATTAAACCGACTATTTGAAAAAAGTTAATTGTCATTGATACAAGTCACAAGTGATTGAGTAGAATGAATGAAAAACATATAAGTGTACTAAAACAAAGATATTTTTAATTAACTGGACCCTAAGCTCCAGTCTTCACTCCTACCTGTGCCTCAGAAGCGCGTCTTAAAACGTGAAATTAAACAACCTAATATTCCTCAGTTCTAGGGTAATCTAACGGCTACCCCTGGTATCCCCGCTAACAGTCGCAGGAACGAGATTACACTCTCGTATAGACACCCCGCGAGGCATTCCGATGAACAGCGCCTCCCGCCCCACTGCCGAAAAGGAAACATGTCGGATCAGATGACGAAATCCAATTTCAAATCCTAGCTTGACACAAACTTTCTTCTTTTAAGTTAATGGCAACTAAACTTTACAAAGAAAATTCATTTTTGCCAATGTCGTCGCCTGAAAAATTAAAAAATAATCAGATTGCCGAAATAAAGGAGGGTAATGATTTTTGCCAATGAAATTGAGAAATGTAGTGTAGTAATTAATTATTGTTTACCTAGTAAATTCAATTATAACTCTTCCCATTCTTTTCCCAAAGCGACTGACTAAGTAGCGCTTGCTATTTAAATTCAGCCCTCTTAACCTTAACATAATGTCTAATAAAAACCTAATTGTTTGTAAAGCTGAAGAGTTTGTTTGTTTGAATGCGCTAATCTCAAGAACTACTGGTTCAAATTAAAAAAATATTTTTGTGATAGATAGTCCATTTATCGAGGAAGGCTTTAGGCTATATAACATCACGGTGCAACTAATGGGAGCCAGAATCAGATGAAAATGTGGAATAAAACGGGGATAGTTCACGAGCGAAGCCGCGGCGGTCCGCTAGTATAAGATACACTCGTACCGAAAGATGCTGCGTACATTCAGCGACAAATATGTAGTTAGTAATAATAACTAATTATTTTATTCACAGAAAGTTTATAACAACTTACGATCACTAGTAACTACTAGTAGTACCCTACTAGTCGTAAGTTTAGGATTACCTAGTTTGGAAACTCCCAAACTAGGTAATCTTATCTCTTGGGAACTGGAGTTGATAATTACACATTGGTGTATTTTACGGCGTTGAATATGATGACTAGCTATTTAGTGTTAAAAGATAAATAGTATGGCACAATCTGTTTTGTTCTAAATTATCGATTAACATGTATTATTTTTTTAGAGCAGGTTGATGTGTGTGTGTGTATGTGTAGTGACGCCACAGGGTATTTACACACGTAGACGCAACCAAATAGTGAGGAACTTTAAACCCAATTGTGCCTTCTTATGCTGGTGAACATATACTGGATCGATCATCGCCTTCACAGAATACTTAGTAAACTATAGGTAGGTATTGCACGAAAAACTCTTGTTCTAATAAGTATACATTTTCATGATACATTGGTAGAAATGCCATACAGTGAATAAACTAGTCGCCTTAATTAATTCACAAAAAAATAGAACTGTAATGAAAAAAAAAACAATATTTAAACTGCCTAAGTTCTTAAAAACAAAAATTCCGGAAATACGAAATTCAAATGCAATTACAGCTGCATACATACCATGATTATATCACAGATATAATTGCTCCAGTAGACCAACTACCAATCTTAAAAATTTATAGTTCGGGAGTTGAATCATGGTTTTTGATTGACATAAATAAATTGATTTATATATTTATTTAAGAACTTTATTGTGCAAAGGAAAGTACAAAAGTTTACACACTTTCTCTATTATAATCTAGATCAATTACAAAATCTGGTATGGATTTACGTGATAATAGTTAATGCGGTGATACGCTGGGCGATGGGGAAAGGCTTTATTCCGAATTACTATTCAGTGGGCCTTGGGGGTTGACCGCAACAAATGCTTGCGGGCCATCAATTAATTACGGCACGCCATGACAGCGAGGAGGGTCCCGACGCTAGATGGGACCACTCACCCGCATTTATAACTAAGTTTTCGCATTTTTAAGGTTCCGTACTTTCAAAGGAAAACTAGGAGACTACTCCCAAAAACGAAACGAACAAACAATAGATTTCGTTTTTGACGATTTATCAAAAGTTCGGGAGTTAAAACGTGGTATTTGATCTGCATTAATAAAATTTTGTTTTATGAAAACGCTTAATTCGCATTCAAAGGGAATTGGTTGCGACTATGGGAATTAAAATTGATATCCGTTATCAGTTCTGACATATTTCTTTTCGGGGGTAGACCCTCTGAAACAGAAAAGTCGAATCAGTGTAATAGGTACTTAAAACTTTTCTTCTCTACTTAAAACAGTACACACACTAAAACAATTATAGACCAATTTTGTGAAAATTCTTATTTTTTTAATATGGCATATGTTCCAAATAATTACCAATATGTAAATTTTAACAAAATTGATTCTCTAGGATAATAGATATCTAATAATTAACATTATGTCATCCATTACATACATAGGTAAAAAATGTTCATTGAATATTTCTGAAACGAATTCGGAAATTCATATTAATTTAGAGGCGGTTTTCAGTTTTAGATAGATAGATATACTTTATTGCACAAAAACTTTACAGAAATAGGTTTTACAGATGAATTATACACACATTTTTAGTTAGAAAACATTCATTGCTATTTCTATAAAAATCCTGAACAAGTAAGGAAACATGATTTACTTTTTTTTATATATTGCACTTCAAGATTGACTCCATCCCTCCTGATGTTAAGTGGTAATAATAATGAGTTCCTAGCTTAAGTTAAAAATAATATAAATTAAATTAAAAATAATAAATCTGTTACTGGACTTGTCGTCCTTACCTTGAAGGCTTGACCCCTGCTACTAACGTAGCACCCCCCAGGAGCTCTGGAAACCTTACTCACACACAGAAACACAACAACACAGAAATGATTGTTATTTGGCTGCGGTCTTCTGTAAGGTGGAGGTATTTCACCAGTCGGGCTGCTCCAGTTCGACTGATAAATCGCTATGCCCTACCTCTTTTTACTTAGGTATGAAAGATCCACTTTAGAAAGTCTTACATACGATACCTACCTACACCTAGGCCTATAAATAAAATACGTGCGTTATTTATCGTAAAACCTTTTCCTGGTCTGACCTTGCGGGTCGAGTTGTAATAGCACGGGATCGCCGATCCACCGCGAGTCCCGTCCGGCCCGGCACGTACAAGACCCACTGGAAGGGATAGGTAGGAACCTTAATCAAGATCACTATATATACATCACAACATATAAGTACTATTTTCATTAAACTGGCAATAGAGAGAGTAAGAGTTCTTTAGCGAAATCTAATCTAAAAGTCCTACGTCTAGTCCATTGAAATATCTACAAATATCACAAAAAAGCATAGTTTACTATTTAGCTATCGATTACTGTGCATTGTTATCTAGATTGTCAGCCTCCTCGCTTACTAGCTCTATTGCCATTTATCATATTTTATACTATTTTCAACCAATTTCGCGCTTTGGACAAAATTATAAATGCATTCGTTTTTCAATCGTTACCAATTTAACGTTATCTACACAACAACCACAAAAGTTTTAAAATAAATGAAAATTTTAAATACAAACGAAAAATACGAAAAAACTAAAATGTAGAGTCCTGCTATTTTAAAATCCAGATTGTAGAGTTTATTATTGCCATCTATTGGTGAGTAGATGAATTACAAACACACAGTAAAATAACGTGATTAAAATTATTATTTCGGCTGGTAATAAACAACGCATATGTCAATTTTTATTTTCACGTTGGTAACATTGAATCATCTTCCAGAATCAAAAAAGTGTGAACGACGATTTTGTGGGTTTTGTGTTGAAATAAAAATCAAAAATGTCTACCCTAGCTGTTCCTCTTCATGTTGCCGGGACCAGGTCATCTGGAGCCCCAGTTAGAACCCAAAACGGTAATGTTTTTCTGTTAAAATCTACACGAGGCAATGTACCCCCGGTGATCACATGCATCCCGACATGGTTTCTTTTTCATAAATATTTCATGATTTCAGCCTCTGTTTATCAATTTGTTGGCATATACGCCATATCAAAACGACAAAATTTGGTCTGAAATAATTTCGCCTGTTCATTGATTATTTATTAAATTCAATACAAAGAAATAACCTATGAAGATTAATGTCACTGTTGAAGCGATACGGTTTCTTGAATTTTCTACTTCAAATTGTTCTCCCTCTTATCTTACGTTCAACACTGTTATTAAGTTCCGTGCTAAATATTGTATAGTAAATAATTTTAATATCAAGGTTGTTTACATATGACAATATTAAATGAAGTCGTAATTATTGTTGTAGTCATGGCAGCGGCTGCGATAGCCAATATTGTGAAGAGTTCTTTGGGCCCGGTAGGATTGGACAAAATGCTGGTGGATGATATTGGAGATGTCACAGTCACAAATGATGGGGCCACCATTCTGAAGTAAGTACTAATCATCATATCAACAAACCAGAATTTCAGACACAATTGTTTCTTGACATACCAATGAGTTATGCGGGTTTGAAATGTAGCTTAGCTCAATTTCCTTCCATAAAGTTCTCAATTCTAATAAATAAATAAGGCAGCTAAAAATTTTTGGGATATATTTTAGAGCAGTCATCCAATTGTATTCATATAAGTGATTCCTTAAAGTAATATTGATTTATTATTACAATTTTTTATGCAAAATGTAAATTGATGTTTTATTTCAATTATGCTGTTATAATAATAAAAGTAGATTAACAATAAACTTTACCGTAGAATGCTGGAAGTGGAACACCCAGCAGCCAAGGTTCTAGTGGAATTGGCCCAACTGCAAGACGAGGAGGTCGGAGATGGAACAACATCTGTTGTCATCATTGCAGCTGAATTATTGAAGGTTTGTAAAATTAATATAAAGTAAAAACCTAAAGAAACCATTTATAATTAATTTAAAGACAAAATGTATTTGTATAATACCATTTAATGTTTTCTAACTGTTAGCAATTGGCTACTTGACAGTGTTAACAATAAAATATGAAAAGTGTTAGATATGTTAGCTTATTACTTAAGTAATCATTTTACATTTTTACTTTTTAATTAAAAGCATAGGTAGTATTTTATTTTTGCAAAATAAATTTTAGTTTTTTTATCTGTGGAACAAAAGAACCGAAACGGAAACCACCATTGCAATTCGGAAATGACAGCTGTCGGCGAAATTTATTTATTTTAATGTGGCGAAACAATGATTATTTTACCGATTTAATTAAATTATTGTGTCTCTAATCGTATAAAGAATTTATTGAAACATTTTTCGTTTATCTTAATTAAGTCGTTCCTATGCGTATCGGTTCGTTGTTTACGACGTTGACGTCATAATTCCAACAGTGACGCGACTAGGCGTTTTCGCGCACTTTTTAAATGTGTTACACAAAATCTTATTTTTCTCTGGTTATTTAGATTATTTCCAGATAAATCGAATTGCTTGGGATATAAAATGAACGGGCGCACATTTTGCAATACTTTTTCAAAAACTGTCAAGTAGCCAATTTTAAAATATGTCCTAAGTATACATGAACTTCACTTTCAGAATGCAGATGAACTGGTGAAAAATAAAATACACCCAACCAGCATTATATCGGGCTACAGGCTAGCCTGCAAGGAAGCTGTAAAGTACATCCAAGATAACCTGACTGTCACAGTAGAATCGCTTGGAAGACCTTCCATCATTAACGCTGCAAAGACTACAATGTCATCTAAGCTGATTGGGGCTGATGCAGACTTCTTCTCTGAAATGGTAGTGGATGCAGCTATGGCAATCAAGACTTTGGATCCACGAGGCAACACCATGTACCCCATCAAAGCTGTGAATATTCTCAAAGCTCATGGTCGCAGTGCCAGGGAGAGTGTTTTGGTTAAGGGATATGCACTAAACTGCACAGTTGCATCTCAGGCTATGCCTAAGAAGATTTTGAATGCTAAGATTGCGTGTCTAGATTTCTCTCTACAAAAAACTAAGATGAAGATGGGTGTCCAGGTAGGTAACCTATTATGTTTGTAATTTAAAATTTATATTCTGTTAAGGATAACATACTTAGGCATCTTTTGACATTAAGAGCCTAGCTCAAAGAGTGGAGACATGTCTGCCTCTCAAGCTAATTTGATTGTTATACTAAACCATAGATGTAGTGCCAGCAGATTGATGTCAGTGAATATAATATACATATGTGCTCAAATGGCACCCAGTTGGTAAGGATGCATGCATATTGCTCTCAAAATCGCGACACTGCATGACAATAATTTTTTAAACTTAATTCCCTTTTATTAGTCTGAGATGCTTCCTGTATCTTCTTGATAACCAAAAAATAGGCTCAGCTTAATTTACATTGTCTGTGTAGGCGCCAGTCTTCTGAGACTTTAAAGAGAGTAAAATCAGATCAATGCTTTTAAATAAAATAACAAGAAATGTTAAAAGTTTTAATAATAAAAATTATGAATGACTACTCCTACTAATATTATAAACAGTAAATGTTTAAATGTTTGTTACTTATCCACACTTTTCTGAATGGATTGGATGAAATTTTGGCAGAATAATTAGTTACAAGACACTTTTTATCCCAAAATACTGCAAACACCTATCATAACAGAATTTAGATGCCTTTTTTAAAATCACTAGCTGTAATTTTCAACCAATATGTATTTACAAAATAAAATCTCTTTCGGGCATAAAGTGATGTTATATAGCTGTTCCCCATGACTTTAATCACATCATTCTGGGATGAAACGTATCCAATCCATTAATTTATGCCCCATATAATAGCAATCAGCTAAATTAATTTACTGTCACATTTATAATGTGGTAGGATTCGTGCCAATATCTGAATATCCTTCTTAACTTACCCAATATTCTTAGGTGCTGGTAACCGACCCCGAGAAGCTGGAAGCTATCCGCGCCCGCGAACTGGACATCACGAAGGAGCGTCTGCAGAAGATTCTCAGCACCGGCGTGAACGTGATCCTGTGCAGCGGGGGCATCGATGACCTCTGCCTCAAGTATTTCGTGGAGGCAGGCGCGATGGGCGTCAGGCGATGCAAGAAGGCCGACCTGAAGAGAATCGCCAAGGCGACCGGTGCTGCTTTCCTAACGTCGCTCACAAATATGGAAGGTGAGTGACGCACCAGTTGAGCTTCTTTGTTTTGTCTTATTTACTGTATTATTTTATCAATTCCTTGCAGACTTCCAAGTTTACGTATATTCATTATTAATCTAATAAATCCTACCAAAACTACAAACGCAAAAATTATTAAAAATTAATAGATTTCAGAATGTATATTTGTTACTTTTTGATGCAAAAACTTCTGAAGGGATTACAATTATAGAAAGCTAGATGAGATTTAGGATACATTGTATCCAGCAACAGCTCCAGCATATTTGGTGACCAGATTGGACATCATACATTTTATTTTTATAGGTGAAGAAGTATTCGAGCCCAGCATGATTGGAGAGGCCGCCGAAGTAGTCCAGGAGCAGATCTGTGATGACCAGCTTATTTTGATCAAGGGGTAAGAGTGATTGATTTGAAACTGTAACCTTGTTTCTGTTTTTTTCTCCACGAGGGGGAAATGCCTATCGCATCGTCACTCTCTACAGGGAATAAAGAGTGGTATGTCAGGACCGCACCAACTAAAACCCCCTCGGTGGCCTACGTGAGCAGTTGTGGAGGAGTCGGAGCCTTGCGGACTCGACACAGACTCCCCCGCCCTCTCAGGTCCTAGGTAACGGACGCCAGTCTTACCCCAAGCCTGGCGTCTTCGGTCCCAGCAGCGGATCTGTGGTGCGACTCCTCTTCCTACCGCCTCTGTGGACACCCGGGACTCACTCCATGCTCTACCTCCGAGAGCCAGATGGAGTTCCGAGACCCGCAGGCCGCGGAGGATAGGGAGGCCCGCAAACGGATTACCGCATCCTCCTTATCCTCCGCGGCCCACCACGATGCGGTACAACGTATCAAAGTTCAGTGGTGTGTAATCTAACTCCGGTTTTATGATGAAATAATAAGACAGGAAATTCCTACCGTCATTATTTGTCACCTAGCAAAACTTTTTACAGTTTTCGTTTAAATTTACCGTTGAGTACGAGGGAATTTACCATAGATAAATAAAATTGTAGGACCAGCCTGAATTGTTTGTCCTGTAGTATATATACTATATAATACATTCCGTGCAGGCCAGTGGCGCGCACGGCGGCGTCGATGATCCTGCGCGGGCCCACGGACGCGTACTGCGACGAGATGGAGCGGTCCGCGCATGACGCACTGTGCGCCGTGCGCCGCGTGCTGGAGTCGGGCCGCCTCGCGCCCGGCGGCGGCGCCGTCGAGGCCGCGCTCTCCATCTACCTCGAGAACTTCGCCACCACGCTGGTGAGGGTCGTGTGTATACACCTCAGTACCTTGGCGCCGCGTGCTGGAGTCGGGCCGCCTCGCGCCCGGCGGCGGCGCCGTCGAGGCCGCGCTCTCCATCTACCTCGAGAACTTCGCCACCACGCTGGTGAGGGTCGTGTGTATACACCTCAGTACCTTGGCGCCGCGTGCTGGAGTCGGGCCGCCTCGCGCCCGGCGGCGGCGCCGTCGAGGCCGCGCTCTCCATCTACCTCGAGAACTTCGCCACCACGCTGGTGAGGGTCGTGTGTATACACCTCAGTACCTTGGCGCCGCGTGCTGGAGTCGGGCCGCCTCGCGCCCGGCGGCGGCGCCGTCGAGGCCGCGCTCTCCATCTACCTCGAGAACTTCGCCACCACGCTGGTGAGGGTCGTGTGTATACACCTCAGTACCTTGGCGCCGCGTGCTGGAGTCGGGCCGCCTCGCGCCCGGCGGCGGCGCCGTCGAGGCCGCGCTCTCCATCTACCTCGAGAACTTCGCCACCACGCTGGTGAGGGTCGTGTGTATACACCTCAGTACCTTGGCGCCGCGTGCTGGAGTCGGGCCGCCTCGCGCCCGGCGGCGGCGCCGTCGAGGCCGCGCTCTCCATCTACCTCGAGAACTTCGCCACCACGCTGGTGAGGGTCGTGTGTATACACCTCAGTACCTTGGCGCCGCGTGCTGGAGTCGGGCCGCCTCGCGCCCGGCGGCGGCGCCGTCGAGGCCGCGCTCTCCATCTACCTCGAGAACTTCGCCACCACGCTGGTGAGGGTCGTGTGTATACACCTCAGTACCTTGGCGCCGCGTGCTGGAGTCGGGCCGCCTCGCGCCCGGCGGCGGCGCCGTCGAGGCCGCGCTCTCCATCTACCTCGAGAACTTCGCCACCACGCTGGTGAGGGTCGTGTGTATACACCTCAGTACCTTGGCGCCGCGTGCTGGAGTCGGGCCGCCTCGCGCCCGGCGGCGGCGCCGTCGAGGCCGCGCTCTCCATCTACCTCGAGAACTTCGCCACCACGCTGGTGAGGGTCGTGTGTATACACCTCAGTACCTTGGCGCCGCGTGCTGGAGTCGGGCCGCCTCGCGCCCGGCGGCGGCGCCGTCGAGGCCGCGCTCTCCATCTACCTCGAGAACTTCGCCACCACGCTGGTGAGGGTCGTGTGTATACACCTCAGTACCTTGGCGCCGCGTGCTGGAGTCGGGCCGCCTCGCGCCCGGCGGCGGCGCCGTCGAGGCCGCGCTCTCCATCTACCTCGAGAACTTCGCCACCACGCTGGTGAGGGTCGTGTGTATACACCTCAGTACCTTGGCGCCGCGTGCTGGAGTCGGGCCGCCTCGCGCCCGGCGGCGGCGCCGTCGAGGCCGCGCTCTCCATCTACCTCGAGAACTTCGCCACCACGCTGGTGAGGGTCGTGTGTATACACCTCAGTACCTTGGCGCCGCGTGCTGGAGTCGGGCCGCCTCGCGCCCGGCGGCGGCGCCGTCGAGGCCGCGCTCTCCATCTACCTCGAGAACTTCGCCACCACGCTGGTGAGGGTCGTGTGTATACACCTCAGTACCTTGGCGCCGCGTGCTGGAGTCGGGCCGCCTCGCGCCCGGCGGCGGCGCCGTCGAGGCCGCGCTCTCCATCTACCTCGAGAACTTCGCCACCACGCTGGTGAGGGTCGTGTGTATACACCTCAGTACCTTGGCGCCGCGTGCTGGAGTCGGGCCGCCTCGCGCCCGGCGGCGGCGCCGTCGAGGCCGCGCTCTCCATCTACCTCGAGAACTTCGCCACCACGCTGGTGAGGGTCGTGTGTATACACCTCAGTACCTTGGCGCCGCGTGCTGGAGTCTCCATCTACTTCGAGAACTCGATAATTAAATAAGTATCATTCCTTTTGTAGCATTACTAACCAAGTTGTATGTTCGCAGAGCTCCCGCGAGCAGCTCGCGATAGCAGCGTTCGCGCAGTCGCTGCTCGTGATCCCGAAGACGCTCGCCGTGAACGCGGCGCGTGACGCGACCGACCTCGTCGCCAAGCTACGCGCCTACCACAACTCCTCGCAGACTAAGGTGCCTACACTTTATTGTGAAAACAATTCAATTCAATATTTTTTATGCATAAAAATAATATTTATGAAACGTCTATATAATGCAAATGACGCTACCCCCGGTTCGGAACCTGTAACAAGATCAAGAAACTCTGTTGTGTATATTACAAATGAAGCTGAACTAGTTTTTCACTAAGACATACAGTGTAGCGTGTAAAAATTTAATCAATTGGTTCAAAGAAATGATGAAAATTTTAAAACTCATATATATATATATATATATATATATATATATATATATTCAGGATTCAATCATCCTCAAGCTATTATCGTCCACTGCTGGGCATAGGACTCGTAACTGCTATTATTTGTAATTTGTAAATCAAAGTAAATTATTGCTTAATAAGCATATTATCAGTTGTCCCAACCGCAATGTAAAATCCAAATTTCCTCTGCAGGTAGAGCACGCGAACCTCAAATGGGTAGGCCTCGACCTTACAGAAGGCACCCTCCGCGACAACCTTGCCGCGGGAGTGCTGGAGCCAGCCATCTCCAAGATCAAGTCGCTCAAGTTCGCCACAGAGGCGGCTATCACGATCCTCCGCATCGATGACATGATCAAACTCGACCCCGAACAAAGAGGCAAGAGTTACGAGGACGCCTGTCACGCGGGCGAGTTGTAATAGTCCAGTATTTGAGATCTCGGTACTGCGTTAGACTGAATGCACCGTCTTGGTTATAACATGTAATTCTGGTGCCGCGACACGCGTTACATGTAAATGGGTAACTGAGTCTAGCTAGATAGGAGCCACATCCAGTGTAAAACTTGCAAATAATGTGTTGACACATACAAAAATCAAGTTTGGGCGTGATTTTGAAAATTACTTTCCAATTTTGGAATGTTGCAGCTCGACTCATTTTGATATAGCTCGATTCAAAAATTGTAAAATAGTCTTGGTGGTGTAAAATAACAAATATTGTTTTTTATCACATTTGCAGGTGTTTAGATGGACTTCTATAGGTCGCTGCATTCGCTACATTTTAGTATTTTATAAGAGTTTTGTCGCGATCTTTGGAAGCCTACAAATAATATAGAATGTTACACGTCCAGCCTTATGAACTTCAATCACGAACTAATTAACACCAAATTGATTTGTATTATTTTTCTATTTATGAATCGAGCACAACCCACAACAACTACATGATGTGCTGAGATCTAATTTATTAATGATATAATTAAATTATATAGTGCTTGATGTGCCTAAACGTTTTTGCATATCCTGTCTCGAAGCGCCCTGAAGCATACTTGCTGACCCTATAAAATACTGTCAACAAAACTAACAGCAAACAAAACAACATTAATTTGCAGTTGAAAAACTGCTGGAAGCCACCCATAGTTGCGAAGGATGCACACGCTATAATGTAATTTTCATACAATGAGGGTGTTAACGCATGAAAAATCCACTAGATGGCGATACGTAGGCGCGGGCTCCAAGTGCTATGTAATTGGTCATTTAAATGTCATGGTGACATGCCTGTCAATGTAATGTAAACAACCATAACCAATCACGTAGCAGTTGGACCTCACGCCTACGCATCGCCATCTAGTGGATTTTTTATTTGCGAACACCCTCATTATCCTACTCTATCGATTACATCGCGTGTAGCCTGCGCAACTATGGAGACGGCGAATTCACATAGGTATGACGTCACTACAAATTCATCAGAAAATATCGATACGTTTCTCTCGCGCCAGGCCTATCGTGAGTATGAGCGTAAAAGATTGTGTTTTGTTTTTACAACTATTAGAAGTTAAGAAGTGATGTTTTGTTTGAAGTTTTTTGTCAGTCAGCATCATTCTTTCGTGTACACCTCAGTACCTTGTCATAAATATCCGCTTAACTAAGCAAGTTAGATGGACAGTGACTTAATGTGACAAGATACAGAGTTTTTCACGAACTAAAGCTACCTACGGACTGTATGTATCAGATTTATTAAAAGGTAAAAAAAATCAACATGCTGTAATAAAATTACATCGGTGCACTTATGTTATTTTTTTCAGATATGGATCTAGACTTGCATTTGTTATTATTATTCGGAATATATGCTGTTAAAATATTTTTCACACAGAGGTTAAAATATCACGTCACAATTATTTTGTTTCAGGAGAAACTATCGTATTATTTATTTATAAAGTAAATACGACCATGCTTTTAACATTTACTTAATGCTAGTTATAAATCGCTAGATTGTCCCTTATGTCGACAATTATTCATAAAAAATAAATTTAATTTTAATAACTACACAGTTTTTTATTTACGAGCTCCCTTTTTTCTTCTTGAATTCTTAAAATACCCAACGACAAAAATACTTAGATGAAGACACTATTTAAAGATGATATAAAGTTATCATACCAATCAATGCAGTAAAAGACGACATTACGTCGGCCATATTGGTTTTAGATTTTAATTATAACTGTAAGATTATTAAGTTTCTTACATTTGGTTAATTAAAGTAAGTAGTATAAGTTAAGGGTTGAAGTTAAGTACTTAGTTAATTGTTTCATGTTAACACGGGAGCGGAATGTAAATGAAAGTATCCGTCACCATGGAGAGCGTTTATTGCACTAAAAATTACAGTAAACTTATTGAAATTAAATACACGTATCGCAAGCGTTTCCTCGCCGCGTCATCATAATGTCGAGCGTGCTCGTACATGCTGCCAATTTTAAAAGAGAAAGAGAAAATTAGGGCGATGAAGTCTTATCTAGTTTGCGGGCAGCAGTTACAATCACCTCGTCTACACTGTCGCTATCCGAGCGCCGCTCGTGACCCGGCGCCGTGCTTCCGTATGTTGGCTGCTCGTTGCTACTGTCGGAGTTGCGTTTGTTGTGCAGGTTCACACTGCAGCCTTGAAGTCTTCTCTTGAGTCGCAACATCATCCATACTAAAACGACCGTAGTGAGTAGCCCGACTATAGTGTACAGCACATAGTTGTGTGTTGCATGTGTCAGCGTTTGTACACTTAGTGTTTGTTGTTGCTCCTTAACATTTTCGATTCGGGTTTTCAATTCCTTTAGGGCCTCCTTGTGATCTTCGATGACAAATGTATGATTCACGTCCGCAAGTATGTGGTTGATGTTTGATTCCCGTATGTACATTCGTTCTTCATTCGATGTGAGTGTCAGCTTACTATGATAGTCATTTCGAGAGTGAATGATAAAGCCTTCTCCCTTAAGCATGCAACCAAGGTCCAGTGTTATGACACCTGAGCCGCGTAGGTTTTGTGACGTCACGCCAGCTGGGCAGAAAATGCGCGCAGTGCAGTCTTCGCAACAGGAGAACAGCCACGCGCCGCGCACTTGTAATCGCACCCACCTGTCGCTGCAATCCGATACCCTTGTTCGGCATGTAGATAAGTCGCCGTTGTTTAATATTTGCGCCTCACACGATGTTTTCGCTCCCTTTATGTCGTAAATAGGTTGGTTGATGACGCACAACAAATTATTTTCTTTCAGTTTTGTGCATGACGTTACATCTCGGTCATTTAAAGGGATGATCATATCTCTTTTTAGGTTGACAGCGAGGTATTCAGAGGTCACCGCTGTACTGTATTCGGAGTTGCCCTTTATTTGCGGAATGGGTATCATACGGTTTAGCTCATATTGCTCATTGTTTATAAGTGGTAGCTTCACTTCGAATATAAGATATTCGTTGTTTAGGCGCACGTGCACTCGCGCTAGCTTGTAGAGACTTAGCGTACAGTGACGTGTGTTTACACATGGTAATGACAGTTCACTTGGTAACTGTCCAGATATAACGTTCAGATGTTCTTCAAATTCATCAGGCTTGATAAGATTCGTGTCAATTCTTCCATCCTTTACATCTGTTACTAAGTCGAGTAGTTGTAGTTGAATTTGCCGTATGTTGGAAATTAATAAGTTCACAGCAACGGCGGTGGCGGTTGTATACATCGCATTGTCATGACTAACTTGTACACGTTCTTGAGTTTTGGCAAAATGGTTCTCTATGATGTGGAATTGTCTATTCATCACTTCCTCGTTGCGCTTCAGGATATTGTACTCACTTTCAATTATTGAAGTGTGATTTCTGTACAGATTTAATAAATGGTTTTCATTAGATTGAATAGTTTTGATGTCCTTCACATACTGGTCGGCGAAACGTGCGTCGAGTGTGCCAAAAAGAGAGTTAGCTAGGTATCCAATTCCATTTATTAGTCCTCTTCTTCGTCTTCTTGATCCGTGTTCAGAGTGTAGTATGTTATTGTGGTGTTGAATTTCATCAAGCTCATGTTGGAATTGCGATGCTATAGTTAAGAAAGCTGTTTCCGACTTGCATAGTGTAGTTAAATGATTGACATAGTTCTGGATATTGTCTAAGCTTCGCCAGTAAGTTGTCATGTTATAGTATACAACCATCCTCCACTCGTCTTGAATTATTTTTACGTCGGCCACCTTGTCAAAATACACAATTCGTGAAGGGCTGAGATGTGTTACGTTGATCATTTGTGGTGTAGAAGGCCCAACACCTATGGATAATATCATTAGTAGCGTGCAAATGATATTAAGGAAAACGTTTCTTGGTTTGCGTTGACGTTTTCCGTGTGATCCTGATGTTCTCGTCACATCTGCTCTGTCATCACACGGCGAAGTTTTTATGTTTAGTTTTGCTGGTGGCGGTTCTAGAGGTAGGCGCGACAATTTGGTTACCGGTCGTTTCAAGTTGGTTGTTTTAGTTTTTAAGGTAACGACGCGTACTCGACCATCAGTGCCTGGATGTATCTCTAGTACCCGTCCTAAGATCCATTTGGCTGGCGGTATGTTATCTTCCTTAACGAGGACGACGTCTCCAATTTCAAAATTTATTGTGGGATAGTGCCACTTGCTTCGTGTTTGTAATGTATGGAGATATTCCTTTGACCACCTCTTCCAGAAGTCCTTGAACATTTGCTCCATTTATCGACTCTGTTGTTTTCTTCATCAATTTTGATAACAATTGGGCGCCGCAGAGTTCCAGTTTAGGTAGAGAGATAGGCTGTCGTAGTGGTGCGAGTTTAGTTTTTCCTGCCACTAACTTGATGACGTAATTCCCTTTGTTATTCACAGTTTTGCAGTAAATAGCGCACGCATAAGCCCTTTCGGATGCGTCGCTAAATCCGTGAAGTTCAACAGGCTGTGACGTGTCTCCCAACCACCGCTGTACCTTTACGTTCTCAATTTGGGGTAGTTCTTGTCGAAATTGCTCCCATTCATTTTGTAGATAGTCAGGAATGGGCTGATCCCATCTTAGCGCTGACGTCCATGTTTGTTGGAAGATGAGTTTAGCCTTCACAGTTATAGGCGACAGCCATCCAAGTGGATCATACAATTTCGAGATATCAGATAGTAGTTTACGTTTTGTCATTGTTGTGACGTCAGGCTTGTCGTCAAGTGCATCGTATTTAAATGAAAACTGATCCGTGCTCGGGTTCCAGTTAATTCCGAGTGCTTTGTTTGTTTCAGCATGTTTAAAGTTTATCATTGTTTGATTGATAAGGTCTGTAGGCAAATTTTCGAGTAAAGTTGAGTTATTACTGGCCCATTTGCGTAGGTTGAAACCGCCTCCTCTCATCATATCGATAAGTTGGCCTTGTGTATTCTGTGCGTCTTCTATGGTGTGGCTGCCTCCCAATAAATCATCTACGTATAGCTGATGCTTCAGAATACTTGCAGCCAGTGGATATTTATCGCCGTCGTCCTTGACGAGTTGCTGAATCGTGCGAATAGCTAGGAACGGGGCCGCCTTGGTGCCATATGTGACGGTACACAACTGATATTCTTTTATGGGGTCTTTTTCAGTTTCCCGCCAAACAATTTTTTGTAAATGTTGATCTTCCTCGCATACAAGTATTTGTCTGAAGAATTTTTCAATATCCGCTGTGTAGACAAATTGGAATGTTCTCCAGCGCAAAATGATAGCTTGAAGATCTTGTTGGATGTTGGGGCCACATTCCATCAATGCGTTAAGGCTGTGTCCTGAAGATGTATTGGCAGAGGCGTTGAAGACAACACGAAGTTTGGTCGTGGTGGAATCGGGTTTGACGACTCCATGATGTGGTAGAATACAGCTGGGCTCACGTGTTATCGTACATTGTTTCATGTGACCAAGCTTCAGATATTCAGTGATAAATTCCTTGTAGTTTTTTGACAATTCTGCGTTTTTTGCGAACCTTCGTTCCAAAGAGTGAAACTGCGCTATTGCTTGCGGTTTTGAGGCACCCAAATCTTGTTCAAAGTTCGGTTTCATTGGAATTTTGACCTTGTACCGTCCATCTCTAGTCCGACATGTAGTTGTGCTGTATAATGTTTCACAGTAGTTGTTTTCAGATGTCCCAGTGTATGGTTCAGCAATATCTTCCATTTCCCAGAAGCGCGAAATGTCTTCAATGTTATTGAGTATGACGTGGCAGTTAAATGTCTTAACGTTTCCAAGTAACACCCACCCGAGTTTCGTTTGTTGTGCAATCGGTGCCTCAGATGATCCCCTCATTACCCCTGCCATGACAATGTCGGCATATATTCCAGCATCTAACAACAAATCAACTGGCCGCGAGATATTATACTCAGGATCCGCTAAATTGATGTTTTGCAAGTGTGGCCACTGTTGTGCTTCAAATGTATAATTTGGTAGATTGCTAAGCATTTTCGGCATAACTAGTGCTGAAGTAGTGAATGCGTAGTCACCGAAGATTGACTCACATACAAGTTGAACGGTGCCATTGCTCTGATTTGCCGAAAGTCCGATGCCAGAGATAGTTGCGCTTTGTCGTTGACGATGCAGGCCAAGGCGTTGTGCAGCTGATTCTGTTATCAAGTTAATTTGCGATCCTTGGTCTAGTAAACATCTAAACGTTAGGTAGGTTCCATCAGCTGACCTAATTTTCAGTAACGCTGTCGCAAGTAACACCTCGTTGAAATTTCCGGTAACATGATTCGTCTTACGTTGCGTTTGTTGCCCGTAGGAGGTCGTCGCTTGCGTTGAAGTTGATTCCGTCGGCATGTTCAATGAATCCGACTGACGCAATACGTCATGTAATGAAGTATGATGTTGATGGTTGCAAACGCGGCATCGTTTTATTGATGTACACCTTTTTCCGCAGTGCGAATACATGCAATTTTTGCACACGTTTAGTTGCGAAATAGTTTTCAACTTTGCATCCGGTTGCATTTGTTTGAATGATTGGCAATAAATCAAGAAATGATCGCCCTTGCACAAAGGACAACTCTTCTCAATGTTGACATGATATGTTTTGCCAAAATGGTTTTTAGGTTTGTTTGGCCAAATATATGTTCTTGCCGATTTTTGGGTGTTGTCCGTATTCGACGACACTGGCTTTGTTGCATTAACATATTGTTGCTTCTTTTTATTAATAGGCTCCAATGCAGTGAACTTGCGTTGTAGGAATTCCATAAATTCATCTAATGATGGAAGTTCTCGAGGGTATTTTCTGGTTTCCATGTATGAAGTATATGTGTCAGAGTCTAGTTTGCCAGCCAAAATATGAACGAGGATGGGGTCCCAAGATGTTGTTTCGATGCCCATGTTGTGGATCGCGTGTATAGTCTCGAGACTAGTGTCGTAGAGTCGTTTCAGCTCAAATGATGTTTGATGTTGTATGGGTGGCTGGTTAATGTAGGTTTGAATCTGCCTTGTGAAAAGAAGTTGTTTGTTGTTATAACGATGTGTGAGAATTTCCCAACAGGCTTCATAGTTTTCGGCAGACACAGTTAGGTGCTGCACAATGCGTTCTGCTTCACCCCTCAGCTTCCCCTTGAGGTGTTGCATTTTTTGACCTGGACTTAGTGTAGAATTGTTGTGAATAGCTTCGCAGTACAGGTCCATGAATGAAGGCCATTGCGCATAGTTACCAGTGAAGGTCGGTATCTCGATGGGAGGCAGGGAGCGTTGTTGGTGAGTTGTTGCATTTAGTTTGCGATGCAATTCTCGTTTGGCATTTTCGAACTCAGCTTCATGTTTTGTAAATAGTTCTTCGTAGTCTAAGTTAGTGCCGATCATAAGATTGTCGATCTGCCAGTGAGTTTCATCGATGATCTTCCAACGAGTTTGTAGCATTTGTAGTTTGTCTTCGAGTTCCCACTTCTCGGAGATAGTTTCGACGTTAATGTTACGTAGCATGCGAGAAAAGGCTCGAAAGTTGGTAGTTTGACGGCTGATGAGCTCGTCAGTTCGGGAAAGTCCTCCAGTTTCTGTTGTTTGTGGAACGGCCTTCCTTTCTTCGATAATGATTTGAAGGGCGTCTTGTGTAGGTTGAACCTTCTTGTGCAAAGTTTCATAAGCGTTGGTAGTAAAATAGTCGTCTGATTGACTTTCAAACGCTAGAAGTTGCTTATGATTAATTTCAAACTCACTCCACAAGGCTTCAAGCGCGTCCAGGCGTTTTTGAGCATACTCTGGTGTCTTTCTAGCTGATGGATCCTTTTTGAAATTAGTTACGATTTTCTGGATCCCTTCACTGATGATTTGCTGTCTTTGAAGTAAATTGTCCATGTTAAAGATTGTAGTTGATGTTCTAGTGAGTGTAGACCTGTATCTTCGTGAAGTGCGTGACAGCAATGCCTCTACGATATGTGCGCACTCTCAATTGCTCTGGTGATTCTCGCTTCTGAGAGGCCAGATCAACCGATTCGCTACCGCAGGTTTATCACTAATCACACAATTTCACACGTAGTTTCACTGGTGTAGATATAGATCCGGCTCGAAGAAATGTAAGATTATTAAGTTTCTTACATTTGGTTAATTAAAGTAAGTAGTATAAGTTAAGGGTTGAAGTTAAGTACTTAGTTAATTGTTTCATGTTAACACGGGAGCGGAATGTAAATGAAAGTATCCGTCACCATGGAGAGCGTTTATTGCACTAAAAATTACAGTAAACTTATTGAAATTAAATACACGTATCGCAAGCGTTTCCTCGCCGCGTCATCATAATGTCGAGCGTGCTCGTACAATAACTATATATACACTTTATTGCTTAGAAACTACAGCAATACAGACAAATCATTAGTAAAATTTAAGGCGATCTGTTTTCAAGTTCTAAACATACAAAGGAACAGCGATTTGACGTCATTGGTTGGCATACTACCTACAATAAATCTTAAAGGTAACTTCGAACCCACAGAATCATACCATATAGGCCATAACTGTTTTACCTACTGACCACAGGACTTTAGCTGTGTATGTGATTTCCGTTATATTATTGATTTATTTATATTATTCGAACCAGATTAAAATTAACGACGCGGCGCGGGGTTGGAGCTTCGAAGATTAATTTGTGTTTTATTTTCCACATAGGTATTTAATGTAATCCAAAAAAGTTTTTCTATGCTTAGAAATAAGGAAATATAAAGATGAAAAGGATATGATGAGGCATTCTTCCCACGCGCCTGCAGCGAAGCAAGGAGTACAAACCGCGAGCTAGTTTAAAATGCTATAATGATAGACCAAACATTTCTACAAGGTTGATTCTGATTAGTTGGTTACCCTTCGAGCAATAGGCTTCCCAACTTCGTTCCCTTGTTGCTTGAAGCTGTTACCCTACCACACTCGATTTTTAGCCAATCAGCAGTTGACAAGTTACATTTAGGCCTGGTAGAATTTATTGCGTAGTGCATCCTAAGACCGAAGGCGTACCATTATTTAGATAGCCAAAAATATCGTTTCTCGTCGATGGGCCGTTAGCACAACTAATTATACTACATAATTTACAGTCTAAGGCCCGGTTTCCACCAAAGCAGAGACGGGAGGAGATGTGAGCTTTGTGTAGCAGAGATGTGAGCTGTGGGAGACCGAAACCAGTCAAGCTCTGTCTATTAAAGGAAGACGTCATGTCGTACGCTGCCTGGCCGCCCGACTAGACACTTCTCCGCTCTGCCATGCCGCCGCCGGTGGCCTGCTCACCCCACAAAATTCTATAGAAAAATAAGACATCTCCTCTCCTCTCCGTTTGATCCAATTTCATCGAAGCTAAGCGGAGAAGAGATGTGAAAATAACGAAATCTGATTGGTTTATTCAAATACATCTCCTCCCGTACGTCTCCTCTCTTCTCTGCTTTGGTGTAAACCGGGCCGTACCCGCTGTTTTATCGCGTTGTTAACAAATGTAAAAATTTATAAAATAATGTTGGTCGACTGCTGATTGGCTGAAACTAACTAGCCTAGCATGCGCCACGCGACTAAATTTTATCGCGCTCTTAACAAACGTTAAAATCGATTGAACTTAGTGCATCAGCTACTGATTAGCTAAAAATACGAGTGCGGTGTGCTATTAGCCGATCAACAGTATCAAAACTTTTATCATCTCACGCGAGAAAATTGACGTATTACGCATGCTAGGCCATAAGAGTGTGATTTAATATCAGCAATCGACGGTTTTAACGTTTTTTTTCTTCTCACACAATTAACCTCAGACCAAAAAAGAACTCTCGTTTAGTTAAGAAGACTTCTTTCCTCATTAGAATTTACTTATTGAACTGTAGGACAATATTTTGCCATGCAAGAAAACTTTATCGAGCTTAATTTTTATTTTATTTTATTTGGGTGCAAGTCCAAGCTGTGTATTTTGGTCAGTATCCGCTTTATGTAATGTGAAAATTTTATTCCATGCCGTCGTTTACTTTGCTATCAAATGAAGGCCCAAATCTCTTTTAAATGTTTAAGCTTACAGAATATTTTAAGCTAAATACGGTACGCAAGATCTAGCACGTTAAAATTTAAATGATTTTGTTTATCATTTGTAGATCAGCTGAAAATACAAGTGTCGGTATATAATAAACCCAGCTGCGTAAGACCGCGAATATTCTCGACATTTTATCTCGTGTACAAAATTTGACATATTACGCTGCGCGAGCATAATGTCATTGTCTAATACACATGACTGGAGCCATTAAAACAATATTACTATCAAGTAAAATCTTACTGTTTGTTAAAAACAATAAAAAAATTACCATTGTACAGACAAAGAGTTTAATTTTAAATGATTGAATTCAATAATTGTCAATAACATGTGAAATTCTGTTTATCATTCGGATTCTCTGATAACAGTTGTATTTATTTAAGCTAGTAAGTTATTTACTCGTTCCTCGTGTAAGAAGAACACAAGAAAATCTACAATGTTATTTAAAAGTATAAATAGATTTTTGCCTTTAATAAGTTCTAAAGGGCGCATTATTTCTGCCACATTCTCTTCTTCAACTATTCCAAAGGTAATTTCGGTTTGAGTGTAAAATATTCGATTGCATTCGATATTTGTTATTAAAAATAAATTTTCAATAATAGCATATTAATTTAAAATGTATGGTCATTCTTGACTTACCTAATGAACAAATTGATCTAATTCTACACTCAACAGCTGTTTCTAGTAGGTATCTTGTTCCGGTTTTTGACTTCCTTTAGAAAATAGCGCTAGTATTCAAAATAAGTATTTTGTTTCCTAATTATTGGTTCCTAGTGTTACTACAATAATTTGTGCTCATAATTTTTTATCTCGCTATACATACCTATTTTTCTTTTTTCAGTCATATCACCCTACAAAATAAGTATGTACTTTGTTTACTTAATTTTATTTCATTAATATGGCGAAGATAATTAAAAAAAACATATACTTACCTTCGTTTATAATACAAAAGAAGACGTGACAATATTAAAAATGCATGATAATTTTACAGGGCTCAATCCGGCAAGCCCTACACAGCCCTCATAAAATCATATCTAAGTCCCTAACACACTGACAAAAACTGTTATCAAGTAACTACGAACATTTCTTTACAAAAGTAACACTACGTATACGTCGCACGTCAGATTTTGCACCGACTTTATTTCATTTGCATAAGAACTAATATCTAACTGAAAATGTTTACCTTGAAGTGTTGACCGTCGTACCTTCATTTACCGTTTTAACGTGATGGTTCAAAATTAAGTTCAAGTAGCACCTCAGACTATATTTACACTTTAAACTTTGTACCTCCCTTATATATTAGCATAAGAGCTAATATCGATATACCTTGAAGTGCAGTCGATCGTATAAGTAGGTACTTCAACTTTTTTTTTTAGGAAGAGAAAGTAAAGGTTGGCGACTACAATATAAACTACCTCAAAGTGGGCACAGGGCCCCACAACGTGTTATGCATGCCGGGGGCCCTCGGGTCCATCTGGACGGACTTCAAGCCGCAGGTTGAAGGATTCGACCGCGAGAAGTTCACCCTTTTTGCGTGGGATCCCCCGGGGTACGGCAAGAGCCGCCCGCCTGTGAGGGACTTTCCCGTAGATTTTTATGAAAGAGACGCGGAATATGCGTACCAATTTTTAAAGGTAAGTTTTAGATATATTGATAGCCATTTAATTAAAGAAAAAAAAATTAATATTATTATTTGCAAATATTTCATTCGTTAGTGCAGAAGTCTTTAGCTAGAGTCTGTTTTAATTACTTTTTAAATGGATCACCAGAGGAGCGTGAGAAACAGTTTCCTGGCCTATCAGAATTCAGTGGGCATAAGTTGGAAGAAACTTACTTTGATAGAGATGTGGAAAAGCATTCATGACATACAGTGAGCCATTATTCAATGAAAAAACGAAACCTTCACTTCACATAGCAAGAAACGTTGGGAACATGTATACACCATCTTTGTATGGAGTACTTTTGTCATATCTTATAAGCAAATCACCAGAGCAGTTAGTTGGCAAGAAGTTTGCACTCTTCTCATACGGATCTGGACTAGCGTCAACTATGTACTCCATAAATATTTGTAATCAAGCAATTCACAAGCGAATTTGTCAAATCTCCTTACAGGCGTTAAATATCCCCAAATTCTCGCTGCTGGGCTGGAGCGACGGGGGTATCTCTAGCATGATCCTCGCCGCCAAGCACCCTCAGGCCGTGCACAAGCTGGTCGTGTGGGGAACCAACTCCTTCATGCTGCCTCACGAATTGGATCTTTATGAAAGTAAGAAACCTTAGCTCAAAGTCTGAAGCTAATTTGGCTTTGGATTGGACTCTTTAACTGATGGAACTGTAAATAACAGTGTTTCTGTCTACGAGGTTAGGAACCGCTGCCCTAATCGATGGGTTTCTGTAATGGTGGGTGTACACTAACAGGAAACGTCAATACCCGCTAAAAGTGAGCCACACTTAAACGTTATACGGCAAAACAAAAATTGTTAGATAATCATTTACCAGTCTTTAGATCGACTCTGAACCCCATCATCCGAACAGTCCAGTGGTTACGCTGCCGAATGTATCCCAACCGTAGTTCGCCACCCTAAACGTAGGCCTAGGAACGACCTCCTAGAGTCCTAGACTCTAACGACGCCATCACGGTCGCCATGGCCGAAGCGCGGCACGGGGCGGAACGTTTTCGCCCCTAAGAACGTTAGGCTATTATCTTTCAACAACGCCAACACGCCCCACTATGGGGCGGGGACGCCCTCTGGCAATTACAGCAATTTAAGATTGCCTATTTCAGAAGTCCAAAACATCAAGTCCTGGTCAAAACGGATGCGGGATCCAATGATCGAAGTGTACGGCGAGGAGCTATTCGCCAAGTACTGGGGACAGTGGGTGGACGGAGTGGTGGCGCTGTACAAGGCCAAAGACGGCAACATATGCTCAGAGATGCTGAAGGATATCGTCTGCCCAACTTTCATACTGTACGGCGAGAAGGACCCGATGGTCGATAAAGTGCACGCTTCGCATTTGCACACCCACATTACGGGTTCCAGGTGAGTATTTTGTGACATTCATTCATCGTCTGCTCTTCTTTCACTTTCTATGAAGGTATATGAAATACTGTTGTATGTCTTGGAGTCTAAAGTTAGTAACTATTTTTCTTTTCAGACTTCAATTATATCCAGAAGGGAAGCACAATATACACATAAACTATGCAGAAGACTTTAACAAAACTGTACAAGAATTCCTACAGTTGTCTTGAACTAGACAATTAAATCTGTAAAACTCGGTAAATTACGTCTGTAAAATTCTGTAAATTACATCTGTAAACGCACATGTCAATTACATCTGTAAAGTCTGTAAATTACATCTGTAAAGTCTGTAAATGTCTGTACTATTTATCTGTAGGTGTACTATTTATCTGTAAGTGTGTAATTTACATCTGTTTAAGTATTTTTTAATTTTCATAAATAAAGTACAAGGGTAAAACGCAAAAAATTAACAAAGTTCCCATATTTTATTTTCATTTACTTCTTATAAGCATGTTTCATTTCAGAATAAAACAATTTACATTCAATAACACATAATTCAAGGTTGAAGTGACTCATTTAATTATTACTGTACAAATGATATAGGCTTGGCCCCTCGGGACCTCGCCAGAAACCTACAACCAGGCTTTGGACATTAATGAGTCTAGTGGATTTCGAAGATTATTTTTCCATTGCATTAAAATTGACGTTGTTAGTGAAAACAAAATATTAAATTGGTTCTCCTACATATTACTATTAAATAAATATTGTTCATACATCGCAACGGTTCTATTTGCCCTGTATGCGCACAAATCAGGCATTCACTACATATAATCAATGGATCTAATGGAGGTTTTTATCATTTACAAATAATGACCAAATGGTATATTAATGAGTGGCAGATGATTGTACCTCGTATTTATGATCATTGGCACTGGCTGTTAAGTCTTTTCATCATTAAAGTCTTGTGAAATAAAATAGATGACGAAATCAGATAGATAAAATTTATACATGTACTATTTACAAGCTTTTATTCATTTCTTTTTGTAGCCTTTTTCAGTATAAAATTTGTACATATTTCTAATAAATTCCTACCTATCTAATGTATACTCGTGGTAGATTCAAAAATACAACTTCTAGTACATTTCTCAAAAAATAAAAGCTTGTCTCATTTAATCGTCACCGCAATCACAATTTTTAAATTTATCTATTTTATTAAGAGCCTAAAACCTTCAATGATTGGTTGATTAAATACACAACAAAGTGATTACGATTTTTCATGTTAATAAATATGTATTGCACTCTCTACACATTGTCGAGTTATCAAAACCTGTGGCGTTCGGGACTCTTTACATTAGTATGGACATGGTAAGGCACACATGAGCCGTGTCTGCGACACTCGAGCGCGCATGCCACTTCACAATTTGTTAATGTACTTTCATAAATTACGGTTTACAATATAAACAAACACACATAAGCGACCTACCTCGATAAATACATAAGAAAATATAGTGACAATATCAAATCATTCGCTAATTCAAGTAAGCTTGTTCTTATCTCATAAATAATTTCTCTACAAAAATAGTATACATGAATGGAACAACGCTACATTGCGCGGCGTTCAGCACCAATATGTACTCCTCCTGCGTCCATCCGCTACATATATTACAATGAAATAAGATTACTCTTACAAATACATAACGATACAATATTACAACATTATCACCGGGATTATTAACAATACGCTTGTTTAATTAATTTTAAATACGACATTCGTTACGTTTAAAAAACTATAGTTTTAATAGAGAGAGTCAAAGGCACACACTTTGTAAAAAAATCCTACAAGTTAGTCTCAGTGTCTCTTTTATCACTGCCACGGTCACACGTACACCGGTCCCTGGTTGTCGTTGTCCTCCAAATTGAGCTTGTTCGTGAAACCTTCATCGAAGAACCTCCGGAAGGTGAATTCGAAGAAGCCATGGAAGGTCTTGTTGTCGAGTAGTTCGCTGTCTGATTTGTTGGAGTCTGAGCTGCCCGAGTTGCGGAGCTTGTCAGGGTCGATGGGGTCGAAGTTGGAGGTGTCTGTGGGGTACTCGATGCGAGGGATGTAGGGCGCGACCTGCTTGCGGAGGCCCTTCTCGAAGTCGATGCTCTTGAGGAAGGGATGGTTCTTGACCTCGCTGGCGTGGTTGCCCAGTCGCGTCTCCTGGCCCGAGCACAGCTTTAGTATTAGATCTTTGCTTTCGCGTGACAAGTTCGCCGCATCTGGAATGTGCAGCGTTTTTTCCCAATTTATAACCTGAAAATTAGAAAAGAAATTTATAATTAGTATTAAAACAAGTCGTAAATATAAATCAAAATGGGGCCACTGTTCGCGATTAATGTTAGTTTCGTATTTATCTGTCTAGTGTTGTTATTCATATCATAGTGAATAGTAATCATTCTAGAAACCAAGGCAATTATGGTCTTGTTTGCGTTTATAATTTCAGACAACTCAATAAGACCTCACTTTCCTTGCTGGGTTTTTGACACCATAGTATAGTTGCCGTAAAAATATCTTTAAAATACGATTATAAAGTTCTGCGAAAGTATTTAATAGTCAGTGTGGGGGAAAGTAAAATTGTGACGTAGTGTAATTACTACTATCAATTTATAGAACCTGTGAAGGAATGGTGTTTTGACATTTATTTAAAAGTTTCAGGAGTCAACTGAGACTAGCCAAAATTCCTGCTGCATTTTGATCTAGAAACTGGAGATTCAGGCATAAATATATGGTTCTCTATAAATAATTTCTCCCATCTCCTGACTTAACGCGAAACAAAGATAAATATGATCAAGTCCATTAGTTTTAGGCAATTCACTGTGTGTTTATCGCGAGAGATCTTTGAAACATTTAAGAAAAAAATATTTATTTATTAAGCACAAATATAATTGTACACAGTGGAAAAAGAGAAAATAACTTAGAATTGGGATGACCAACCCGAGATGAAGTTAGGAATCGACTGGCCAGCGCCTGTCTGGACATCGACTATATTGTATATTATCCCATGATAGCTGAGGCAACAGCACATAGTATGATGTAGCCTATCAACTGACATCCGTGGGGTATAAGAGTAGGCACCTTGAGCTGGGTCTCGGCGGGCGTGGCGGCCAGGAAGGGCGGCGAGCCGACCAGCATCTCGTAGAGGATGACGCCGACGGACCACCAGTCGCAGAGCTGCGTGTAGCCGGTGCGCGTGAGCACCTCGGGCGCGATGTAGTTGGGCGTGCCGACCAGCGAGTGCGCCAGGCAGCGCTGGTGCTCGCGGCGACGGCGACGCTCCAGCGGCTTCAGCTCGCGGCAGCGGCACTCGCCCAGCGCGCCCCACTCGCCCTCCACCGGGTCCATCGAGTCCTGCCGCCCGTGGTCTGCCGACACAGCCACACGATTAAACAATGCACCCCCGATACCAAACAATACGCGCTTGCCGTTGCTGGGGACTTTTAAATAACCTCTCGCGTTTTTTAGGGAAAAAAAGCTACTTACTACAGAAACCAATATTTATTTATCTTTTGTCAGCATTGACCCGACCTTTAGCAAGGCAGTGCAAGATAATTAGAAATAAAGCCAGTATGTATTCTTTTATTTACGCAAAATTAAGCAAACAGGTGCATGTAAGATGAGAATCGAACCAGATTTTTTATTTATGTCTAAAACTACAAATCAGAACAACCTTATATCAATTCGTATATCAAGAACATGCAAGAGAGCTGTATGTCGCATAGTTGAAATCTGACCCAAACTATTGCATTTCAAGAAATTCAAACATGTATTGTTATGTACAAAATAGTAAAAAGGTTCTTACCATTTCTCTGATAGTACTTCGAGTTATGCGTCCACCTAAACCCTGTACACAAGCCAAAGTCAGTCAGCTTAATGTGCCCCTCCCGGTCGATGAGTATATTATCAGGCTTGATGTCCCTGTGGATGAACCCCATCTTATGAACACTCTCCACAGCACACGTCAACTCAGCTATGTAAAACCGAGCCAGCTCCTCCTCGAATATCCCTAACTTTATTAATAATGACATCAGATCGCCGCCCGGTATGTAGTCCATGACAAAGTACAAATTGTCCTTATCCTGGAAACTATAGTACAGTTTTACGACCCACTCGTTATCTGCCTCCGCGAGAATGTCCCTCTCGGCTTTGACGTGCGCCACCTGATTCCGCTTCAATACGTCAGCTTTCCGAAGTGTCTTCATGGCATATAGATGACTAGTATCAATCTTCTTCACAAGTGTCACTTCACCGAACGCACCCACGCCTATCGGCTTTATTTTAGTGAACATGGATTTGTCCATCTTCGCTCTCTTCAACCTAATGTAGTTAGACTCCTTCTGCGACAACATCTTTCTCATTTGACACTGCGCCTCGGCACTCAAACCTATCTTATTCATCTCTTTCTCCAGTTGCATACGTCGGAACGTTCTCTGTTTATACGATTTCAATATGTTTTCCACATGCTGCTCCATGAAGAACTTAAATGCTTGTGGGGAATAATTTCTAACTTTACAATCTCTCCTTTCATCTTCCTTCTCTTTACTAATGTTCTTTCTTTCTGGAATTGGTGATTGATGTCTAATCTTTTCTAAACCTTTCGGTCGCCGTTCCGAAGACCCGTTCGAACTCTTATCCGAGCCAGAAGCGGCGCAGTTGTCTTTAAGCATATTATTGCTACAATTTTGATTGGGACACTTAATTTCGGGCGCTTCACCTTTTATGTCGCAGTTGTTTGAAAACTTTTTATGCAACGGTGAGTGGTGGGAATTAACCGTAGTCGTGTTGTCATTTTGACTACCATATGGCGGGGGAGGAATCGGCTGCATTCCCCTTTGAACAGCTAGAGCTTGCATAGTTATCGCGTAGCTAGGAGGTTCTGTGGTCGGGACGGTGGGCGTGGTCGCCGAAGGTATGGCCGGCGGCGTGGATCCGGGGGAGGAGGGCTTGGGCGCCAGGGGATAGCTCGGAGGCGTCTGCGCCTGCTGCTTCTGCTGTATGGAACTAGCATACGAGGGCGGCGGCGGCTGAGCGACCGAGCTCGCGATAGGCGGGGGAGCGACGGGCGCTATCGCAGTCTGCAAAATCGGCTTCTGGACCTGCGTACTCTTCACGGACTGCATTATTATAGGAGGTTGGACCGCCTGTCTCGCCGTCCACGCCTGGATGGGTGTGGGGCGAGTCATTCCGGACGACGAGCCGGTCGACTGAGTCACCGTGATCGGACTCGGCGAGCCGGCGGAGGTGCCCGCCGAGTAGATGCCCGAGGACGGGCTCTTCCTGTAGTCTTGCGACTGGGTGGGGCTCTGCCGATTCTGCATGGATACGGAGTAGGAGGGCGGGGGCGGGACGCCGGAGAGCGGATAAGGGGGAGGCAGCTCCGCGCCTCCCGCCCCCGTCTGGTAAATGTTGAGAGCTTGTATCTGCTGGGTGAGCTGCTGCTGGACCTGGGGCCCGTTCTGCACGATCATGGGCGTGCGCGCAGGCGGCGTGGGCGCGCCGGCGGCCACAGGGCTGGTGCCGCGCGCGGGCGGCAGCGGCGGCGCCGGCGACATCCGCTTCATGAGCTGCTGCAGCTGCGGCACGGGCGGCGTGGAGGGACATCGCGGCGGGGGCGGAGGTGGAGGCTCGGAGAAGGTGGACGGTGAATACTGCCGACATAGTTTCTCGTGCGGTATGGGCGGCGCGTCCGGTTGTCGGGGGCTGTCCGACCGAGAACTGCCGGCTCCAGAGTCGAGCGCGGGACTTCCTCTATGTAAATCCCGCTCTAAGCTTGGCTTTCTTATTAACTTTGTGTTCAAAGCACTAATCTTGAGTACTCCATTGAGAGGCTCCTGTTGCTTTGACAAGTAGTCGAGTGCTGCTTCAATACGCCCTCCAGTAAATTTGAGTGCTCTTACTGCTGAATCCTGAGAAGAAAATGAAAATCTAAATTAATGAAATGAAGTGTGAAGTGATTTTTCCAATGAAAGTTTGGAATTTGGAATTAAAATAAAATAGATTGAATAGTACATTTCAGTCACACTAAAAACCTATATACATTTTATACAAACTTAAAAGCAGTTATAATTTTTAAAATTAATGCATGGCTTATTATAAAGATTGATATAGGTGTAGTCTGGAAACAGAATAACATAGGATACAGTATTTTTATGAATATTTATAGTATTAGCAAGTGGGAAGTTTAGGTAGCTGATAAATAATAGGTATTTCTGGAAATTATTGACATTGCTTTTATGTAATGCTATCATGGTCTAATGGGTTAAGTCTTGGTTTATAACATTAGGGTAAGAGAGGTAGGACGAAGCGATTTATCGCTCGAATTGAATAGCCCGACTCGTGAAATACCTCCACCTTACAGAAGACCGCAGCCAAATAACAATCACTTCTGAGTTGTTGTATTTCTGTGTGTGAGTAAGGTTTCCAGAACTCTTGGGGGGTGCCACATCAGTAGCAGGCGTAAAGCCTACAAGGGACACGTTCAGTAACAGATTTATTATGCTGTACTTGTCACCCTTAAGCTAGGACCTCATTACCACTTAACATCAGGTGGGATGAGGTCAATCTAGAAGAGTATATATATAAAAAAAAGGGTACCGAGTTTAATTTCCAGCTTGGATACATTTACACAGCATTGAACACATGTTTTACACAGCATTGAACACATGTTCACCAATCTACATCTGGCAAGTATGGTGATTAAGCCAGGACAAGTATACATGCATTGTTACAATAATGGTATTGCAACAATGACTTGATTTCATGCCTTGCCAGTCAGTGGACATTAATTAGGCTGATACTTGAATGACTCAGATATTTGTGCATTCATGAGTTTTGTTTATGTTGTGTGAGCCCATATTAAGTTTACTGGGAGGTTATTTCATGCTCAAACCACTCTGTTGCTGAGGAAATGCTTGTAAGGAGCAAGTTCAGAATTAAAGGTGGGTCCATTGCCAATTGTGGTTTTTATTTATTTTTATACCAAACAAAATATATGAGATAAGACTACCATGTAGGCGAAGCCAGAGGTAATATCTAGTTACACCATCTAGAACCAATGTTGCTAAAACACAAAAACAAAAATACTTCGGGCTAAATTGTACATTTGGGTAACTGAGATTTTTAACACAAGAATAAATTTAGACAGTCAATTGATGTTATTGAAAACAACACAGGAAACTTGAAAAACCTAGTGACATTAATACATAATATTAATATATAAAAAAATCACGAAATTTTTAACTAAATATACAAATTGTGATTTCAATGCTATAAGAAAGTACAAAAAACAATTTCACTTTAAAATATACAACCTGTAACGGAAAGGGGGTAACAATGTAAAGTAGGTGGATACTATACCTTGTATAGATTCTATATACGAAATCCCGAGTTAAAATAAAAACTTTATTGTTTTTATGAAATAAAAAATGATTAACTATAATGACTGACTAAAACGTAAACAAACGCATCACAACACTATTGAGGTCAGCGACCCCAAATCACGTTATCACTTCACGACAATCACTGCGATCCTGAATTTCTCCACCTCCTTCCTCGACATGCGCGCCTAGTACTTTCTTAGAAGATGCGCGAACATTATGCAACATTTGTGGTGTCACTGTAGAGAACGCGGCCTTGATGCTTTCTATCATCTCTTCCCTTGACGAGCATGCTACAGCGTACACCTTCCTTTTAACGTAGTCCCACAAGAAGAAGTCCAACGGAGTGAGGTCTGGTGACCGAGCTGGCCATGTGATACGACCTCCTCGCCCAATCCACAGATGGAAAAGAGCGTTTTGATGGTTTCGTAAATCTCTTTCTCTAGCTTTCTTCGCGGCCATCACGCTGCCGTCGGTTGCTCCGACACAGAGAATCATCTCGAATATTCTTGATTGCTCAAAGACATCACGAAATATCACTAGGCTATCCGTAGTAAGTAGGTAATCCAGAAAGGCAAAAACACAAGATGTTGTCACGGCGACGACAACTCAATGACTTAACTGAATTGTCAAAATGAGAAACGCTAAACCAACAAATTTCAGATGTGATTCAGTAAACACTAAAAGATGAACCACCATTGTGATATTTAAATTAATAGCATAATAGGTAGGTACATCCAAGTCTTTCGACGATTCCAACAATACTGTGATAGTGTTGTGCAAGCGTGACTTAGTCAAAATTTTGACTTGTATTTGACTGATATTTCAAAAAAAAATATTGAATCAATAAATGCGTGTACACAGCTACAAATGGTCCCATACAGTTTGTAACCGTTAACTGCTTTGGTATTTTTGATATTGTTATACCCTTTCCGTTACACGTTGTATATATAAGATATTTCAATTCAAAACCATTTTTTCCACTTTTAATGCTTTTACAATTGAGCATTATATTCGGACTCAAAATCTTTATTATTTAGCTCACAAGTCACTAGTCTAAAATACTATCACCATCATCAACCCATCAGCAGCCACTACTAGACATAGCTATCGTCTAAAGCTCGTCACTGAGCTCCATCTTCAGTGGTAGGTTTACAACCGTTGCCTGCTATTTTGCATATACCGTAATACACATCATACTACACCATACTAATCTAAGCAAATAGTTGAATATGTACTTCCAAATATTATAACTACTTAATACTACAAATTTCTTCTATTTATGTGGCATTTGACAGTAAACAATTCACTATGAACTTTTTTTAAACTATGTACTACTAGTCTGCTACTTTAATCTTGTTTTCTCGGGATGGTAAGAATCTTATTTGTTTTCTAATACCAAACCATCTAGCATCAAAATTTTGTAGTTTATGTATAAAAGTGAATAAATAATTTCATTCAGTAGTCACTGGGCAATAAACACTAGCACTTTTAACCATCAATAAATTTTCACCTAACTTTTTCAACTTTTAATTATTATCAACAATACATATTAGGTTATGTGTAATAATATAAAAATTAACTTCATACCTCATCATATCCCAAAGCAAGAAGCTGACTGAGAGACTGGGAAATGGAAACCGAATTCAATTCCTTATCCAATCCATTTCCCGAAGACGAACTAAAGCCGGAGCTGACCCCTGAGCTTACTGTGCTTGCTGCTGACGAGCCAGGGGGTTCAGAGTTTCCGATATTAGCGAATGGAAGTAGAGAGTTACGGATTTCGGCAAGCGCTTTCTGGTTGTACCCCGAGCGCGTGGCCGTCTTGCCGGGCGCCGGCGGGTTCATGGCGCCCGCGCCCGAGCGCCTCACCGCTTACCCCACCCCTCCCATCACATGAGCGCACCCCACCATCCACACGTATCAGTCACCGTTCGCATTTGCATCTGTTTACACTTTTATAACTGCTACAATAATTTGTTTACTTTGTTATTTTTTGTCAACACTTGTCTGTTTCCAGTCACTTTCTTGGGTCAATTCAACATAGTTTACACTTTTCCAAGTACAAACTGTTGGATTACTGAAAAAAAGAAAGAATTTGTCAAAACCAAGTTGGGTCACAAATATCACATACTTTCTAGTTGGATGTTTTATGGATTGGTGTTCTTGTTTCTTTTTAATCACATTACTGAGAGTGGTTTCCGTTCCCCCAAATAAAAAAAATACACTAATTTACATAGGTTTTATTGTAATTGATTCAGAAGAGACATACGAATGAAAATAATTCTCAACATGAATCTATCATGACAAGAGCTGTGGAATGCCAAAATTAGAGGCAGCTTTGTTTCTTTACTATAAGTCTCCACCATACACCCAACTTTAAAGACATTAAGTAAAACTTATTACCTGAGATTTTTCACTTGATTTTATTCCAAATATGAACCACAAACGTTTTAGTCTAGTGAAATAAAAACGATAGTCGAAAGCTCTCACATTACCGATGACATCTATCTTGTGCACCACAAGTTACGATTGATTTTCTTAAGATTGAACTTCAGTAAAGTAATAGACGAGCGGTTAATACTTTTCCCTAAATACTAAAAATCAAACGAATCATGAAAACAAAGAACTCTGAAACACAGACATGCAAGTTGGCAAACCATACAAAGCGACCATTTTGAAGAATTACCACATTCTTTTGTATGTTCAAAAACGCTCAAGTTAAAGTATAAATTTAAGTTTAGAAATATTTTGAATTAAAAGATTTTATGAATAGTGGCATGAAATTAAAAAATGTTTTTATACTTATTTTAAATTTAATTTAGTATGTAATGTTTGTCTACATATTAAAGTTAAAGATTTTTAAACATCATTTCTAACTCGTTGCCTACTCTGTGGTTTGTCGATTTTAAAAAACGTGACAACAAATTCTTTTAGAATTACTATAAAATTGTAAAGCAATCCGATAGGGTGAAAAGAAAAATAATAATTTCATCAAGGTTAATTGAAAAACAAAATAATAAAAAATTACAAATAACAAAAAAAAACGAAGATTTATTTGTTGTTAGGCTCCCAAAGCGGTTGTTTCTCCAAAAAAAAAATTGACATGTCAATAAACTTGACATTGACTAACAGACAGGTGACAGAGGAAAATCGAACTGTAAGCGAATCGCAAGCAAATATTTATAGCCTTTCCTCTTCCTAAAAATATTTTTTCAGTGAAGTATTTCACTTTTTGTGAGTCAACATCAGTGTAATATTTACAAGCAATATAAAAACACAGTGGAATGAAATCGCTATTAATACGACAAGATTAAATCTTCGAAAATGTTTAAAGGGTCGTTTTCATTACTTTTAGCACTTTTACCATATTTTGTTGCACCAGAAGATGGTTTCGTATACGACTATGACCCAAGTAATTTTAATGAACGTATAGAAGAAATGGATGGAAATTTTATAATGTTTTATGCACCGTGGTAAGTGTAACTTGAACCTAAAAAATTGTAAATTCGCTCTTCAATATAAATTTTATTCGAAAAATGCGTTTGTGTTCTGCAGGTGTCGACATTGCACGGACTTTCACCCAATTTGGGAAGAGTTAGGCAAATTAGTAAACACAAAAGAATCAAAGTTCGCAATAGCACAGGTTGATTGTACTCGGCATTACAAACTGTGTCAGGAAAATCAGATTACAGGTACAAATAGCATCGAACTTTCCACTTTTGATTGAGTTAATTATTATGCACGTCTGAATGCTGATGAAAAACTTATTTTGGTTTCAGGATACCCCACATTATTATATTTCCATAAAAATACATTTGCAGGAGTAGAATTTCAAGGAACTAGGGATTTACCTTCTTTAACTTTATTCTTGAGTGAAGTTTTTACAATGAAATCAGAGGTGAGTTTTTTGTTTGCTATTTCTTCATTTAAAATTCTATCTATGACTTAAATCCTTGATTTATCAGTGGTTTTAGCACTCAATTGCAATCTATTCATTTATAGTTATTGGGGTTGGTTAGGTTTATTAAGGATATCATTTGACTTTGACTGGCCTGATAGAAATAGTTAATATTCTTGCCTGTTAATCCAATAGTTGTGAATGCCAACTTAGGACATACATTACTGTGATGAACATTTGTTTTTGTTATATCTGGTTGTTTATAATGTATTCAAGTATGTAATATAAAGTCTAAAACTTTGGGTTCCATGTTAAACATTTAAAATAATTTAATTATATTAAATGTTTATTCAAGTATGTATTACAATAGAGTACACTGTACCACAAGTACCACTGTTGGTTCTGATTTCCATAGCACAGGTGTACTAGCTACTTACTTTGACTTATATAATTTATTTTTATAAATATCTTTACAGAAAACAGAGACTGCAAAGGAAATAGGTGAAGTTAAGATATACAGTGGTATGGCTCACTTGAATGATCAAAACATTGAGAAATTTGTATCTAATGGACAACATTTTATCATGTTCTATGTGCCATGGTGTAAAGCTTCTCAGGTAATTAAATTAAAATAGTAGGAAACATAAAAGTTATGTGTTTAAAATAAGTATTTTATTTGTAATTAATTATATTTTTTTATTGAATTTACAGAGATTGGCTCCAGTATGGGCAGAGCTTGCTGTTCAGTATGCACACAATGAGTACATACAAATAGGCAAAGTGAATTGTATGGAAAATGAGATGACATGCAAGAACTTTGATATTAAACAATATCCATATCTTCTCTGGATTGTTAATGGGAGAATTGTAAGTATATAATAAAAAAATATATATTTCATTAAACCTAGTGAATAAGAAGCATTTTACAATTTAGCTTTTATTGACCCCGTAAGGCTGAATATCTTTTTGAAAAGCCAGACACAATTTTATTGATATTCTATTTTTTCTGGGTCTTCTGACCATAAACAGAAAGTATATTTTTGGCCTCTCATTTATTTGGTAATATTTTGGTTTTTACAAATACAGTACATAAGTAAGAGTGGAGCAGATACCTCCATTCTAACATTGTAAAGAGCAATGAAATAGATTTATTAGAAACAGAAAAATTTTATCTCCCCCTGCGGTGCGGGAATTGAACCCACGACCTTCACGTATCGCGCGTGCTGCTCTTACCAACTGAGCTAACCGCAAGTTATTGTAGGCGATGAAATTTTTGTGCTGTATCAGTTTATATCTACATACTTATCGGCCCATGGTACATTCGTTGCAGAAACGGTTGATACAGCAGAAAAATTTCATCGCCTACAATAACTTGCGGTTAGCTCAGTTGGTAAGAGCAGCACGCGCGATACGTGAAGGTCGTGGGTTCAATTCCCGCACCGCAGGGGGAGATAAAATTTTTCTGTTTCTAATATTTAAAGTTCGCTAGTACGGCGTATAGTACTATAAAAATAATAAAATCGATTAATGAAATAGATTGGTGAATATTATATTCAAATTTTTTTTTTTTTTTTTTTTTTTTTTTTTTTTTTTTTTCATTTAAATATCCGTTTATAATAATATTAAGAATAATAAAATATAAATATAAATAGCAATACCACGCTGGCCATTGCTATTCAGCGTGGTAATGCGGCCAGTGTGATGGGCACCTTTGCGCCGGGGACTAACGGGTTCGGATAGCAAAATTTGTGTTTTTAATTAGTTTTTGTTAATAGTTTTTATATTCAAATTTAATATATTTAATTTACCTTTTTATATCGCCTGTCTAGATGGGTGTTGCTGATGCAAATAACATGGAAGACCTGAAAGCATATGTGGATAAAATGGTGCTGGCTGAGAATCATGATCCTGATAAGTTTATGAAAAAGAAGAAGGCGTTGCCAGTTGCAAGAATTTCAGAAGAAACTTTCGAAACGTTTTTAGAAAAAGATTTAGTTTTTATAAACTATTTTGCACCATGGTAAGTGCGTTTGATATGTATTTATATGTATAATGGCAATAGTGCAATAATATTAGTACAATGAGTATCTACAACTTAAGTCAGATTTTACATTCAATAAAGTTGCCTTTTTATCTGATTGGTGATTTAGCATTTGCCTTTGGCAAAAACTTTAACTTGCTCATAATTTTTTTATTGTTTCATTTACAGGTGCGCCCACTGCATGCAACTAGGCCCTCTATGGTTAAAGCTTGGTGAGAAGTTCCAGAATGAAAGCAGAATTCTCATCGCCGACGTTGACTGCGTGCGCTCCAAACCTATATGCGAAACGGAGAAGGTAAAACAGATATAACTGGATGTAACGTCCCAATGACTTAATTGATTAAGTACCGGGTTATGACCCCGGGATCCTGGGCTCGATTCCCGGGTGGAGAAAAATATGTTTTATTTTGGAAGGGTTTTTTTCAGAAATATGTTGCGTTTACTGTGCGCATCTCATTCCGGAGAGTGAATAACGAGTGTGCGCTTGTGTGTTGTATAAATGTTCGGGCACTATAAACTGAACGAACGAACCGAAGTCCTGTGTAATGAATTGGTTTATCAATGAGATTGACTGACGATCTTGTTAACATGAATGTAACGCAGAAGATGCGTGTTTGTTTGCGAAAATTATATATACTCTATATTATATTTATTATATATGACTACACAGGATATACAATGTCAGTATATTCTGCTATAGTTAATGGTTAAAACTGAATTTTTTTTAAGTGCATCATATAGAAAAGTTACAAAATTAGGTAGATGGTGATGTGATGGACCTACTTAAATTATTGAAACTGTATTCTTCAATGACATCTTAACAATTTGTGTTTAATTACTGATAATACTTTGAATTATTTGCAGATAAATGGCCTGCCAACTTTAATCCTTTATAAACATAAAAAAATCGTGAATGTGGAACATGGGGGACGACCGCTCGATAGCCTCATCTCTTTGGTCAATGAACACCTTCAGGTGTCCGCAGAAACCAAGTCTGAAGAAGTCGTGTCCAGTGAAGACAGCAAGAATCAAAGTGACGAATCAAAGCCAACCAAAGATGAATTGTAAATAGTATATATAGGTAGACCAGTAAACATCATGAGAGACTTACGAATTGTTTATTTTTCTTCCACTCGTATTACATAGATCGGATATCTTTAATATTAAGTAGGTTGAAATAAATAAATATAAATATTGGACAACATCTCACACTTTGCTCGGATTCTGTGGTAAGTAGCTAAAGCACCTGTGTTACAGAAATCATTAAGAACGACGGTACCACAACACCCAGACCAGAGACAATATAGAAAAGTTCGTTTCCCATGTTGTTCCGATCGGCGATCGAACCCGGGACCTCAGAGATGGCGCCACGCCAAAGTCCGGACCCTCTCGGCTATGGAGGTGTTTGGCCTTCATCATATTCTAGCGGACGCCATTGTTACCTAATAAAAACTGCTTCTGTGGTCTCGCGGTAACGGGTTTAGGCTCGGTGGATCGAGCCCCAAAGGCCATCTTTGTGTTGTTTTCAGTTTGCAGGTACAGGAGAGATTTTCAGAGTGAGCACCTAAAATGACTGATAAGGAAAAAAGCGTGTTAAAATGATCCATGTTCTCGTAAGGGCATGTAAATAGTCTGTCCTGCGCCTTATATATTTCCGGTCGTGTCTTAACGATTTCTTAAATCCAAACACAAAAAATCATCAAAATCGGTACAACCATCTACAAGACATATAAGATGAATTGCTGAATGTGTTGCCGAGATGTTGCAAATTTTGTGCTCGATGTACCAGGGTGGTTCATACGTAGAGCATATAAAAAAAGTTTTAATTTACCGGGTTTTACGCTTTCGATAAGCATGCGAAATTGATGAGGGCCGCATGTAGTAACCTAACTTAAAATTGCAATAAATATGGTGGACACTAGACGTTGCGCCTGCCGCCGCGTCGTTCGGTTAAGGGATACCTAAACAGTATTTCAGAAACTATTCCTTTTAAAAATAAAACAAATTTTAGGTTTTCTTTAACTTTTAATATAAAAATTACCATTTTGGGAACTTTCAGGATATTGTCGTGAATTCTTAAGGAAGAAAAACTAACGAATGAAAATATTTCTTAAAAATAGTATACCTATCTGTAATACTTGCTGTCATGTCAAAAATTATTCAGTTGAAATGAAAAACGTTTTTAGTGTTGGATAGCCTATTTTTCATGTAGGCTATAGGTATTTTTATAACATCACGCTAGAACCTGCTTCTAAGGAGTTCATGTAGACGAAGTCGCGGGTTAAGCTAGTGATTATACAAGTTTTGAAAAACCCGATATCACTTAATTAAGATTGAAATTCCGAAATAAACTTTTTAAATAAAAACAATTTAGGGGGCGCAACGAGTATCCGCGAATATGTAGGTAATCTTCACTATTTTGATTCATTCTTAACTTCTTACCATTTTTTCATCATTAGACGTTATTAACTAAAAGTATGATTGCTCCTTGATTGAGATAATTACGAATCATTAACAAATTATGTCATTTCCCATTCCCATATAAAATATATGATAGCATTGAATTGCTGAGCTGTAAGGCGTTCCATATTATCATTTTATAAGAAAAAAGTATCTGTTTCCCAGAAAACAAAACATAACAATAAAGTGCACTATTTAAATGGTGCTTTTTGGAATCAAAATCGTTTTTTCTCTACAGTTTGAGACTGAAAGAAGGCACCGTCGGCCTGTGTGGCGTGCTTGTTTATTTGCTTGTGGCGATCTCTGGATACAATTTCTTCTAACACCTCCCCATCACCTTTAATGAGCCTGGAAACAAGACACCACTGAGAGGCAAGAATCAGAGTAAGTACAATAGAAATTAAAACTATATGGCGACTGATATATAGTAAGCAAAATAAAAAATTTTAGCTCTTGAATTTATCAACATTATTCAATCTCACACTTTTCATTTTACATGTAGATTTAATTAGCAATGTAAGGTGGTTATCTACTTATTTCAGAAGCTCTATAAGCTTTTTTTAATAATATAATTACTCCCTTTTATCTACTATATAAAAATAAGTCGGGTTTTCCTGACGTTATAACTGCAGAACGCACAAACCGATTTCCAAGGTTTTGCATTTGTTGGAAAGGTCTCGGGCTCCTTGAGATTTATAGCAAAGAAAATTCAGGAAAAAATTCAACAGAAAAGTGGGAAAATCCGGAACTGCTAGTTATTTATATTTATATATATGTGGAGAAACATCAGATTTTTACTAGAATGGTTAAATCTAGATCCTTAATTTAAATGTAAACAAGAACATAATAATATGTTTATAGTAACTTTGTTAAAACTTAACAAGTCAGAAATATATTTATATTTAAATTTGGAATAAGAATGATAGAATAACCTGTATCTGCCTGTATCTTCATCTAGGACCCTCCGTACTACGCTTTGTCGTTTCTCCCACTCTTCCTTGGTCATTGGAGCCATAGCTTTGGATTTTTCCATGAGTTCTGGAAACCAATGTTTTTTTACTAGATAAAAAATTAAAACTACACAGACTAGTAAACAGTTTGAAGGGTCAAGATGTATGTGTCATATCAGCTGAAAACACACATTATACATCTTGACTTGAAGGTAGGCAACAATATTTACTTAAATACATAACCAAACATTAAGTTATAAAAAACATAAATTTTCCACACATAAATGTTTACTATAGAGATGGATAAAGAACCTGCTGCAGAGGGCAGGGAAACACTTTCTACATTCTGTATTTTCTATAAGCAATGGGGAATTGTGTAGTAAACATTTTTCTATAATGATTCCAGATTATAGATAATCTTGTTTCAATACTGCATTTAAGTATGATTTTGCTTGCTTCCTTAAACTTGCAATAGTTAGCAGAAACCAAATTACAAAGATGTAAGTAGGTACATTTCTTTTATTAATTTAATTAAATATGGCTGGTACTCAGTTCACAGAGAAACCATATCATTGCATAAATTATGAAATGCAATTAAAACAGAACTATAGATAGCAAGTTGCATGCATTTTACTGCCAGCGCACTAAAAATTTACGGCGTCTTCTTATTCTATAAACCAAATATAAATATAACGTAAACATTCCCAATAAAGTTAAGATCTGAAGCTAACCTAGTGGTATATCTGCAGACGGTCGCTCCGCATCGTCATCGCCCCCATCCCTGCTGCAGCTCTCACTCACACTCTTCCTCTCTTTCTTTAGTCTTCTTCTCTCCTCCTTCAGTTTCTTCTTGAGAGCTTTCTCTGTTTTCCTTTTTTCCTTCTTCAGTTTTTTCTTAAGCTTCCTAAGTTTTTTCTTTTCTTGCGAAGAATCTGAACTGCTGGAATCAGAGCTGTCCGATGATTTCCTGCGCTTCGATTTAGTTTTAACCATTTCAAATGTGTAATTGAAAAGTAAAACAATTTAAATTAAAGGAGACGGTATTAACACGCAACAAACTAACCAACCATTCAAAACAGCTGATTGTCAATTATGTGAATTGTCAATGTCACTCAACCAAAATGACGAATGTTAAAAAGCTAAAAAGCGCATGCTTTTTAGCTTTTTAACATTTGCGCATGCAAAGACGACAAAAATGTTTTTAGTTAAGACCATGGAGTCCGTGGTTAAGAATGGCTGATAACATCAATATAACTATCATATTTTCAGCCTACTACCAAAAAAGTTCGGAAGCTTGTGTTGCACCTAAATACTAAGCTAATATGGGGGCCATTCATAGGCATATGGCACACAATTTCGTGTCGCAATAGTCACAAATCATAATCATAAACAAATACAAAGTTGTTATATACTTAATTTTGCAATTACGCATTCATAAATTTTCATTGGTGTATATTCTATTCATGTCTTAAACTTTACGAATACACCTATCTACGTCGAATACCTACCTACAGTTTACATAAAATATGTAGGTAGGGTAACATAAGTTTATCGGAAATCGACCCCAGGACCATGTAATTTATTTATTCTTATAATTTTATGGAGCACTTTTAAACATAAGTTCATCAACGTGCATTAGAAGTAGGTATAGGGACGAAGACTTGGTTAAATGGGTAAAAAACAGTGATTGACTCTTGTTCCTCCGTTTTATTTTGAAAATACAACGAAAATATGTTTTTGGTTCAATAAAGGAATAAAAATGTATCATCATAAATTGTTATTCATCATCACATCAAATTAATAAAAAAATATAATGATACAGGGCGTCAAAGTTCAGTAAAGGGGTGTGCTTACGTCACTGATTCGTGAAAACTGTGCGAAAAAGTGACGTCGTGCTAAATTTTAATACAATGTAAGTAAGTAATAATGTAAGTAGGTATCTAAGTATTTTTTATGCATACTATTGAATTCATTTACCCTATTCCATTAACTACAACTTATGTCTACTTAATAAATTTCATGCGTCTTAATTTATTGCGTTTCCGTGTCTTGTTAAAAAGCACAAAAATTTAAAACACAGTGCACAATACAAAAACTATTTTAATCCCATCGAATATAATAAAACTGCTGCCAGTAGGTAAGTCTTAATATAGGTAGGTACTTAAAACATTTAAGGAAATTGTACAATTAGTAGTCTCTTTTTATTATGTATAATTAGTAGGTACCTAGTTCCAACAGACATAATTAAATGTATGTAATAAGGTACCATATTCCATTTCTGTTAGTATTTACAGCAAACTCAAACTCAAATATTTCTTTATTCAAGTAGGTTACATATAACACTTTTGAATCGTCATTGAATACAATGCAAAGTGATTCTACTTCCGGTTCGGAACCTATATCTACCGAGAAGACACCGGTAAGAAACTCAGCAGATCATTTACAGTATCAGTATCTAACTTATTGCTATGTGTAGCTCACTTTGGACCAAGTCATATAGTTTTGGTTTTGATGAGTGATGAAACAAATAAGTACTCAAGTAAGTTTTTACTTTCGAGAGGTAAGCTGGAGCAGACCAGTCCCCAAAGGTGGCACCTGTTCACAAGCATGACGTATGTGCCAGCCATCGCTTCACTCAACCATATTGTAGGGAATGTAACGACCCGCCACATAGCGCCACCACCCCAGTGACATTTTAGTGAGCATGACTACTCCATCTCCCCATAAATTGTAAGTATTTATTATCTAAATTAAATTTATCAAACAACTATAGGACCCGGTGCACGAAGTATTAACCTACATTTTGATTTAGATTAAAAAAAAAAAAAGAAATAAATCTATTATACCTAGTTCATAATTATACATAAGGAAAAAGCGCGGGAAACGTCGGTTCGGCCGGTTGTCTTTTTTTCTGACTTGTGAAAACTTTTATTATTTTAATTATAAATAAGGATCAGATAAGTAGTAATTGTGTAAATATTTAAGTAAATTTGTGTATTTATACTAGTTAGTGTTACTCTTCTTGCACTGGGTGAGTCAATCTTTTATACATAACTTGTAGATGAACGAGCCCGAGGACCCTGGGGGCACAGTCCCCCAGGTGTCGCATTATGTAACTATATGTTCGGGATCAGAGGGATCTATCCTCGATACAGACGGGTCAGAATCGAATAAAATGAAAACCTCAAAGCGCAAGCGCTCTTCGAATCGTTCAGTATGCAAACATTGCAATAAGCGAAAGCGAAAGAATAGGTCTTCAATAGGGATTGTAGGTGACGAAATGGACGGTAATTGTAAAACTAGTAGTGATAATGAACATCGTAACGTGTTGCAGCCCGTAATTGATGACAATGAAATGCAATCAAAGGAAAGTATGGTGTTATGGGAGAGTGCATCTCGACCCTCTCGGTGCATACAAGTAGCTAGACTGCGGAGCGCGCGAGTTTCGCGCCGGTTATATTTATTACCTCGCATCGAGAGGTCCGAGCATGCCGCGTCGCTCTAATTCCGTGGCTCTCTGCCCGGTAACGCCTGACGTCACAGACGCCACCTGACTGGCTAAAATGTAGGCCCTGTGATTCGTACATATTATTGTAAATAATTATATCCAATAACGTAGTTCTAGCTTTCTGTAAATATTTTGTAATAGGTTTAAATGTAAGCCTTTTGATTTGTCCTCTGTAATTAGCCAATAAGAATGTGTATTTATTTATTTTTACAATTTGTTTAAATAGTCGTAAGTTTCAAAATTAAAGACATTCCAACATCTAAATCTGAACACGCAACATTACTACGCAACCTTCTGACCCCTACAACTGGTGACCATCGACGCTGAAGAAATGGCCGGAGGACAAGAAAACCAACAAGAAGCACGAATCCCTGCTCAAGCTCCTGCAGAAAATCCGCAACAGGCAGAACAGAAGATGGCTCATTCCCACCACGAGCTTGCCGGAGTCTCCGTCCAGTCAAGATTCCTTCCATTCTGGCGTGAAATGCCAAGGGCGTGGTTTATTCACTTCGAGGCTACAGTCGACCCGCTGCACACATCCGACGCACAGAAGTTCACCTACCTGCTTCAGCAACTTCAAACAGTCGACCTACACCATCTCACCGACATCCTGTACAACCCGCCGGCTACAGGGAAATATCAAGCAGCAAAAGAACGCCTTCTCTCCACGTACGACACGTCCGCAGCGAAAAACTTTCAAAAACTCATCAGCGGACTCGAGTTAGGCGACCAGAAGCCCTCACAGCTGCTAAGGAAGATGAGAGAACTCGGTAGCGGTATGATCACAGAAGAAGGTCTCAAGATCGAATGGCTGAACCAAATGCCAGCGCAGATACGAGTCGTGTTATCGATCAACACGGAATCAACACTCGACACTCTCGCCGCGATGGCTGACAAGATGGCAGAGTACTCAGAAGCACCATCTATCGCTGCAATATCAAACACAACTACGCCGAGAGAAGCAAGCCAAAGCGACGCGTTATCAACGTTATCAGCGTTATCACGGCAAGTCGAGAAGCTCGCGCTCGAGGTCGCTGAACTCTCGCGCCGCGCCTCTCAGCCGCAGCGACGGTATCGCCGTCCCTTTCACTCACGTTCTCGCTCCCGCTCGCACTCAAAGCAGCGGAATGAGCGCGACGTGAAACCAGGCGATTTCACAAACAAAACATGGTTGTGCAAGTACCATTTTCGATTCGGCGATCAAGCGAAGAGATGCGAATCACCGTGCAGTAGAAGGCAACAAGAAAACAGCAACAAGACGTCTTTAAACTAACGTCGACATCGACAGTGGCGAGTGTCGGTGTCTCCACTCCAAGCAATCGCCTATGCGTCCACGACCGCAACACTCACGAACGTTTCCTCGTGGATACTGGCGCTGACATCTCCGTACTAGCTGCAACATCGAAAACAAAGAGAACAATTAGCAAGAAAGATAACGCCTACCGATTATACGCGGCAAATAGTACGCCGATTGCAACGTATGGAGAAAAATCGATCAATCTAAACTTTGGCTTACGTCGCAGTTTCCAATGGACATTCATAGTGGCAGACGTCAAGACATCGATCCTCGGAGCAGACTTCCTTCGTCACTACAAGTTGCTCGTCGACTTAGACAACAAGAAACTAGTCGACAAAATCACCGAATTGTCAGTTAACGCCTTAGAAATCAACACACCAGCCGAAACAATCTGTATCATCTGCCCCGAACAAGACTACCATGGCATACTGGCACAATATCCAGAAGTCTTAAGACCAATGAACTTGCAAAATCCACCCAAACACGACGTCGTCCATCACATCGAAACAACAGGCCCACCGCTCTACGCACGCGCGCGCCCTCTTCCGCCGGACAAGTACAAGGCAGCCGAAGAAGAGTTCGACCGCATGGTAAAGATGGGCATATGCAAGCCGTCTATGAGTGCCTGGGCCAGTCCACTTCACGTGGTTAAGAAGAAAGATGGGGGACTACGAGTTTGCGGTGACTACAGAAGACTTAACGCAGATACGCAGCCAGACCGATACCCGATACCACGCATACAAGACTTCACGTATCAGTTACGTAACAAGAAACTGTTCTCAAAACTCGATCTCAAAATGGCTTACTTCTGGATACCCATCAACAGCGAAGATGCAAAGAAAACAGCAATAATAACACCGTTTGGTCTGTTTGAATTCAACTGCATGACATTCGGACTCAGAAATGCAAGTCAAACATTTCAACGTTTCATGCACCAAGTCTTACATGGCCTAGAAGGAGTATTTTGTTACGTTGATGATATTCTTCTGTATGCTGACGACGAACAAGAAATGAAGCAAACTCTGCACCAAGTTCTCAAGCGCCTGACACAATATGGCGTGACCGTCAACATCGACAAATGCGAGTTTGGGAAATCAAAAATCAACTTCCTGGGCTACGAAGTATCAGCTGAAGGCATCAGACCCACTGAGGAACGTACTCAAGCAATATCTTCGTACCCGAAACCGAACACCATCATCGAGCTACGACGCTTCCTAGGCATGCTCAATTTCTACCGAGACTGCCTACCTCATCAAGCCGATTTGCAAAACGAACTCAATCAATACTTACATAATAAGAAGAAAAATGACAAGACACCGATCAATTGGACGCCCGAAGCTGAAACCGCTTTTGAAAAATGCCGCCAAAGCATTTCAGAAGCTACTACACTGGCCTATCCATCCAGCGGCAACGAACTCGTCATCATGAGCGACGCCTCCGATACCAGTCTCGGCGCTGTACTTCAACAGAAGATCGACAAAGTTTGGAAACCACTGGCATTTTTCTCTAAGACAATGAGCGCAACGCAACGACGATACAGCGTATACGATCGCGAATTACTAGCGATGTATTCGGCTGTCAAACACTTTCGCCGACTTATAGAAGGCTGTGACGTCACAATATACACCGATCACAAACCTCTCGTCCACGCATTATCGAGATCAGCAAGTAGCAGCGACACACCACGACGAGAGCGACAACTACACTTCATTAGTCAATTTTGCACAAGTATTAAGTACATACAAGGAGAAGAAAATACAGTTGCTGACGCCTTATCTCGTATCGAGGAGATACATTGCCCGACTACGATCGACTACAATCAGCTGGCCATAGATCAAACTAACGACGAAGAACTCAAGACATTGAAAACACAAGACAATTTGAAGTTTAGCGCTATAACGCTGCCTGGACTCAGCCGACCAATCACGTGCGAGGTCACGTTATCTACGCCTCGTCCCTACTTGCCTGCGGCATATCGCTATGCAGCCTTCAAAGCGCAACACGATCTGTGCCACCCAGGCGTTAGAACAACGCGGAGGCAGATGACTTCGAAATTTTTCTGGCCTTCGATGAACAGAGAAGTCACTACTTGGACAAGAGCTTGCATCAACTGTCAACGTGCTAAAGTTAGTCGTCACGTCGTTACACCGTTATCATCGTTCCCGCCGTCGCAACGCTTCGAACACATCCATATCGACATAGTTGGCCCACTGCGACTATCAAACGACTATCGATACTGCATTACTATCATCGATAGGTGTACAAGTTGGCCCGAAGCGATCCCAGTACGAGAAATCACCGCTGAAATCGTCGCTAAAGCACTGTACGAAAATTGGATAGCACGCTTCGGTTGCCCGCTACGCATATCGACCGATCAAGGACGTCAGTTCGAGTCGCAGCTGTTTAACACTCTCATGAAGAAATTCGGTATTACTAGAATCCGAACTACCGCTTTTCATCCACAAGCCAATGGGAAGATAGAGAGATGGCATAGAACCATGAAAGCAGCGCTCATGGCACGAGGCGCAACCACTACATGGACTGATGAGCTGCCCACAGTACTTCTGGGACTACGCAGCGCAATACGAGACGACAACAACCTCAGTCCCGCGTTGATGACTTACGGAGCTACTCTACGTATACCATCTGATTTTTTCGTACCTACTCAGTCGAACATTGAAGATGCAGACTACGTGCGTCAACTCACGCAGACAATGTCGTCCCTTGCACCCGAAAAACGCACACAGACGAGCCGACAAACGTTTGTGTACAAAGATCTCGCAACATGTACACACGTCTTCGTGCGAAACGACACCGTGCGAGCACCGCTCACTCCACCATACGACGGGCCCTACGAAGTACTTCAACGCCAGAACAAGCACTTCAAGATACAACTACCGAGTCGATCAGCTGTCATATCGCTCGACAGGTTGAAGCCCGCCTACATGTGCAACGAACAAACGCAAGACGCAGTAGCAACGCCTGCAGCTGACGTCACGGCGAGAAGCAGAGATTGTACGCGCGCGACCGATAGCAGCGCGCCGACTCCCGCCTCTTCATCGACGAGCGACGGTCTCCCATACATTACAAGAACCGGTCGAGCCGTCAAGAAGAACGTACGCTTCGCTTGAGGGGGAGTGATATGGGAGAGTGCATCTCGACCCTCTCGGTGCATACAAGTAGCTAGACTGCGGAGCGCGCGAGTTTCGCGCCGGTTATATTTATTACCTCGCATCGAGAGGTCCGAGCATGCCGCGTCGCTCTAATTCCGTGGCTCTCTGCCCGGTAACGCCTGACGTCACAGACGCCACCTGACTGGCTAAAATGTAGGCCCTGTGATTCGTACATATTATTGTAAATAATTATATCCAATAACGTAGTTCTAGCTTTCTGTAAATATTTTGTAATAGGTTTAAATGTAAGCCTTTTGATTTGTCCTCTGTAATTAGCCAATAAGAATGTGTATTTATTTATTTTTACAATTTGTATATATAGTCGTAAGTTTCAAAATTAAAGACATTCCAACATCTAAATCTGAACACGCAACATTACTACGCAACCTTCTGACCCCTACAGTGTCAACTCCTCCGTCTACCATTGTTGATAAAAATTCTCGTCAGCCATCGTCAGTAGGTAGATTAACTTACCAACAATCTGATTTAGCTCCATTTGTAGTACATGTTCAAAGAGAGCTACCAGAACATTCTGAAAACACCACCATCCACCCAATTGCATTTGGTTATTTCCTTAAGAAAAACTCTTTTAGAAATATAGTAAATGGAAGTTTAAAAAAAATTGGGAGAAACCGTCTTACCATTGCTTTTTCTAATCACGATGATGCTAACAAGTTTATCAATAGTAAAACTTTAAGCTTGAACAGATACAAAGCATTCATACCTGTGTCAAACATTACTCGCATGGGTGTAGTTCGCGGAGTTCCTGTGGACTGGACCGATGACGAAATTAAGGAAAATATATCCGTTTCAAAGGGAGTAGGAAATATTTTAAAAGTAAGACGTTTTAATAAAAAGAGTGTTGTTCACGGAAAGACTGAATTTATACCAACTGAAACGGTTGTGCTTACTTTTGATGGACAGATTCTGCCTCAACGTGTGTTCCTGTGCTATAATTCTTTACCTGTGAGTTTATACATTTACCCCACTGTACAATGTTTTAATTGCTGTCGTTATGGACACATTAAAGCGCAATGCCGATCTACACCTAGATGCTTCAAGTGTGGACAGGGACATACAGGTGACAACTGTAATATAGACGAAGAGTTTGTCACTTGTTGCTTGTGTTCTGGTCCACACTTTGCTATCAATAAGAAATGCCCTGAATTCATACGACAACGCGCAATCAAAGAAACAATGGCAAAAAATGGTGTTACGTATGCTGAAGCTCAAAAAATCCATCCTCCTCTCACCAAAACATATGCAGACGTGGTAACTGCCACAACAACCATAAATCCAAATATTCCCACTTCTACTACTTCTTTGAATAGTAATAAAATAACCTCACATAAAAAAACAGTATTTTTAAAACCTAAGGTACCCCCTAAACAAATAAAAGGATATGACGTTGCTGCTCACAATACACTAATTAAAAACTTTAGCATTCCTACATCTGAAGATGGGTGTGCTTTATCTAGTGCAGAACCTGACGACCTAAGTAATCTTTCTGTCAAGGAACTAATAATCACATTAATTAAAACTTTAAATAAATGTAGTAATATTTCTTCTTTACCGTCCAACGATGCCAATGTTTTGTGTAATATGATTAGTAATATTAATGGACAAAGTAGTCCAGTGGAATTGTCGCAGTGTGAACAATAAAAAGAGCGACCTTATTCATATAATTAATAAATACAAGCCATTTGCAGTTTCTATACAAGAAACTTGGCTTTTACCCAAAGTTAACTTTCGGATTTCCGGGTATGTATCTATCAGAGAAGATAGATCTGATGGGTATGGCGGAGTGGCTCTTCTTATTAACAATTATATTCCATTCAATCATTTACCATTACCCCAGCATAATAATGATTACTCAATTATAGCAGTTAGTATTAATAACACCACTTTTGTATCTATATATATTCCACATCCTTCCACTGTCATCTATGATGAAGTTGAAAATATTTTACAACAACTTCCTAAGCCTATATTAGTAATGGGGGATTTTAATGCACAGCATAGTTCCTGGGGTAGCTCAACGTCCAATTATTATGGGGCACGGATTTTAGATATCTTAGATGAAACTAATCTATGTTTGTTAAATACTGGCGTACGAACTCGCCGCTCTCAGCCACATGAGGGAGTTAGTGTTCCAGACCTTTCCATCTGCTCTCCAAGTATGGCATCCTCTCTTATTTGGTCTACTTTATCTTTGACATATGGAAGTGATCATTTTCCCATTCTTATCACCTTTCCAAACTTTTTAGGTAAACAGTGCCCTTCGCATAATCCTCGTTTAAAATATAAACTCCATAAGGCTGATTGGTATACTTTCCAAAAACAAGTTGCGGAAAAAATTTCATCATTACCAGTTGTACAAAGTAATAATCACTCTGAATGTGCTGAAGCTTTAGCTCTTTTACTGATTAAGACTGCTGATGAAGTTTTCCCCATCAAACAAACTAGACTAAGAGGTATTCCTCCTCCACCCTGGTGGGATAGTGAATGTTCTGAGGCGGTTAAAAAACGTAAACAAGCTGAGAAAATTTATACGACTCATTCCACAACTAATAATTTTAATTCACTTGTGGAAATAAATAAAGAGGTTAAAAAGTTACTTAAGAAAAAAAAGTGGGATGGGTGGAAGGCTTTCTGTGCTAATATAAGTCCAGACGTTCCTCCTTCTGTTGTATGGTCCAATATAAGAAGGTTCAGGTCGATCTTTAAGGAACCTAAAACTGCAATTATTAGCGACTCAGTAATCGAAGAATTTTTAGATAACTTGGCCCCTCCTTCTACACCACAAAGCCTTGTATTTGAAAATAGATTGCCTTTGTTCTTGAATAATGAATTATCTAAATTAGATGCACCATTTAGTATGTCGGAGCTGAAAGGGGTTCTTTCATATGTCAAGGACTCTGCGCCAGGAAAGGATGGGATACCGTATTCATTTTTCTGTCACTTGAGTGAATGCAGTTTAACATATTACCTAAATTTAATAAATTCCATTATGCAAAACGGTACAGTCCCTATATCATGGAGGTCCCAAGAGGTGATTCCTATCTTGAAACCTAATAAGCTTCATTCAGATCCGTCAGGGTTTCGTCCTATTGCACTTTCATTGGTTCTGATGAAATTGGCGGAACATTTAATTAAGAATCGCCTAGAATGGTATATTGAAAGTAACGGCTTTCTCGGTAAGAACCAGTATGGTTTTAGGAAAGGAAAAAGCACAATGGATAGTATTGGTATTCTAATTACTGATATACGATTAGCCTTTTCAAGAAATGAATCACTGCTTGCAGCCTTCATTGATATTAAGGGTGCTTACGATAGTGTTTTGCTACCCATTTTAAAAACTAAACTTAGTAAATTAAAAGTTCCCGTACTGTTAATACATTTTATCATAAACATTTTATCAGAACGATCAGTAAGTGTATTCCAAGATGGATCTATTAAGTCAAGATTAGTTTGGAGTGGCTTACCACAAGGCTCCGTATTGAGCCCACTCCTTTTTAATATCTACTCATATGATCTAGAGCCATCTCTTCATAACGATAATAATGTCCATACCTTACAATATGCGGATGACTTACTCTTATATGTTCCGGGTAGATCAATAGAGACTTTAAGTTCATCTCTATCATCTGCACTATTGATTTTAAAAAACTGGTTAGAGAGTAATGGACTTAATTTATCAATCGCTAAAAGCTCTGTTGTTCTTTTTTCTAGAATGCGCCTTCCTCCGCCAATTTCAGTTTATTTTGATAATTCAGTTATACCTGTTAAAAACGAGGCAAAATTTTTAGGTATAATACTCGATAGTAAACTAACTGGTACTCCTCATTGTTACTATGTAACTGCAAAGTGCGAAAGAAATTTAAATATATTAAGGTGCGTCGCAGGAGTTTGGTGGGGGGCTCACCCTTTCTCTCTGAAGCTTTTATATAATGCCATCATCAGAAGCGTTCTTGATTACGCCATGTATTTCTTAGAGCCCTGTAATGTTGTTGGCTTGGCTAAACTCGATGGAATTCAGTCAAAAGCACTTCGTATAATAACAGGAGCAATGAAGACTAGTCCTAGAAATGCACTTCAGGTGGAATGTGTTGATCCTCCTTTGAGACTTAGACGGCAATATCTTTGTGACAGATACATTTTTCGTGCTTTTCAATTCTATAACCATCCCCTTTTTGAAAAATTAAAGTTGTTAGCAGATCTTATAGAAACTGCGCCTTATTGGACTCATAAAAATCCGCCTTGTGTAGTAATTAGCTTCCGAAAGTTTGTTTCTATTCATGCCCCAATACATAGATCTACATACCTACCTATATTTTGTACCAGCTTTGAATCACTTATTTTAACCCCCATCATTCATTTTAATCTTGGTGTGTCTAAAAATGACAATAATGTTGGTATTCATTTTAAATTTATATTAGACAAAGATTGGAATGATTGGCACCACTTATATAGTGATGCCTCAAAGGATGTTTCTGGGCATGTTGGTGTTGGAGTATATCATCAGCAATATAAAATTGTCCAAAAAGTAAAATTACCTCCTGAAACATCTACATTCACAGGTGAATGTTTTGGTCTGTTCAAAGCAATAGAATATGCACTTATTGCAAAATTGAATAAAGCTGTTATATTTTCAGATTCTAAAAGTGCATTACAAGCATTAGAAAAGTTCCCTTTTAAAAACAACACTACTTATCCCATTATTATTGAATGTAGAAAACTATTACATAAGTGTGAATTGAATAACCTGTGTATAAATTTCGTTTGGATCCCAAGCCATAAGAATATTGAAGGAAATGAAATAGCTGACGGCCTGGCCAAAGATGCGGTGGATTGTGGTGATCTCTTTCCATATAAAAATTACTGCCATGATTTGGCTGCTCTTCCTAGTTCTTATCTTAAGTCTTCTTGGGAGGAAATCTGGGAAAGTAGTAGTCAAAGCAAAGGAAAGCAATTCAAGAACATTCAACCTTTTATTCCAGCTAAGCCATGGTTTTCAAAAATGTGTTTATCAAAATCTGCTACTTCCATTCTGATTCGAATGAGACTTGGTCACGTGTGCACTCCCGCCCACTTGGCTAGAATGCATATTGTGTCCAGTGACATCTGCGAATGTGGTACTGACGTTGGAGATCTGAACCATATTTTCTTTTCATGTCCTTTATATGAACACTCCTCTTTTTTGTCCCATCTCCTATCCCTTAAGATTCCTTTTCCTACTTCTGTAAATAGTTTATTAATAACAAATGATATTAATGTATATAGATTAATAGCTATATTTATTTATAACAATAACATAAAATTATAATAACGAAATATTTACCTACCTGATCCTTTTATCCAAATTCCGTCCGTTTTTCCGAAATTCCAATACGTTTCCTTACCTTTGTTTATCTTGTAATGTCTTCAATAAACTCAGTCCGTGGCTGAAGCACAGACAGTGCAGAGCCAAAAAAAAAACAAAAAAGAAAAAAAAAAAATATACATAAGAAAAAGCGCGGGAAACGTTTTTGTGCGGACGTCTTTTTTTCGCTTTTCAATTTAAACTTAATAATATTAGTTTTTTACGATCAGCAAAGTTGTTTAGTGTGTTATCGTTTGTATATTTATCTGTTTTAAGTATATGTAGTGTAGTTTTCTTCATCTGGTAAGTTTATTTTCATCTTCATAATTTTGCATGAATGATCCCGACGATCCTGGGGGGACAGTCCCCCAGGTTAACAATACGGTGACTATAAGTCATAATGCATCAGGAATGGACACGGAGGGTTCCTTAGTGGATACCGACGGTTCTGATAATAGAAACATTACTAAAAGAAAACGAACTTCGTCAAGGAAAATTTGTAAACATTGCAATAAAAAAAAACGTAAACATCATAAGTCTTCTCTGACGGAGGTCGACTGCCAATGTTGTGAAACTATTCCTGATACTTCACTAGCAACACAACACAAACTTTCATTAGCAACTAGATTTGATTGTCCTCCTCCAGCGCCGTCACCTAATGCACAGAACTTATCTACAAACAATATGTCTGAAACATCAGAAGCTAATGCTCAACGTTCTCCTGTCGGTCGTATTCATTATACTTCTACGGATGTTGCTCCTTTTGTAGTTCATGTACAAAAAGAGCAATCCTCTCCAAACGATAATACATACCTTCATCCAATATCTTTTGGTCATTTTTTAAAGAAAAATAACATTAAAAATATTATAAATGGAAGTGTAAAAAGAATAGGTAGGAACCGGGCAACTCTTTCTTTTACATCTTTTGATGATGCCAACCAGTTTATTGTCAATAGTGCTTTGCAGAAATATAATTACAAGGCTTTTATTCCTTCGTTTAATACAACCCGTATGGGTGTTATCAGGGGTGTTCCCACGAGCTGGACAGAGCAAGAACTTATGGAAAATATTACCGTGCCAATAGGAACAGGAAATATATTAAAAGTGCGACGGCTGAAACGAAAAACTGCACTAAATGGTACCAACGAATTTGTTCCTATTGAAACTGTTATTTTGACATTTGATGGCCAGGTTTTACCTAAAAGAGTGTTTCTTTGTTATAATTCTCTTCCAGTGGATTTATATATATTTCCTGTAGGAAATATACATAAATCCATACTGGATTGTATCCAGTGTTTTAAATGCTGCAGATATGGGCATATTAGAACTCAGTGTAGATCTACACCAAAGTGCTTTAAATGTGGGGAGGGGCATTTAGGAGAAAGTTGTTCTGTTGATGGTGATGATGTCACATGCTGTTTATGTTCAGGTTCGCACGTTGCCACTAGTCGTAAGTGTCCTGAGTTTTCTAGGCAGAAAGCTATCAAGGAAACAATGGCCAAAAATTGCATTTCATACTCAGAAGCTGTAAAATTACATCAACCTATAACTAAATCATATGCTGATGTATTGACAACCCTGGCTCCACAGCCTCCAATAAATTCAACGAGCAACATAAATAAAAAACAAACTGCTACAACATCATATAAAAAAACTGTGTTTATAAAAAAAAATCCTCCTCAATTTCATAGTACTGGATATGATCAGGCAGCTCATAGAGACATAATCCGTGAATTTGAAATGCCACCTTCATCAAATGGATGTGGTTTTAGTGATACTTCTCTCTCAGATATGTCTGTAAAAGAATTAATTATTCATCTTATTCAACAATTGTCAAAATCTAGCACATGTATACCGTCCAACGCTGCCATCATTTCATCTGATTCAATAAATTTACTTAATAATAATTATGGCCAAAGTTCCAATAGTAGTGCAGTGGAATTGCCGTAGTGTAAATAACAAGAAAACTGATTTAATTTATTTTATTAATAATTTAATAAGTTGTATCCGTGAAGACCGGTCAGATAGTTATGCCGGTGTCGCTTTATTAATTAAACATAGTGTCCCTTTTTATCATATTCCTATCTCTGTACATAATAATGATTTCTCTATAATTGCAGCTAGTGTTAATAATATATGTTTTGTTTCTATATATATACCTCACCCTAGTACAGATATTTATGGTGAAGTAGAAAATATTATTTCTAATCTACCTAGGCCTATCTTGATAATGGGTGATTTTAATGCCCAGCATTATTCTTGGGGAAGTTCCTCTTGTAATTATTATGGTACTAGGGTATTAGATATTTTAGATGTAAATAATTTGTGTATATTAAATACTGGAGATCTGACAAGGCGGACTAAACCTCATGAGGCAGTGAGTGCTCCTGATTTGACTATGTGTTCCCCCTCTTTAGCTTCCTCTTTAACATGGCATGTCCATAATTCAACTTTAGGTAGTGACCATTTCCCCATAATAATAAGCTTTCCCAATACTGCATTAAACTTAGATCTACCTAGTTATTCCCCTCGTTTAAAACATAAACTTATAGATGATAAATGGAGGTTATTCAAAGAACAAGTAGAACAGAATGTACATTCATTACCTACAGTCAATCAAAATAACCAATCAGAGTGTGCTGATGCCCTTGCTTTACTATTGATTGATTCTGCTGATAAAGTATTTCCTAAGAAATCAGGTCCTGGAAAAATTCCTAGTCCTCCTTGGTGGGATAAAGATTGCGCTAAGGCCATTAAAGAAAGAAAAGCTGCTGAGAAAAATTATAAAGAAAATTCTACATCAGAAAATTTTGATATTCTCTCAAGTTTAATTAATAATACTAGAAAATTATTTAAAAAGAAAAAATGGGAAGGATGGAGAAGCTTTTGTGCCTCAATATCTCCAGATGTCCCACCTTCAATAGTTTGGCGCAATATTAGAAGATTTAAATCAATATTCAAAGAATCTAGACCATATTTTTTACATAGTTCAATAGCTGATAAATTTCTTGATAAAATTGCTCCACCTTCTGTACCTGTAGATATAATAGGAATAAATAATTATTTTAATATAGAAAATACTGATTTAACAGGACTTAACGCACCCTTCACTCTCTGTGAACTAAAAGGAGTTTTATCTTATGTTACTGATTCTGCTCCTGGATTAGATGCTATACCATATTCTTTTATATCTCATTTAAGTGAACAAAGCCTTACCTACTTTCTTTCTTTAATTAATTCCATTATGATGACCGGGAATATACCGTTTTCTTGGAGACTACAGGAAGTCATTCCAATATTAAAACCAGGAAAACCTCACTTTGAAGCTTCGTCCTATCGTCCTATCGCGCTGTCCTCTGTTCTTGTAAAAATCGCTGAACATCTCGTCAAGAATCGACTGGAATGGTTCTTGGAAAGTAATAATTTATTATCGCCTAGTCAGTACGGGTTTAGAAAAGGCAGAAGCACTACAGATAGCATTGCCATCTTCACCACGGATATCCGTATCGCATTTTCGAATAATGATTCCCTACTTGGCGCCTTTTTAGATGTACAAGCTGCCTATGATAACGTTAATATATCTCTTCTTATCAATAAACTCAAGAAATTACATGTCCCAGTGATGCTTTGTCAATTTATAAGTAACCTTTTAGCAGAAAGATGCATAAGAGTTACTCTTGAAGACTCCAGCACTAGGTCCAGACTAATTTGGAAGAGTCTTCCTCAAGGCTCAGTGCTCAGCCCAATTCTTTATAACATTTATACTTTTGATTTAGAAGCAACTCTACAAGGGAATGTTAGCATTTTGCAGTATGCAGATGATTTACTCATATATGTCTCTGGACGATCTGTAGAAAGACTGGCTTCTGCTTTAACATCTTCTTTAAAACTTCTAAAAATATGGTTAGATGAAAATGGACTAGCACTCTCGGTACTTAAGAGTTCAGTGGTTTTATTTACAAGAATGCGTCTTCCACCACCTGTTTCAGTATGTTATGATAATTCCGATATTCCACAACAAAATGAAGCTAAATTTCTTGGAATAATCTTAGATCATAAGTTAACTGGTTTATCCCATTGCCATTATATCGTTGCCAGATGCGAACAATCAATAAATATACTTAGGTGTCTCTCAGGTGTGTGGTGGGGAGCTCACCCATTTTCCTTAAAACTCCTGTATAATGCTTTAATAAGAAGCATTCTTGATTATTGCACTTTTCTTTTAGAGCCATGCAGCATGTTGGCTCTTGACAAATTAAATAAAATCCAGTCTAAGGCCCTAAGAATAATTGCTGGTGCTATGAAAACTAGTCCCATTAATGCCTTGCAAGTAGAATGTTCTGACCCACCTTTGAAATTTCGTCGGCAATATTTATGTGATCGTTTCGTTTTCCGAGTTTTACAAAGTTCGAATCATCCTTTACATGTCAAATTACATAACCTATCTCAATATATAGAGACTTCAAGTTACTGGGCCCATAAAGAGCTCCCATGCCTCATTATAAGCTATCGTAAATATATTTCATTTGAAGCACCAACACATAAATCTTTTTATTTGCCTATATTTTCTGTAGACTTTGAATGTTTGATTCATAAACCTGAAATTATTTTAGATTTAAATCTTAAAAATGAAAATCTTGCAAACTTGCACTTTAATTATGTTCTTGACAATGATTACCAGGGATATCATCATATTTATACAGATGCATCTAAGCCCAATAACACAAGTCCTGTAGGAATAGGAATATATCATCATCAGTATGGTATAGTGCAAAAAATTAAATTACCTCCTGAAACCTCTGTTTTTACTGGGGAATGCTTTGGCCTATTGAAAGCACTTGAGTATATTTTATTATTTAAACTAAAAACATCTTTAATAATCAGTGATTCAAAAAGTTCCCTCGAAGCCCTACAAAAATTTCCGTTTAAGAGTAATACTAATCATACGGTTATTTTCGAATCTAGAAAATTGATACTTCAATGCGTTAAGAAAGGGTTTAATGTAAGGTTCATGTGGGTACCAGGTCATAAAAATATTTATGGAAATACTAGGGCTGATAAACTAGCAAAAGAGGCAATAGTTTGCGGGGATTTAACGCCATACAAAAATTTTAGTGAGGACCTAGTCAATGTAGCCAAAGTATTTCTACAAAAGACTTGGTTAAATAATTGGGAGAACACAAATCAAAACAAAGCAAAGCACTATAGACAAGTACAGAGTGAAATTCCTTTAAAACCGTGGTTTTTTAAAATGAATTTTGGAAAAATAGGTACCACGTGTATTATAAGAATGAGATTAGGGCATGTTTGTTCCCCCGCACATTTAGCCAGGTTTCGTATAGTTGACAGTCCGATGTGCGAATGTGGTGGCGGTGTTGGTGACTTAAATCATATCTTCTTCAGTTGTACTAAATATAACAGATCATCATTTTTAGATTCTCTGGTTTCCCTCCGTGTTCCCTTCCCCACATCAATAATATGTTTACTCTTTTCGAAATCTTATGATATTTACCATTTATTATCATTCTATGTTATCGAAAATAATATTAAATTATAACATATTAATAAATTCTACCATCCTCATTCCTTCCTTTTTATTTGTATCATATTGTAGCCAACTTTCCTGATCTTTTCCTTCACTTTTCCGCTTCCTTATTTCTCTTTACTTCTTGATTCTCATTACATTTCCCAACCTTTTACCGGTACTGGCTCAAGCACAAGCCGTGCATAGCCATAACATTATTAAAAAAAAAAAAAAATTATACTTCACAAATATACATTTTATGTCCATAATATATATTTTTAACAATATCAATGTCATTATGTAAAATAAAAGATTGCATTATCATGATGTCAACGAAATAAAATTTTAAGAAAAGAAAAATAAATACATATTTAATAACATGTGCAGGCAAGTTAAATAGTGTTAGGCCATATATCTTTATCGTTAAGGAAATCATCTACTTTATAATAGCCCTTCTTTATAAGTAAATTTTTTATCTGTAACTTAAACTTGTGTATAGGTAAGTCAACAATAATTTGCGGCAATTTATTAAACAATTTTATGCTTAATCCAATAAATGAATTACCAGTTTTGTGGAGTCTACGATTTGGAACAGCAAGCTTATGTTTATTCCTGGTATTAAAGCTATGTACATCAGATTTTTTAGGAATGTTGTTCAAATTTTTGTGAACATGCATTACACAGTCGAGAATATATTGTTAGCAGGTGCTTAACATAAGTTCATTTTCACGTCAGCGCTCGACAATAGTTCTAAGAAATTACACGCATAGGTTCATAGTTATATACCGTGTGTAAGTTCTCATAGATCACGTCGGGAATTCGTGATTGACCGCGGTGACACGTCACGGGAGACCCGATGAATAATTGAGGGAGGAGCGCGCATGCGCGGGTCGGGCCCGGCGCCCAGTTTCGCTACAACACCCGAAACTGATGTTTGCTCGAGTGAGCAATGAGAGTGAAATCGTATTAATTTGTGAGCGTTGAGATGCGTGCATGGTAGGTAACTAGCGCGAGTGTTGCCCGTTGAGTTCAGAAGCGAGCATGCAGGCGAGCGGGCCGGACAGCGCGGCGGTCTCAGAGGCGCCAAGCAGCGGCAGTGAGGAGTCCGACTGTGAGGCGGTGCCGGAGCCCGACGCTGATGCTGCGCTCACTGAGGAGTGGGCACGCGAGCTGCTCACCGGGGCGGGCGTGGTCGGAGCTAACGAGGTTCCGTTTCTTAATTGGTGTAATTAACTTTGTGACTTTCTGAGTAGATATAAGTAATCTAGCCATTGTTGTTGATGACCTATTCAGATGAAATAATCTCCGTTAAAACTTACTCATTGTAATTATTTGCTGATCTAACTTATTGCAGTACCTAAATTCATATCTACAGTAATACATTTGAGCGCGTACGTAATATAATATCAAACCTATACGAATAGATACACAAAGTAGTACCTACATACTTACAAACAATTTTCTAGCATGGAGGATGAATGATATGTAATTTTTTTTTAATTCATTTTATTAAATATTTTATGTAGCAGCACCACGCCTCATCTGACCTACAGTTGGCGCGCTTTCAGGCTTGAAATAAAATACCGGAGGGTACACCTATCTACTAGCCTTATTATTAAATATTAAGTATTTCATGAATCACTAACAATGTATTTGGGTTACTTACCTATTTTCACTTGACATAGGTATCTTAATTTTAACAAAAAAAAAATTTAAGATGAATTCTGCGAAAATCTTATCTAACTATCTACTATCAATTGTAACTAAATATTTGAACAAATTAATAAAGTTGGCGGCGCGCGTAATTTAGGGAGGCCAGGACTAAAATGCTGCTCTTTGACGAACGAAGAAGGTATACACGTATAGGTATACCAATTGCTGTTGAGACTGTAAGATTCTTTAACACTTCCTCAGGTGCGCGTCGAATCTAGGGCCGGAGTAGCAGGCGCGCTCAGCAGAGTACTAGCAGTGACCGTTCGCTATGAGAGCAACGGCGAACGCCGCGCCCTCCCACTTGTGGTTAAACTTCCACCGCGTGACCCCTTCGGGCGGCTCTTTGTGGCTGAAGCCCAGTTCGACACGAGGGAGATACTCTTCTACACGGAACTGGCGCCGGCGCTGAACAAGTTAGCTGAAGAGGCGCTGGGCCCGGGGGCTGGGCTGCCCGTGCCTAAGTGTATAAAAGCCAGACTGCCAGGTAAGTTATGATGTCTCCACATAGATCGCTATTCTATTCTCGCCACGACACCATATGCCATTAAATTGGATCCTTCTCACGAAACCTCTCCCCACAAAATACCTATGTTAGGTTATCTCCCAACAACAGCCCTAGCTGAGGTTCAAGTTCTATATATATCTATAGGGGTGCTCTTCGGCAGTTATTTAAAAATTAAAAGAAGTGGGCCCCCTGCTCTCCTGCTTACATTGCCTGCTAGCATGCGCAATACGTCAAATTTCTCGCAGAAGACGACAAAAGTTTTGACACTGTTGATTGGCTAATAGCACACACCACACTTGTATTTTTATCCAATCAGCAGCTGAGGCACTGACTTCAATCGATTTTGGTGTTTGTTAAGAGCGCGATAAAATTTAGTCGCGTGGCGCCTGCTAGGCCTGCTGGTGATGATAAAAATACTACCTAACGTCAGCCATCCATAGCAGTTAGGTAAAAAAAGTTTTGATTTTGGGAACCACACTTTAGTTAAAAATTTTAAAGTAAAGTCATCTTTTCAAAAAAATTTTTTATAATGTTTGTAAAAAAACCAAATTGTTTAGTCTAACGTGCTTTTACCTGTATTTTAGCTACAAACATAACTTCGGTGTCAATTATTTTTTTGTGGGAACTACTTTTTGACATTAAAGATAATAATGTCCGTGATTCAAAATGGGTTTCCTACTTGAAATCGAAAGTCCTTTGAAAAGCCACTTTTTAGACTAAATTACGATCTACCTATATAACCCGGATTCGCGATAAAACTGAATCATAAAACTTTCCAATAGCTCTCATCTGCAGTCATTGACATTCCAAATTATTTTTACCTCTCCTTATTACTTCAAGGTCACAATACTGAAGTGGCTAGCCGAAAATAGTTATTAAAATGTTTTAAAAGAGCGTACCTACTTGTTAAATAAAATAGTAAAGAAAACTTTTGTTTTTCTTATTCAGCTAGGCCCTTATTTTAAAAATGATGCGAATTGTAACTTTAACTGGAGTAGCCTACTTCACAATTTTCATGCGGCAAATTTATTATTCCTGACTCGTACCACTTAACACCCTTCTTTATAATAGCGCCTCCAGTATGCTGCCGACGCGACGCTAGCGTCCTAATTCTAAGGGCTTGACCCCATTTCGTAAAGTGTGCAAAGGTGCTATCATAAAACCAACTTATACATAAAAACTTTCAAAAGAATGTCGTCGTAAAGCATCAACGTTAACATTTCAGATGAAATCGGCGGAGACAGTGAGCTCGTTTTGGAAGATGTGACAGCTGTCGGGTTCGAATCAGCAGACTTTGCCGAAGGTCTGACGGAGGAACGAGCCAGGGCAGCGTTGCATGCCGCTGCGAGGTTGCACGCGCTGTCCCTTGCATTAAGAGAAAGAGAAGGACCCTTGGACCAGAGATTCGACTTTTTGTTCCCTTGCGAGAGAGCAGCTGCCGGATACTTGAGACTAGTCAGAAGAGGTCTTCCGCAGCTGGAAGCGTTTTTGAGAGGCAGAACCGACTGCGTCGAAGAAGCAGCGGCAGTATCAGCGCTAGTCGCTCGAGCCCCTTCCTTGCTCGGCACGCTCCTCCGCCCAGCAGAGCCAGCACCGCTCGCTCATGCCGACTTTTGGAGCGGAAACCTCTTATTCCGCGAGGTAGAAGGAACTAGTGAATGTATAGCTTTAGATTGGCAAATGGTTTCTTTAGGAAGGCCGATGGATGATGTAGCGTTGTTACTTTTGTCGTCAATGACGCCAGAATTACGGAGACAAGTAGGAGAATCGTTAATAGAGGAGTATGGGGACCGTTTAGAGCTGGAATGTGCAAGGTTAGGGGCGGCGGCGTCTGGTGCTGTCGTCAGACGTGGTTTAAAGCCGGACTGGCCGAGGGCAGCTCTCCGCGCGCTCCTGCTATGCGCGGGAAGTGTGGACGTTGCTTTAGGTGAACCAAGAGCCGAGAGACGCTTATTAGAGGCGGTCCGAGACCTCCACGGACAAGGAGTCCTCGCCTTGAAGCCAGACACGGATGTCAGTTCTGTGTGAAAACGTGTGCCAACATCGTGCTGAATGTCTGATAACTTTTGTCATAAATTACGGAAGCAGTCCAGTACATAAAGTAGTGTTAGTATATTTATTTCCGAATATTTTAAGCACAAATACATTTAGCTGTGTGTTTATTATTTATTCGTCTTTATAACAACGATTGGATTCTGTGGAGACGCCCGCGCACCGGCATGGGGTGGCGGTGTGAAGCCTAATCAAAGACTGAATTTACGGTATAACTACGTCGTGCATTTATGTGCGTGAGTTTACTTGTAACGTAGGTAATATTGCTCATCGTATCAAAGGCTAGAGTTCATTGCGGTCTATTGACTATTATTTAAATAAATGAAAAATTAAATTATCAGTAACAATAACAAAACGACTTTTATTTAAAAGTAAGTATGAATACAAAAGCACGTTACACTGTAAGTAGGTAGGTACATACACTTTTAATTTACTTAGTACCGCCCGTTAATAGAATAGAATAGAAATCATCTTTATTCATGTAAACTTTACAAAAGCACTTATGAATAGTCAGTACAAATTAAGTATTCTACCGCCGTGTTCGGAATGTTGATCATGTCGAGAAGAACCGGCAAGAAACTCGACACTTACTCTTTTCAATGTAACAATGTTCCCTTACGCTAGATACTTATATAAAATATACAAAGCTTATATAAAACATTTCCGAGAATTAAAGTTATTTTAGACCCATACATTTTTGTCATTTAAATAATAAGATATTAATCTTAAGCAAAATAATTTAATATCATAACTGATTTAACTTGGAAAAATACACCTCAAAAAAATGGATTAAACTTAAGCAATATGTACCTATGCTCTGCAAACATACTTCATACCTATTCCGAGGGCATAAGTACTAATTTCGAACTTCAATTATTTCATGCTTCCAGCTGTAGGTACACATGGTTACATAACGTTCATTCTTGCCTTGAAATCCTTATGCTATCCATCCAGCCTAGCTTACAATGTAAAAGTTAGGCTGGATGGATGTTTGTGTCTTAATAGGTACGCAAAAATCGTATCTGGATTTTTATAGAAACAGATAGTCTTATAATGGACTTGTCTGATTGCACTGTTATGAGGTTGAGGAAGGATGATGATCGTCAGCCGAGCGCATTGTGCGCGATGAGGAGAGCCGCTTAGGGGTAGGCACCGTGGGGGAGCCTGTGTAGAGTCCGCAAGGGATCCCGACTCCCCCACAACTGCGCAGTGTTGTCCACCGAGGGGGTTTTAGTCGGTTCGGTGAAATAACTTATAAGGTAGACCGCATTTAAACGCGTATTTTTCCTCGTGGAAATCTTTAGACCCGATAGCGTTTTAAAACATGCTCAAACTAAAGAGCATCTATATTCTATCGTGAAATAATATAAATTGTCACGTGATACTGGTGAGAAATCGCCGCTGTCCCAAAATTTCAGTAGCGATGAAAAGGCTACCTTTCTCGCCAGAGACGACAAATGTTTCGGTATAGTTGATTGGCTGTTAACACATCGCGTTTGTATTTTCCGCCAATCAGACTGAATTTTATCGACTAGGAGCGCGATAAAATTTAACCGCGAGACGTATCTTATTATAAGCGAGCATGAGACATATTTTTGAACGAAATAACCAAAGACAAAAAATCTGCTTGAAATTCAGAACGAACTCTCATAATGTCATAGTTGTCAAAACCTGACCTCCGTACGGTTAATCGTAAATATTTTGGAAATGATAGTTTTCTTAATTTATTCATCGTTTTGAAGTATTTTGCAATTTAAGTACACATACCTATTTAAATAATGGCTCAATTAAATCAGGTGAACTTGGATATTGATGATGAAGCTCCTTCTGAGAGTCCTCCGCGAAACAATGCATTACACAGATTGGAGTCAGTTTCTCGACCAGTTCCTCCAAACAGAGGTAACTTAGGCCTTGGCGACCGTCTCAACAGTGTTTTTAGGGAGATCAGACCGCTCGTGGAACATGCTCGTATGGTAAGCCCAAAATATTTTCATACAAACATTTGTTAGATTACCACTTCTAGATCTTTCGCGTGTAGTAACTTTTACTCACTTGCAACTTCAGGGTAACAATGCCAGATTATCATTGCCCACATGGCTGCCCAGGAATACTCCAGGAACACATCAAATTGGGGAGGGAAGTATACAAAGGCCTCAGAGTTCGATCGCACACGTCAACTTGGGCCCTGGCGCGCAAACATACGCAGTAACAGACAGAGGAACACCTCCTACACAGAGAGCTCCATCGGCAAGCCATGCTATGAGCAATAGTCCTTCAAATGATTCTAATCTCTCAGAACATGGGCAAGAACATCCTGAGATCAATGTGTCAGTTAATCCAGCCAACAACAACAATATTCATGACAATACAGACAATGACAGTCAAAGTGAAGATGGCACACAACAGGTAAACTTTTAACAACACACAATGTAAAGTTAAATGTATGATTGTGCACTTAGCTTGTCACCTTAAGAAGTTTTACCATGATGTGTTTTGAGTATATATACATTTAGATTTTGAAATGTTTGCCCTACTGATTTAACTAAGATATGCACATCATTTTAATTACTTAGCTATTAATTAAACAATATAATTAAGGGGCCTTAATGTATTTAACTGAGCAGGCAGAAACATTCATTGTTTCACAACTGAGTCATGTTATAATAAACCTTTGATTCAATCTACGCCTAAAAGTTATATACTACTACTCTAACTATTTATTTAATCTAAGTCACTTGCTTGTATATTCTTCTCAGTTGTGCTGTTAATGTTAAAAATATGATTCATAATTATGACAATTATGAATCATAATTTTAACATTTCATAATATTATGTAACAGAGGAGTAACACAAACTTTAGCCTAGATTTTCTACTTAACATGTTTTTATTTCTAAAATTATGAAGATTTTAGAACACAAGTAAATATTCAGCAACAAGTAACTGGAGATTTTGTTATATATACCTATCCATTTTTCAAGATTAAATATATATTTTTTAATAACATTAATCATACCAAAAAGGCATTCATTTCCTAAGCCCAAAGTTTCTTACTCCTTAGATCATATTTTTCATCCAGGTTACATAATCAATTATGTTGTATTTCAGTACTATAAGATAGTATTTTATTTAGATATTACGATCATAAACAAATGTATGTTGCAGGTGGTGGATGTCAGAGCAACTTTGAATTTGTTAATCCGCTATGCACCATTTTATTTCCTACTCTTAATAAAGTTTATGTACGACAGCAGAGAGGGACTCTTTGCCTTTGTGATATTGTTTTGTACATTTTCACATTGCAACAGTCTCGTCAGGAGGTAATATTAATTTTACTTACAACTTACTTTGATCTGTGAAAGTGTTCCAATAGAAATTGATTTATTTGCTTAAAGTTCATATTGAAAAGGTAAATGCTACAGATTTGGGTAGATTAAAGTGATGCAAAGTATACAGTGTGAAGATTTAAGCTATCATGAAAATATTCTCATCTATATATTGTTAATAGTACCTATTCCATCTATTGAGATGGAATTATCTACAGTAGAAGAATTGACGACCTCCGTAGCCGAGAGGCGAGCGGGCCTGACTTTAGCGAGCGCCATCTCTGAGGTTCCGGGTTCGATCCCCGGTCGGGTCAATATGGGAAACGAACTTTTCCATATTGTCTCGGGTCTGGGTGTTGTGGTACCGTCGTTGTTTCTGATTTCTGTAACACAAGTGCTTAAGCTACTTACCACAGAATCAGAGCAATGTATGTGATGTTGTCCAATATTTATTTATTTATATTTATTTATTGGCTACAGTATTTCATTCCATTACAGTAGTATCCTTAGCATAAACCAAATCTGTAATCAAGTAATTTACATAGTGATACATTTGTATGGCAATGAAATAGTTCTGCCACTGAATGCTGCAGCGGTACTACAATTTCCATACTATTTTCTCAGTAGAGAACACTATCAAATAACATTTTTTTTTTGGGTTTTAAGGAGCAGTTAAAGATGTGTACATACATTTTTTGATATAATTTTATGATAATTTACTATTACTTTGAACAAAGATTATAAATTATTTAGCTAACAAGTAATATAGAATTCCATATTTTCACATTCTGTTTTGAACATTTAAAATAAGATGACGGGCCATACTCTGATAACATTTTTTAGTAGTTAATACAAACTACTTACTGCATGACGTTTCGGTTAGGTTGCACCAACTGTGGTCACAAGCTGAATGAGTAGTTTTAGTAGTATCTACTAAGAAATGTTCTAGTAACCAGTTTACTTATTTTAAAAACAAATAATATGTTTTCAGGGAACATGGGAAACAGATGAACAGAAGCATAGTTGCTTTGTTCAGTGAGTTCATTTTCTCCGCCAGCTGTATTGTAATTGTTCACTATCTATTTGGTGCCGGGAAGCTTCTGCCGAATGTGGTGATGTTTCCGGGGTACACAGATCCAATTGATGTCTGGGAGTTGATATGGCTGGTTGTGTTGACTGATTTGATAGTGAAGATTATAACGGTGGATATTAAAATCCTAGTCACAATGATGCCTGCATTTCTGTTACCATTCCAAAAAAGGGTAATTTAGTTTTTCTTTTTAAAATAAAGGCTTACATTTAATTGCTGTAATTTCAAATACAGGGCTGTCTTTCAATTAGTAGCAAAATTATTTAAGTAACATTTAGCAACCTATAATTGTAACATACTGATTTTATGGTGTGTTTTTCGAGTTCTATTTAGTTAAAACATTTCCGAGATTAAGTGTCCCGAAAAATTATGTGGCTCTTATAGTGAAGTTATTAAAAGTTGGTACTGAACTACAAAAATCTAAAAACGACTATTTTTGGTCTTTAAAAACGTGTAATACATATTACATGTTTAATACATATTAAGTACTATTTTTTTTTTCCAGGGTAAAGTGTACTTGTTCACGGAAGCCGTGTCTCAACTATACCGGTCCCTGCTCACGATCCAGCCATGGGTATTCTTTCTCATGCAGTCTTATGAGGGCTCTGAGAAAATGGTGGGGATGTTCCTTACCTCTGTCTACGTCATCTCCAAAGTTGTGGAGGTATTAGTGAGGTTGAGGCTGTTCAAAAACGCTACCTGGACGCTTTTACAGAGTGTGGTAAGCCCAAATCTTGAACTCTTTAAAAAATACATAATAGTCAACCCGGGAATCGAATACAAAACTCCGAAATCATGATCAGTACTTAAACTGCTGGACTTTCAAGGCGTGGTGCACAGGTCTAATCTCAATTATTTATGTAAAGGGATGGAACTTCACTCCGAAGATCGCTCGCTTCTTATGTACAGTCACATCCACTAACATGTATACAACTTCATTCAAAACTAAACCGTATTGTAACTGCATAAGAGCCTGAGTGTTTACATTTATTGCTTGTGACTGTACAAACTGTTGACAGCAAATTCGTTCACGTGACTTCGGGATAAAAATTATACTTAATGTTAAACTATTATCCCATTTATCTCCGGTCGGCTCAATATGGGAAACTAACTTTTCTATATTGTTTCGGATCTGAGTGGTACTGTCGTTGTTTCTGATTTCTGTTAACTTGAGTGCTTAAGCTCTATACCATAGAATAACAGAAATGTATGTGATGTTGTCCAATATTCTACCATATTTCATCAAAATCCATTCACTTATGTCTAACGAATTAACGTAAAATCGTGCGGTATTGAGAACTAAAAATATACTCGAATTGTAGCATGATCTCATTAGTAACCTGTCCCAACGCGGTAGGTACGTTTATGGTTTGATCAGACATCGAATATTTTTACATTAATATTGTTTCCCATTAATATGAAATTTACCCCACCTACTATTCTGAAATTTTAACATAAAGATTCGAGGTCACGCTAACTGTCGTCATTTGAGTGCTTAAATGTAAAATAACAATTGATAAAATGATGAATTCGTTTAAAACAGCTTACTTAAACGAATTTATTGTGTGTTGACTTACTTTTGATATCTGTACCGTTCCCTATGAACCAAATTTACCGCTTTATCTTTACCGTTTACATTTGCAAAGAAATTGGTGTAAATTCATATAACAATTAATCATATCTTCGTTTAAACATTTGCTGGATAATATCACATATATATTGCTCTGATTTTGACATAAATTGCTAAAGTACTGTGTTTCAAAAATGAAAAATAGTGACGACATATAATTTATTATTGATTATTTTATTTAAAAATAAATCACAGTAATTAAGACAATATAGAATGGTTATAGTAGGTAATAAGTTAAATAATAGTCAACGAAAATGAATCAAAACATTTTTTACTATTTTTTTTATATTTATATTTATTGATAAGTATCCAAATTGATTAGGTTTATTATGAGATACCGTTATTTTTCCGAAGCACACCAATAACATTTTGCAGAAGACTGTTTTGTTTACTTAGCATACAATTGGCTACTTGACAGTTTTTGAAAAAGTATTGTAAAATGTGCGCCCGTTCATTTTATATCCCAAGCAATTCGATTTATCTGGAAATAATCTAAATAACCAGAGAAAAATAAGATTTTGTGTAACACATTTAAAAAGCGCGCGAAAACGCCAAGTCACGTCACTGTTGCAATTATGACGTCAATGTCCTAGACAACGAACCGATACGCATAGGAACGACTTAATTAAGATAAACGGAAAATGTTTCAATAAATTCTTTATACGATTAGAGACACAATAATTCAATGTAATCGGTAAAATAATCATTGTTTCGCCACATTAAAATAAATAATTTTCGCCGACAGCTGTCATTTCCGAATTGCAATGGTGGTTTCCGTTTCGGTTCCTTTGTTCCACAGATAAAAAAACTAAAATTTATTTTGCAAAAATAAAATACTACCTATGCTTTTAATTAAAAAGTAAAAATGTAAAATGATTACTTAACTAATAAGCTAACATATCTAACACTTTGCATATTTTATTGTTAACACTGTCAAGTAGCCAATTAGAGCAATGAACATAAATGTGATGTCCAATTTTTTTGACGACCTCCGTAGCCGAGAGGCGAGCGGGCCTGACTATGGCGAGCGCCATCTCTGAGGTTCCGGGTTCGATCCCCGGTCGGGTCAATATGGGAAACGAACTTTTCCATATTGTCTCGGGTCTGGGTGTTGTGGTACCGTCGTTGCTTCTGATTTCTGTAACACAAGTGCTTAAGCTACTTACCACAGAATCAGAGTAAGTATGTGATGTTGTCCAATATTTATATATTATTTATACTTATACTAGTGATACTAGCTCTCTCTCCGTCTTTACCACATATTCCTCTGATTATTCGTTCCTATTGGTCGTATGTTACATAAACGTCCTCGATAAATGAACGATCCAATACAAAAACCATTTTTCAATTCGAACCAGTACATAGTTCTTGAGATTAGCGCGTTCAAAGAAACAGTATAAAAACGTTTCTGATATCTGACTACAGTCTAGAATGGTCAGTGTTCCAGGTATTTACGTCAATAAGGCTGTTTTTTGTACCACAACTACAAATTTAAAACTTAAGTAACAAAAAACAGAACTTTCATCATTATTGCAGTGGACCCTTCATAAATAAATATGAATGATAAATGTACTCTGTTTTTTGTTATTTGGGTTTTAAATTTATAAACGTTGTATAATAAACAGCTTTATTGACGTGAACACCTGGGACACTGACCAGTCTAGACGATATCCCGAAATAGCGAGAAGTGCTTACAAGGGCTTACGGTTAACGGTGTCAATTCTCGTTTGGCAGAACTTGGGCACAAAGCCGACCCACGAGCAGCTGATGTCGGCGGGCGACTCGTGCCCGATATGCCACGACGACTACACGACCCCGGTGCGGCTCGGCTGCACGCACATATTCTGCGAGCTGTGCATCTCCGCGTGGCTCGACCGCGAGCACACGTGCCCGCTCTGCCGCGCCAAGGTCGCCGACGAGCCCACCTGGCGCGACGGATCCACCACATACGACTTTCAACTCTATTGATTCCGATGCTTCTAATGAAACCTTAGGTCATGGCTTTAGAGGGTTTTTGTTGTCCTGAAGAGAAACAATGGTGCCGATTGTGTTGGCACAAACTGGATTGTAGTTTGTGCTGTCTATTACGGTTTGTTTTATAACATCGTAGGTTCCGAACGGATTAACCGATTTTATTTTGTTTGAAAGGTAAATTTGTCGTGAGCGATCCTTGGTATGTTTGATGGAAATATGTGCAAGATGGCGTTTTTATTGGATTTTCGGGCGGACAAAATGTCGGATTCCATATTTTGATAAATTTCAAATCCAAGATGGCCGCCATCACAAAATGGCGGAAAAAATAATAGGTACAGTCAACGTAACAGTTTGGAATTTGATCGCTCTTATGACGACATAAGGTACTAACCTATAAGGTCATATAGGTACGAACCTATAAGCGCCAATATCAAATTGACAAGGGGTACACAATGTTTTTCATTTTTTTTAAATAGTTGTTACAGAACTAAATCACCTGGATTAAACTAAACATTCGGTATAATAAAACAGTAAAATCAAGTAACTTTTGAATGATTTCAAAATGTATTAAGACAGCACAAACATTTAATTTAGTTTATTTTATTCTAGTCTGTGCTAACAGAAACTGCATCAATGTAAGTTGATATGTATCCTTTTGCTTTTGAGTTGATTGAGGATTCAAATCGCGTGATTATTTAAAATTGACTTTGACTTTTAAAATTAAATCTAGGTTAATAAAATCAAACTATGACAGCCGTATCATTAGGTCGAATGCAACGCGACAATTACAGTTGCGTACTAAAATGAGCAGATCAACACGTGATAGTCAAAGGGCGGCCGCGTGCGATCTGTAAGGTTGCAGGCGCATAGCCAGGAGAATAAAATGGCAACGGTTGAACTCTTTTGACGTTAACATAAGGTTCACATTAGAATGTGTTTGTAGACATATTAGTGAATATGGCTCTAATAATTTTATCAATCGCGTCAACTCGCTCAATTGGATGTAGGTACAAATTCGCGCTTCGAGGAAGGACTAGAATGAATTAAAATCAGAACAGCAGGTGTGTTTTAAAAGTAACTGTCTGATGGCAAGCGCAATACGTCAAATTTCTCGCACGAGACGACAAAAAAATTTAAACTGACTTTTAAGCTGAGCATACCAGCGTCGTATATTCAGCCAATCAACAGTAGATTTTGTCGATTTTGACATTTGTTAAGAACCCGAATAAATTTATCCGCTTAGCGTATTCTAAGCGGGATGGCAGCACCCTTTTTTTTTCTCAGTCGAGACGAGATTCGAGCACCTTTATGGGGCGTCTTCCGGTGACTGCTTAAATTCATTAGGGGTGGGAGCTTGCTCCCTCAAACGCACAGTGAAGATGATGAGGAGTCTTCGATTGTCAATTAGAAAAATACACATCGTGTCACTCCAAATTAAAAAAATCGCGTGGCTTTAATTTTAATGAGAAGAGCGCTGCTTCTGTCGCGGCCTAATGTGAAGAAGCTTTGTAGGAACAAACGAAGGGTTTCGGTTTTGAAGATTGATCGAAATTTTGAGAAATACGGTTTTCGATTTGCAGAAAAATATGTATATGCAGTCGAATTGAGAAACCTCCTCCTTTTCTTGAAGTCGGTTAGATGTTTTTTGGAAATGCTTTATTCGCATACGAATTGAGTTGGTAATGGTTATGAGAATGAAAACTTGCTGTTCGTCATCGGAAGCAACTTATTTCGTTTTTGGTAGCAGGCCCCTTGTATGTCTATCAAAGATTAGTTACGTCAGCTGCATTAGAAATCATTGTTTAATATTTCACAAAGACTAGACCCGATCTGAATAAAATGCTGGTTTGTTTACTCTCTACTTTGTTTGATCTGTGACAAAATATTTAAATTAGCAATTCTGCTTTTGTGATGGGATAAGATTAATAATAAACTAGAGTTATTCCGGTTTAGGAATTGGTTAACGAAAATAAATATACTTGAGTTGTAAGTAGTTAAATTCAAATCCATCCTTGAGCTTGGTTGCAGAATCGAGCTTAAAACCACGAGTTGTAATTGAACGCCTAACAATAACTAATGAATTCCTCGTCTTGTTCTAAGTATTCAAGAACTGTTTTGACTGATCAATCAACGGACAGATCAAAATAATGAGCTGATTGTGTTTAAATTTGATACGTCAAAAGTTGCCGCTTAAAAAAGGTTTGTCCAGAATTTACTTCCATTAACTCTATGGGATTGCATCGTCATGCGCGAGGGACAAAAATAAAAACAGGGTGTAAATTCCACGCGGGTGAAATCGGATCCCACTCCTTTTCTGCTCCAAGGAAGTACTCTTAGGTTGACCTTTTTAAGTAATTTAATTGTTACATAGGTATAATAGGTGCTTTGAACCCTTTGTGTATTATAAAAAAAAATCCAACAAACAATGTAAGCCGAAATTGCTGTTATAAAATATTTAATAGATATGATAACCATTTAAGACTCCTATTTACTTGTATCAAAACTATTTACAAATTTATTTATATTTATTTTAAGTATGAACCATGTTACTTTTATAGACTGTAAAACTATCCTGAAAATATATTTAACTCTTGTATTTTTCTTTATTCGTGGGCATATTCTTGGGATGCATTTTAATAGATTAATGGAATTATAATCAAATAAAAATTATAGATGCCATGACTATACGGAAATTATTGATTATTTCTATCATAATATATTGTTTTATAAGAATTTAATAATATTGTATTATACATAATCCAGATACCAATCTTTTTATACTAGGTAAAATATCCTTATTAAAATATAAGGATAGTAAATATATATATAACTCTGTCTTAAATAAGAATTTCTTCAAATAGGTATTACAAAATGGTTTTTATGCCAAGTGTAGTGAGCGTATTAAAGGCACGAATTCAATAATTTTGCCAAAAAATAATTTCGTTTTATATTTTAAAATCAGAGTGAAAGATTTGTATTAATGTTGAATGAATACTTAGATTCCAAATTACTATTTATGTAAATTAAAATACTGGGATAGGTATTGTCAGCATCGTTAGTAATGAACAACTCAGTACCTTGTCACATTAAGCTAACTGTCTATTTGACTTACTCAGACACACGGTTTAAATGTGACAAGGTATTTAGGTGTATACGAATTAATGATGTTAACTGTACTAGCACATTATAATAAATACTATAAGGTACTAGAATAATACTAGTATTGTTCCACTGAATCTTACTCAGGTTAACCAAATACCATGACTGTTAATTGCTTATTACCAATATTAGCCAGATCACATTAATATGTAGATTTTGTGTCTGCGTAATTTTGTGTTTGACGTATTTTTCCTACTCTTACCTTATTGCATTTTATTAATGGGTTCCATTTAATCGACCATAAAAAAAAAGTAACCCAACCTAACACAAATAATAGGTTGGCTACATATTTAATAAGTGAGCTACTTGTGCTTGGACGCCTTGTGGCTTAGTCAGTATTTCTGTTATCCAAATTAATAAAAATTGTCTGTGAAGTTATTTATATTTATTAATTCGCTATATTGGTTGATTATCAGTATTTTTGACTGACAACTAAACTTGATATCATTTAGAAATCACCTTTACCAAAACTGTCTTATTGATTTCAAACCATGTTTGACTAACTTGGCAAAGTTAACTATTACTAAAATATATTATATATTTAAATAGTAGTGATTTGGAGGGCCTAAGATTTAATTTATATTTGTATATAATAAATAATTTAGATTGTTTTTAAAAGTATGTAAGTATAGCAGGATACACTTGAGACTACTTTGCTTAAAAATAATTTGTAATATATAAAAAACGATCAAATTTTGTTTTTAAAGAAACAGAAAAATTTGATATCACCTTCTGTATTTTTAAAAACATTTTGTTAGTGTGGCGTGAAGTGGCTATAAAAATTGTAAAGATCGGATTTTGTGTTTGTTCGTCCATTCCCACTGTTCGTCGTTTGTGCGAGCACAGAGCTTAGAACTAGCCGCAGTGACGTTGTGTAATTAGAGCGGGGGGGCATAGCAGCACACGATAGGGCTAAGTAACCAGGTTAGCTCGGCTCCCCAAACCTAAACAGTCAAAACATAGAACAACTTAGGCCCGGTTTCAATATTTGAAAAACGATCAGATCTAGTAACGGATAGTAATAAATTATACGAGGCGTAAGCTAAAAACAACTGACGGACGACTGATGACAGCTGTATGGAACGGTATCTTATTATTTAACGAGTCGGTTGGAGAAAAACAGATAGTCATTTTTGACACACTACGAATCGTAAATTATTGGAATCGGGCATTAGTAGATAAAGTTTTGTAATGTGAATGTTGATTATAATATTATAATACTTTTACACACCTGTCAAAACACGATTCCTTCACAGATTTTAGGTTTTAATACACCGAGTACTATAAATATATTTTGTAAAAAAATTATATAGCCACTGTAAAAATAAAGTCATCTATTACGGCATTGATACCTTAGAATGAGTTGTAAATAGTGCACCAATAAACATCTAAACTTACGCGTTATGGCCTCTATTTAGTAGGCACCCTTCTGATCCAGCATCTAGAGATCCTGATGCATTCACTCTACCTTGTCTTTAATGGCAATTTCAGTAGTTTCGCTACAAATGCCTGCGGTTCTTCCAAATTTTTAATAACATTTTCTCGCACAACTGTTTGGTTTTTGTACGCGCTAAGGGTAATGCAAGTCACTAGTCTACCGAGTTATCTTCGCAGAACATGAGGGCGGTCGGTGGTGGCGGACGGGCAGCCATATTAAATGTATTGTGACAACGTAACAACTTTTAATTAATAATAATGTACTATAAACTGTAACTTTTAATTAATAATAATGTAACAACGAAAGACCGTCTTTCGTTGTTACATTATTATTAATTAAAACTTTTTACTGAGTAGGGTAGATTACTATAAATTTATGTTTCGCCCAACAGTTAGATTACCAAAAAATAAAAGATACATTTATTTTATCATGTAAACATAGATTTAATAATTTACACTATGTTAAAATATAGCGCGACGTTACTTCTTTTATTAGTGATGGAAACCCTCCTTTTCTGACCTTAACTCATGGACTAAATATAATCTTTATATTATAACCGAATCATCGTCCCAATTACTTTACAATCTTAATCACATTATAAGCATTTGGAAATACATGGTAATGCCAAATTAAATCAATAACGAATAGTTGTAAATACTGTCAATATTAAAATTGTGTAAATGTATTAGACAATTAAGCTTAATGTGATATGTGTTATTTAGCGAGTTCCATATAATTTAAATAACTTTTTAATCAATTAATGATTTGGTTTTGTTATATTTTTTGTTTATTTTAGAATGACTCTTCAAAATGACGAATTTAAATTATATAACTTCAACTTTGCTGTTTAAAGATAAATCACTTTCAATTAAATTCAAGCTTTTTAATACAGCTGGAATGAATGGAAGCTTTTTATTAAGTGATTAACTATAAACTAAAAAGTATCTTAAAGTTTAATAAACAATTGTATTGATAATACTTACCTACTTCTATAAATAAATGAAGTTGTAGTTGTAATTTATCTGAATTGAAATGTAGTGGTTATGCAATTGATGTGTTGTATTTTAAATGCAAGAGAACGAAACTATCTACAAATATCCCAGAGCACGACAAATTATAATATAAAGTATTCTAGAAATATTTTAAATGTTTAAATAATAATACATAGCTTGTATGAAATTTATTGGATGTTAAATCTATAGTATGTAATATTAATTGATAACCTACCCCAAACTGATTTTATACTTGGTACCTATGGATGTAAATACTCGTAGTACCTACCTTTGATGAAAATAAAAATGGTGGTAAACCGTAAAAGACACAAAACGCTGCTTTCAAAGACTTAATTTGCTTGTTGGTTTCTAATTTGAAAATAGCTGTAAGTAATAATGATGTCTAATAATACTATATACTTTCAATATAGGTAGATAGTATTAAAAATTAGGAAAACATTTCAATTATAGAACGGTCCACCCTATAATGAAATTCTATTTTAAAGGTTGGAATTTCATCTTTAACATCCTTATTTTACATAGCGAGCCAGAGAAATTTAATACAATTGTACCAGGCTGAGAGTTGAAGGGTTATACATATTTTCTGACTAAAATAAAACACGATATATATGTCTCCTCTCACTTTCTTATCGGTATTTGTTATCAAAGGTTGGGAGAGATGTGTGGCCGACAGGTCCGTATATTAGGTAAATTTTAATCGATTTTTTTGTCCGAAATGTAGTTGAGCAACTTTCTTTCATTTAGAGCTAAGCCTGTACACGTCTTACAAATTGTATATGACAAAAAAAATTTCCAATAATCCATGACATTCCAAAATTAACATTTTATTAATGTGAATTCATGACCATCGTTGGGAAATCTATGAGGAAGATTTTTTTCCGTCCAGTCTAACAATTGATATTATGCGGTTAAAACTAACAAGTTTGAAATACATTCTTGAATGTACAAAAGTATAGGCACATCTTGTCCAGCGAATCCCATATTCGGTCTTGTCATCACATCCCATCGCGCGAGATAAAATGCGAAAGAATCGCTGTCTTGATAAAAACTGTATTCCAAAAGATGGGGCACTGTGCACGTTTTGTAATGGCCGCTTATTATTAAATATGTTTTGCTCTCGGTTTATTAAAAGATCTAATGTAATTTTTGATTGACATATCTTATCCACGTCTATAATTTAATCCTTTTTCTGCCCGCGAAGCAGACACAAAAAAAACAATGCCCGTGCGCTGCATAAGGACACTGGACTGTCAACCTGTTAATGTTGAGTAAGTATAATTAGCTGTGTTTATAATATACTGTACATAATTACAATAAATTGCCTAGCGCTCTATGAATATATGTATTCCATGTATGTTTCAAAATTATATTATATTCTATGTGAGATATTTTTGTGGGTGTTGGACGTGAGTGCCTACTGGAAAAATTATACCTTTGGGTGAATTGCTAAATCCTACAACTGATGATTTAATAAAACGTTAAGAAGACAAAAAAAAGTGTTTTTATTTGTGTCTAGCTAGATTCAACTTTTTTTTTATATTGCACTTCAAGATTGACCTCATCCCACCTGATGTTAAGTGGTAATGAGGTCCTAGCTTAAGGGTGACAAGTACAGCATTAAAAATATGTTACTGGACTTGTCGCCCTTACCTTGAAGGCTTGACCCCTGCTACTAATGTAGCACCCCCCAGGAGCTCTAGAAACCTTACTCACACGCAGGAACACAACAACACAGAAGTGATTGTTATTTGGCTGCGGTCTTCTGTAAGGTGGAGGTATTTTACCAGTCGGGCTGTTCCAGTTCGAGCGATAAATCGCTATGCCCTACCTCTCTTAAAACTTAACTGAAGATTAAATGGCATCACTGTAGACGGCAGAATTACTTGTTAAGAGATTGTATTATGTAATTTTGTATATAGGTTAAGTTAGACGTATGTTTTCTATGTATGTGTAAAAATAGGATAGTCTAACTTAGCATCAAAAGGTTATTTTCTCACTAGTCGCTAGTTGTACCATGTATTGTTAGTCTGCTCCCGCCACTAGGGACTAGTTGTACATTAAATCGTGGAATATTAGAAGGTGCATTTGTATGGCACATTACAGTCGCTTCCAGTCAACAGTCACTTCTAGTTCCAGTCAAGTTAACAGTGCAGTTTAGTGAAAAGTCTTTGTAACAGTTAGAGTCAGTGAACAGTTTTAGTGTTAGTGAACAGTTTTAGTGTTAGTGTCAGTATCGGATTGCAGTGCTGTGCCCAGTTTGTGAACCTTTGTTGTATAGGCACAGTGTACGAAATAGACGTTGAAATTAGTTAGAATAGTTAGGACAGTTGGACAATACTCTAGTGATAAGTGTAGTGTAATAGACTGAAAGTAAATATAGTTTTGTGCTTCGGATCCACAAGTGTTTGATTGTTCTCCTCAACGAACCCCGCCCTGAATTCTACATCAATTGGTCCTTCGAGCCGGATAGGCAGAAACGGATTTGAAGTGCAAAATGTCTGTCTATTCAACACGCAGTAAAGCAAGAATACTGGAAGCTACGCCGAGTCGACTCTCGCAACTAGCGGCTGATTCGGGAATAGTGTCGTCGCTCCCAGTACAGTCGCCGTCAGCATCGAACAGAATGAGAGCCGCCGATGAAAATGTACCTCTCATTCCGTTGGTTGGTGGAAGGGTGCACGATTTCAGCGCGCAGTCTACGAGCCGATTGGAAAGTACGCCGACTAGAAGTACAGTGCGTGGACAGGATGAAATGGAAGTGACTGTCACCGCCGCGCCTGCCCGTAGTATTGAGAATAGTGTGACGTCACGCACTAGCAGAGCACAACGAGAAGCTACGCGCCTTCGCATCGAATATGAAGCCGAGTTGGAATTGTTCAAGTCGCAACAACGCTTGGCCGATAAAAAGAAAGCGATGCAGTTGGCTGAGTTAGAAGCGGAAGAAGAAATTGAAAATGAACAACCACATGTATCAGTTCAAGATCGCCGTGAATTAGTTGGAGAATGGGTCTCAAAATCCCCATTCATGCCAACAGAGACGCCGCATCGGTATGCTACAGAGCAACGACCACGATCGCCGCTACGTACGTCTACAGAGAGACATCGCGACGCATCGAAGGAGAGACGTTTGCCGAGTAGGGCAATTGAAGAATTAGCATCGGCCATACAAAGCATGGCGAAGCCACGACCTACTCCGCGCGCCCTCTACGAGTTGCCACATTTTAATGGGGATCCCGCAGATTGGCTTTTCTTCAAGAGAAGATACGAAGAATCGTCGGTTATGTTTGAATTCAAGCCGTTAGAGAATTTAGCAAGAATTCAGATGTCGATTCATGGCAAGCCTAAGGAACTCATTGAAGATTTGTTGAGAAGTAGCACCGAACCGAGCGAGCTAATTCGAGTTTTGGACAGAACATATGGAAATCCGCGTGTGTTGCTTCAGTGTGCAATGAATAGAATAAGAAACTTGCCTAAAGTGAGCGATAACGATATCGACGCTCTACGAAGTTTTAGTGCAGCAGTACGCTCTTGTGTATCGACGTTAAGAAACATTAAGGCCGACGGATATTTGAACAACCCACAGTTAGTTAGAGAAATATTAGAAAAGTTAACACCGACTCAACGCCTCGAGTACAGCAAGTTCGCTCGCCAAGTCTCCGCGCAAACGAATGTGGATCTTCGAGTCTCGCCTACTCTGCCAGTATTAGTAGACTTTCTGGAAGAGTTAGCCGATACAGCTGCGTTTATGATAACGGATAACATCCACATGAAACCAGTTTCACACCACAACACGCCAGCTACGCACAAACCATCATCCGCTGTGCGCCCGGGAAAAGTGATTCACAAAGTTATGAAAGTGAGTGAAGTATGTGAAGTGAAACAAGACGAATGTGAACTGTGCAAAGAGGGACATCGGTTGCCTAACTGTGAGAAGTTTAAGAAAATGGAGATTGACGAAAAGTGGAATTTCGTCAAAGTGAATAAACTATGTTTCAAGTGTTTGGTGCGGAAACATAATAGAATGTCGTGTAGTGCAAAAAAGTGTAGTAAGTGCAACTACAACCATCACACCCTTCTTCACGCGGAAAAGAAAACGGAAGAAGTGGAAGGCAGCTCACCGCAGACAGAGAGAGTAACCAACTTGGGTGAGTGTCTTACTCAGTCATTTTTAAAGATAGTGCCCGTCGTAGTGAAAAACGGGGACATAGAGCACAGTACGTACGCCTTGTTGGATGATGGCGCCACTGTGTCTCTGATAGATAGCGCCGTAGCAACCAACATGAAGGGGCCCAACGTACCTCTTCATATCATCAGCGCCGGTGGTCACACAGTCACTGATCACAACTCAAGAAATGTCAGAGTATCGCTGATGGGGCCGAACAGTAAAAGCCACACGTTGAACATGCGCACCATCAACAACATTAAGTTACCGCCGCAAACAGTGTCGCAAGAGACTATCGAGAAGTTCAAGCACTTGCGAGACCTCCTTCTGCCAGAGATGACCGACGCCACGCCGCTCCTCCTGATTGGGCAAGACAATTGGGAACTGATTGTTGGGGGCGACCTAAGAAGAGGGAAGTCCGGTCAGCCAGTAGCCTCTCTTACTCAATTGGGGTGGGTACTGCATGGTCCGATGAAGAAGACGAGGAATAATTGTGGAATCGAATCGATAAATCATCTCTCCGACTTGCACGAACTAGTGAAAAAGCAGTTTGAGCTAGATTCGATTGGGATAACGTCAGAGAGAAGAATTAGCCACGAAGATCGCCGAGCGAAAGATATATTGGAGAAGACAGCCAAACTAACCGAGAAGGGATGGGAAGTTGGTCTTCTATGGAAGAACGATGACGTCGAGCTGCCAGACAACCACCGGGATGCAGAAAAGAGACTACGTAATATAGAAAAGAAGATGGACCGTGATCCAGCTTTCGCCGCCTCTTACTGCGCACAGGTTGAAAGACTGGTCGAGCAAGGATACGCGAAGAAAATAAACGGACCTCTGCGATCGAAATTTACTTGGCACCTTCCTCACTTTGGGGTGACCAACGTAAACAAACCAGGAAAATTAAGATTGGTCTTTGATGCTGCCGCCACCTACCAAGGCACATCATTGAATGATAACTTGCTTAGTGGACCTGATTTTCTCAACTCATTACTTGGAGTGCTATTCAAGTTCCGCTCCAAACCTGTCGCAATAACCGCTGACATCGAAGACATGTTCCTGAGGGTCAAGATTGCGGAACCGGACCAGGGAGCCCAGCTGTTCTTGTGGAGGGGCATGAACAGACAGCAGACACCTACGTGATGGATTCAATGATCTTCGGTGCTTCGTCATCACCAACGTCTGCCATCTTCGTGTTGAACAAGAACGCCGAAGCCTTCAAGAACATCCATCTAGAGGCTGTTGAAGCGATACAGCAACGGCACTACATGGACGACTACATCGACAGCGTGGAAGATGTAGACAAGGCAGTGAAACTTATAGCCGAAATTTCCAAGATTCATCGACACGGGAGTTTCAACATCAGGGGGTGGACAACAAATGACCCAGAATTGCGAAAGAAACTACCTACGATCGTACCCGAAAATGTTAGCATGTCGAAACTTGGTGGAGAGACAGAGAGGACACTGGGACTCATATGGTCTACAAATGAAGATACGTTGTCCTTCGATCTGTCCTTCAAGAAGTTGAGAAGGGAAATCACAAGAGGAGAAGAGATCCCGACGAAAAGAGAGTTTCTGCGCTTCATTATGAGTGTCTTTGACCCGTTAGGACTCGTCTGCCTGCTCACCATCAGTTCGAAGATACTAATGCAGAAGATTTGGAGAGCAGGAACTCAGTGGGATGAGAAGCTGAACGCAGATTGCTTCCACGACTGGTTGAAGTGGTTGCAAGAACTACAACAATTGAGAGAATTGAAGATCCCCAGATTCTACGGACTTCAAGGTGCCGAACTGCACCTACACTTATTTGGAGACGCTAGTGAAAAGGCGTATGCAGCTGTGGCATACCTGGTGGACAGCCAGGGGAATGTCGCACTAGTCGCAGGGAAGGCCAGGGTAACACCCGTCAAACTAATATCAGTACCCAGGCTGGAACTGCAAGCAGCAGTGTTGGTCTGCAGACTGGCACAGACCGTGAAGAGAGACGCCAGTTTGAATATAGAGAAGACAACGCTGTGGACTGATTCCAAGACGACGCTGCAGTGGATAAGGTCGAATCCACGCGACTTTAAACCCTTCGTCGCGCACCGTCTTGCAGAAATCGACCGGAACTCAGACATTGAAGATTGGCGCTGGGTCCCGACAGAAGAAAATCCTGCAGATGAGGCCACGAGAACTAATTGGTCCGCATCACATGCCATTTGGTTCTCTGGACCTTCATTTCTACAAGATCCTAAAGAAGCCTGGCCAGAAGAAGAAGTCTCCGGGTCAACTGAAGAAGCCGCCACCGAACTTCGAGCCGCCGTGGTGAACACAGCATCGGAGTCTCACCCAATAATCGACGCCAGTAGATTTTCGACATGGATGCGGGCCGTCCGAACCTTAGCCCGTGTTCTTTGTTGGATCCGTCAGAGAAAGGCTGGCACGAATATACCTGGAGAACTGATCATCGAGGCGGAGAAGACTCTGATCAAGATTTCTCAAAAGCAAGCCTTCGCAGCAGAAATAGAGAAATTGAAAAAAGGCGAAGCGATATCCTGTCAGAGCAAGCTGAAGAATTTGGATCCCATCCTTACTGAAGAGGGAATCCTACGAGTACGAGGAAGATTGGCGGCAGCCGATCTCGCATTTGAAGAGCGCCATCCGATCATCCTCGACGGTCAAGACCCTATAACAAAGCTTTTGGTGCAACAATATCACCAGCGCGCCTACCATGCAAACAACGAAACCGTGGTGAACCTGCTGCGAGAGAAGTTTTGGGTCGTCAGGCTACGTCCAACAGTGAAGCGCGTAGCCAGAAAATGTCAGTGGTGCCGCGTCCGCCGAGCTCAACCTGTGCCGCCGAAGATGGGAGATTTGCCACCTGCAAGAATGGCTCATCATCGCCGTGCCTTCAGTCACTGCGGAGTGGATTACTTCGGGCCTATGGAGGTCACAATAGGACGCCGTCGAGAGAAACGCTGGGGTGTGGTTTTCACATGTATGACAACCAGAGCCATACACTTGGAATTGGCTGCATCATTAAGTGCAGACTCAGCCATTCTAGCTCTCCGCCGTCTCATCGCGCGCCGAGGTCAGCCAGAAGTGATTTACAGTGACCGAGGAACGAATTTTGTGGGCGCTGATCGAGAGCTGCAGACCGCTCTCAAGGACTTCGAGCAGCAGAGAGTGGAAGAGGAAGCAACGTCGGTTGGGATCAAATGGCGTTTCAACTCACCGGCTGCTTCTCACATGGGTGGATGCTGGGAGCGTTTGGTGCGTTCTACGAAGACAGCCTTGAAGACAACGTTGAAGGAGCGCGCACCCAAAGAAGAAACACTACAGACGTTGCTTACGGAGGTTGAAGCAGTAATCAACAGTCGACCTCTCACGCACGTGCCGGTAGACCCCAGAGATCCAGTCGCCTTAACACCAAATCATTTACTTCTGGGGACGGCATCAAACGTCACTCGCCTTGGAGGAACATCGGAAGCCGGACTCAACACGAGAAAACAGTGGAAGTTGGTCCAGGCCCTGGCTGATGTATTTTGGTCAAGATGGCTGCGAGAGTACCTGCCGACATTACAACGACGTCAGAAGTGGACCGAGGCAGCGCCAAAAATAAAAGAAGGTGACGTCGTATTCATCGCCGACGGGACGCTGCCTAGAAATGTGTGGCCGCGGGGAATCGTCGAAAAGGTGTACCCTGGCTCCGACGGTCAAGTAAGAATTGCCGACGTGAAGACCGCTCACGGAGTGCTGCGACGCCCGGCTACGAAGATAGTAATCCTGCCTACCAGCGCCGAAGATGCTTCAGACTGCAGTCTTCAGCCAGGGGGTGGAATGTAGACGGCAGAATTACTTGTTAAGAGATTGTATTATGTAATTTTGTATATAGGTTAAGTTAGACGTATGTTTTCTATGTATGTGTAAAAATAGGATAGTCTAACTTAGCATCAAAAGGTTATTTTCTCACTAGTCGCTAGTTGTACCATGTATTGTTAGTCTGCTCCCGCCACTAGGGACTAGTTGTACATTAAATCGTGGAATATTAGAAGGTGCATTTGTATGGCACATTACAGTCGCTTCCAGTCAACAGTCACTTCTAGTTCCAGTCAAGTTAACAGTGTACGAAATAGACGTTGAAATTAGTTAGAATAGTTAGGACAGTTGGACAATACTCTAGTGATAAGTGTAGTGTAATAGACTGAAAGTAAATATAGTTTTGTGCTTCGGATCCACAAGTGTTTGATTGTTCTCCTCAACGAACCCCGCCCTGAATTCTACAATCACACTTTTGATTTTTTTCCTAAGTAGATTTAAATTACTTATAGTAATTAAACCCTCATAAGACCGTTTTTTTAAAGCCAGGGATTGATTATTTATTCAATCTTACAACTATAACAGTATATATTAAACAAAAATTATGTTTAAAAATGAAAGAAAGTGGGTGGGCCATGGGAAATCGCCCCAGGGTAATATAGATTATTCCTTGATAGATCCATCACAACGGCGTTGATAAACGCAAACTGTAGGTCAAAACCATAGGAACAAAAGTGTGAGGGGTAGCAGGTGTTGTTTCTAGGTAAGTGAAACTCGCAGTGTTTCGTTACGAAGGCTCAGGATGTACTCGTGCTATCGACGGAACACTTGTATGGACCCTCATTTTTATTAAGAACCTCTAAGCATTACCTTAAGGAGAGCACCATAATTTTCCTATGAGGGGTACCCTGAGTGAGCGTTACCTTGCAGAAAGCCGTCATCGCAAGGGTACTCTGAGTGAGCGTTACCTTAACGAAAGCCGCTGCGCGACCGCAAAGGGTACCTCGCTGGAGCAATACCGTAAGGTAAGCCTCTCTCTTGCGAATTAGGATGCCCGCCTGAGGCGTTACCGTAAAGAGAGCCATGTTGTCGATAACACGAGTAAAACAACCAACCATATACTTATTTATTTCTTATTTACAATTTATACTTAATCTATTTACATACAATCTTATATCATGTTTCCCTACATTACCCCCCTTTAAGTGAAACGCACACTCTTTTTACTGATTCTTCCCGATCTCGTAACATAATTATTTTCTTTCTCCTTTAGTTCCGTATAAACTGCTGGCGCTGGTGCTGCTGTGGTGCGATCCATTGTCCTTTTCTCGGTTTCGCAACTGAAGGCAGGCTTGAGTCGATCTACAGATACAATCGCTTCTCGGTTTTCTAACTTGATTCGATAGAACTTCTCGTCTCGTTCTATGATTTCATACGGTCCCTGATACGGTGGAGTCAACGGCTTACGAGTGTCGTCTCGCCTCAGGAATACGTGGGAACACGTTGCTAATGCCTTATGTACAAACGGCGCTTGTTGTTGTTTCCTTTTACTATCTGTCGGTGAGAACATAGCCATGGTGCTCATTAATCGGCGTGTGAAGTCTGCCGGGTCCTCGTTCGACGTTGAAGGTACGAAGAAGTCACCGGGTAGCCGTATCGTTGTTCCGTACGTCATCGCTGCCGGAGTACACTCAGTGTCGCTGTGTATTGATGCTCGCACGCCGAGCAAGACTGTTGCTATCTCGCTCGCCCAATCAACGTTGTTGTTTCTTGCCATTAATGCAGCCTTGATGACGCGATGAAATCTTTCTATTTGACCGTTCGCTTGTGGGTGATATGCGGTTGTTCTGATGCGTTGTACTCCCAGTTTTTTCATTAATGACTGAAATAGTGAAGATTCAAATTGGCGTCCTTGGTCCGTTGTAATTCGTAGCGGGCAACCAAATCGTGCAATCCATGATTCGTACAACGCCTGTGAAACATTCTCAGCTGTTATCTCTGCCAGTGGTGCAACTTCCGGCCATTTCGTACATCTGTCGATCATAGTTAGTAGGTATCTGTTGCCTTTTGATGGTGGAAGCGGACCGACGATGTCTATATGTATATGCTCGAATCTCGCGCTGTTTCCAAATTGCCCAAACGGAGTTTTCGTGTGACGTTGCACTTTGCTTCTTTGACAATCGATGCAGTTTCTTGCCCATGTAGTTACATCTTTGTTGATACTTGGCCAAAAATATTTATGTGTCATAAGTTTTCTTGATTGTCGTATTCCTGGGTGGCTTAGGCGGTGGAGTGCGTTAAACGCGATTTCTCTGTACGACAGCGGTAGATACGGACGTGGTGTGTTCGTAGACATTTCGCATGCTATTGCCTGCGACACACCTGGGAGTGTGACGTCAGCGAAGCTTAGGTGCGGTTGAGTTTTCAGTTGTTGCAGTTCGATGTCGCTGTGTTGCCGTTTTGCAAGTTGATTGAAGTCTATAATGGATTCTAATTGTATTTCTTCTACTCTTGATAATGCGTCAGCGACGGTGTTTTCTTGACCCTTCACGTATTTAATTTGACTGCAAAATTGGCTGATAAAATGCAGCTGTCTCTCTCTTCGCGGTGTGTCGTTCTTGCTTGGTGGCTTAGCGAGAGCGTAAACAAGCGGCTTATGGTCCGTATACACAGTGACGTCTATGCCTTCTATATATTTCCTGAAGTGTTTGATAGCTGTATATATTGCTAAGAGTTCGCGATCATATACACTATATCTCTTCTGCGTGTCACTCAGGCTCTTTGAGAAGAATGCGAGTGGTTTCCAGCTGTTTTCATGCTTTTGTTGTAGAACGGCGCCCATGCTTGTGTCGGACGCGTCGCTCATTATAGCCAGCTCTGCTCGGGGCACGGGGTGTGAGAGTGTCGTTGCTTGTTTGATGCTATCACGACAACTCTCAAACGCTTTTATGAGTTCGGGGGTCCAATTGATTTCGGTTTTGTCTTTTTTCTTGGCGTTATGAAGTAGCTTGTTGAGTGGCATCTGTTTGTCGGCTTGATGTGGTAAGCAGTCGCGATAAAAATTGAGCATACCCAGAAAACGTCGTAGTTGTTCAATTGTTTTTGGTTGAGGGTACTTGGTGATGGCTTCGGTTTTCTCTTCCAGTGGCTTTATACCGTCTTTCGATACTTCATATCCCAAGAAATTTAATTTTTCTTTTCCGAATTCGCATTTTTCAATGTTGATACTGAGGCCATATTCATTCAAGCGCTGCAATATCTGATCTAAATGCATTTTGTGGTCTTCTTCCGAGTTTGAAAAAATTAACAAGTCATCTATATATGCGAAGGTGAAGTCTTCTAGCCCTGCTGTGATCTGGTTGATAAAGCGCTGGAATGTTTGAGCTGCGTTTCTTAAGCCGAAGGTCATTCTTGTAAATTCGAATAAGCCAAACGGTGTAGTGACGGCCGTTTTCTTACAATCGTCTTCACTTTTCATTTTGATCCAGTAATATGCTTTTTGTATGTCCAGTTTGGAGAATATTTTCTTATCATGAAGCCTGAAGGTGAAGTTTTGAATTCTTGGTATCGGGTAGCGGTCAGGTATTGTAACTGCGTTTAGTCGACGGTAGTCGCCACAGATACGTAATTGTCCGTTACTCTTCTTAACGACGTGGATTGGACTCGCCCATGGTGATTTGGATGGTCTGCAGACTCCCATTTCGGTCAATTTTTCAAATTCTTTCTTGACTGCGATGTAACGGTCAGGTGGTAGTGGGCGTGGTCTTGCGAAAATTGGCGGCCCCCTTGTTTGTAATTCGTGTGTGATATCATGTGAAGGTGGTTGCTTCGTAGACATCGGTCGTTGAACTTCTGGGTACTTGCTGAGTATATTGTAGTACTGGTGTGACTTGTCTAGGATGTGTATTGTGGGTTCGCTGCTTCGTACTGCCAGAGTATTAATGGAGAGACTTGTGACTTCATCTAGTAGTTTCTTCTTATTGAGATCGACGAGTAGTTTGAAGTGACGTAAAAAATCGGCTCCGATGATGGACGTCTTTACGTCGGCTATTATGAATGTCCAACGAAAAGAACGCCGTAGCCCGAGGTCGAGTTCAATAGTTTTTTCTCCGTACGTCTTGATCGGTGTGTTGTTCGCTGCGTACAATATAAAGTTGTCAGATGATTTCTTCGACTTATTTCTCGCTGTGAGTACGGATATTTCGGCACCGGTGTCTACTAGGAATCGCTCTTTGGTGTGGCGATCGACTACACATAGGCGATTGGATGAATTAAGTGCACCGACGTTCGCCACGGCCGGTGCTGATATTAGTTTTCCGCTTTCTTCATTCGTCTTGCACACGGTGATTCGCACCGTCTTGCTTTATCGCCGAATTTGAAGTGATATCGGCACAACCACGTGTCGTTATCCCTCTTCGTACTTGATACGCTGCGCGGTCTTCTTGCGTTCGATCTGGAGCGCGAGCGAAACCCGTAGTGTGGACGAAATGCTGGTCTGTTTCTAATTTCGGCTATTTCCAAAGTCAGTTTCTCAATTTATTTATTTATTAGGATATCCAACAGCAATACCATAAATTTACATAAAAAAAACCAAACATGATACATAAATCTAAGCCAATAACAGGATACCACAACATGGCTTACGTAAATTAGACATTTTGTTAATCGAGAGGTATGATGTAGGTAAGAAGTAAAAAAAAAGAGTAAAAAGTGTGTTGGTGCCAGTCACGTGGAGATAGAATGAGATGAGTTAAACAATTTACCAAGGTGAAATGTGAGAAATTTAATAAAATATGAATAAATATATCTATAATATATATTATATTGTATATTGTAACATAGATTACACAACTATAAATGTGAAGATATTAATAATGACTAACGCAAGTTCCGCAAAATAAAAATAAACAAATAAAAAAAAAGAGAACAATAATAATAGCAGCGTATTAAAATCTGATATTAATGTTTACATTCAAATAGAGAATATTGAAAATGATACCTAGTACTCACGCATTATTTACGGGTTTTTAAGTTTATCCAAGATCCTACCCTTGAAGAGAGGCTTGGATAAGGCAAATATATCAATATCATTAAATGATATATTGTAAATTTCGGTAGTTCGAGTAAAGTACTCATTTTTGCAGTATTAGGTACGGCTATCTGGTATGTTGAAAAGTTTGGCCCTACAACTACGAGGGGGACGATTCGGGATGTGAAACCTAATTAACGAAGAAAGTGCGGGGCAATCTAAATTTGAGTTCACTACGTCATGTAGGAAAGACAAATCCAACATGGTTCTCCTGCTTTCGAGACTAACGAGACCATAGAATTTACATGCTTCATCATAAGATGGAAACCATTTTTTTGCTTTGAAATTCAGGTGTTTTATGAATATCTTCTGAATCCGTTCAATTTTATGCTTATGTACTGCATATTGCGGGTTCCAGACTATGCTAGCAAATTCCAAGTGACTCCTAACGTAGGCATAGTAAATTACTTTCAGGCAGAAAATATCTGTGAATGATTTGCAGGTTCTCATCAGAAAGCCCAAATTTTTATAGGCTTTGTCCACTATGCAGTCGATGTGTTCAGAGAGCACGAGTCCGCTGTCAAGTTTCACACCGAGATCACGAACAATGTCAGTTTTATTAATGAAGTTGCCGTCTATTTTGTAATTAAAATTTATAGATTTTTTCTTTCTAGAAAATGTTACATACATACACTTCTCAATATTGACATTGATCCCATTACACTTGTAATACTCTAATAGACGACTAATGTCACTTTGTAATTTCCAACAGTCCTCTTCCGATTTAATTTCTAGAAATACCTTTTTATCGTCTGCATAAAGCAAATGTTTTGAATGAAGAAAACAACGTCCTATGTCATACAGGTATGCGTTATAAAGTAAGGGACCTAAATGAGAACCCTGTGGAACACCAGAAGGAACCATGACATAGTCAGATTTGTGTCCTCCGACTACAACAGCTTGCCGCCTATTAGTGACGTAGGAAGTAACCCATCGAAACAGATCACCGCTAATACCAAGTGCATGCAGCTTTCTCAAAAGAATCGCGTGATCTACACGATCGAAAGCTTTTTCGAAATCCGTATAGATCACGTCGACCTGAGATCGTCGTTTCATGCAATTCAAGACGAAATTTAAAAATTCGCTCAAATTTGTACTAACAGAACGTCGCTTCAAGAATCCGTGCTGCTCTTCGCCTATGTTTGCCGATATAGTGGGATACAGAACATCGTAGATTATCTGCTCGAATAGTTTAGAGATGCTGTTTAAAATTGAAATAGGTCTGTAATTAGATAATTCTGTCTTAGAACCTTTTTTGTGAATAGGTACGATAAGTGCTTCTTTCCATATGTTTGGAAAAACACCTTCTACCAGTGATCGCTCAAAGAGTATCGATAGCGGCACTGAGATTGCATCTGCACAGTTAACCAGGAATACGGGGGGTATGCTATCGCTGCCTGCTCCCTTTTTAATATTTAGTTTCTTAATATAAAGAACCACTACGTTTTTACTAAGCGCGGCAGTATACACATAGCCACTGTCACCTCTAGGAGGTGAATCGTAGACTATGTGACTGTTTATCACTGCACTAGAATTAAAGACGCTAAAAAAGTATTCATTAAAACCCTCGGAGATAGCATCAGGAGTTCTAAATGTTTGCGTGTTATGTTTCATGACATTGGGATAATCGGAAGTTCCACGCGGGCCACGCATAGATTTAACAAAGTTCCAAAGTTTTTTTGGGTCCTGCTTTATGTAAGTTTGTGAGTAATCCATATATTTAGTATAACATTCATTTTCAAGCTGCTTTATTTGCGATCTTAATAGGGAGAACTCGTCGTAGTCTCGGTCATTACCGTATTTTTTCCATTTATGATGAAATGTTGTCTTCTTTCTAATTAATTTAATTAATGTTTTACTGTACCAGATCGGGAAAGATTGATTATTACGTTGGGTCATTTTGGGAACATTATTATCTCGAATACCATATATAGTGCTATAAAATACTTCAACGGCCTCTTCAACACTGCCCTGACACAGCAAATCCTTCCAATTTACGTGCTCCAATTCAGCATTTATAGTAGAGTAATTGGCTTTGTGGTAATTATATTTAATGGAGGACGTGTGCAACAGCAGCGGGGGTATAAAGATATCAGTAGCCTCCAAATCTAGAGCTGGGTGAAAAGTGTCTTCACTGACCAAAGGACAACTGGCTTTGTTAACTAGGACGTTAAAAGTGGCATAAACTAAATCCAGCTTATTTCCCTGAGTGTTAGCTAGTGTATTATATTGGTCTAAGCCAAGAAATTTCATTTCGTCTAAGAAGGTTCTGGCTGCTTCCTGAGTCCGGGCATAGCCCTGATGCTTTATTTTGGGAACTGAATCGGACCAATCTATGATGGGCAGGTTAAAATCACCCGCCAGTAAAACATGGTCTCGTGGGTGATCATTAATAACTTTACTTATCGAGCTAATGACATTGAGAATGTGAATATCTTGGTCAGGTTTTCCGCCAACCACATATGATACACAGATATGGAGATTACGACTTGGTACTGATCCTAGAAAATTACACGTGACTGTAATCCACAAGATTTCGGTGGAGCCTACTGACCATTCCGTGCGAATCCGGGCATGCAAATGCTTTTTGGTGCATATCATCACACCTCCGCCCATCGTTTTAGTAAGCCTATCTTTACGGAATACATCATAATTTTGATCACAAATCTCTGTATCCAGAATACCCGAGTGTAACCATGTCTCGGTTATGAGAATGATATCTGAATTTAACTTATTTGCTTCGATAAGAGCTGGAACTGTATGTCGTTTTTGTCAAAAACTGCCTTTGCGTTGTCTGCAGAAGGTGAGTCGGTGATCGGCTTGTACATTGCGGCGATGTGGGCTGGTTGCGAGTATTCGGTCATCTTATCGGCCATTGCTGCTAACGTGTCCAACGATGATTCGCTGTTTACAGACAAAACTACTCGAATTTGTGACGGTAGTTTGTTTAGCCATTCAACTTTCAGGCCTTCTTCGGTGAGCATGCTTCCTCCGAGCTCCCTCATTCGTCGAAGTAAATGCGAAGGCTTCTGATCCCCAAGTTCCAAGTCGCCGATGAGCTTTTGAAAATTCTTCACATCGGATTGTTCGTAAACGGACAGCAATCTTTCTTTGAGAATGGTGTACTTCTGTGTTTCCGGTGGCTTGTATAATATATCGGTGATGTGTTGAAGATCAGCCGATTGTAGTTGCTGCAACACGTAGCGGTATCTTTGATCGTCTGATACCTTGAGCGGATCTACGACCGCCTCAAACTGGACGAACCAGGCTCGTGGATATTCACGCCAGAAGGGTAGTAAGCGTGATTGTACGGACACCGCTGCCAGATCGATCTTGGTGGTTTCTGAGCTTGCTGCCTGGTCTTCCATTTTTCAGCGTCGGTAGGTCACCAATGTGAGGGGTAGCAGGTGTTGTTTCTAGGTAAGTGAAACTCGCAGTGTTTCGTTACGAAGGCTCAGGATGTACTCGTGCTATCGACGGAACACTTGTATGGACCCTCATTTTTATTAAGAACCTCTAAGCATTACCTTAAGGAGAGCACCATAATTTTCCTATGAGGGGTACCCTGAGTGAGCGTTACCTTGCAGAAAGCCGTCATCGCAAGGGTACCCTGAGTGAGCGTTACCTTAACGAAAGCCGCTGCGCGACCGCAAAGGGTACCTCGCTGGAGCAATACCGTAAGGTAAGCCTCTCTCTTGCGAATTAGGATGCCCGCCTGAGGCGTTACCGTAAAGAGAGCCATGTTGTCGATAACACGAGTAAAACAACCAACCATATACTTATTTATTTCTTATTTACAATTTATACTTAATCTATTTACATACAATCTTATATCATGTTTCCCTACAAAAGTATTGCATAGAAAAAGTCATTCCAACAAAAAGGGGACTTTTTTTAGTCAGCGTTGTGGGAGGCCTTCTAATGTTTATGGAATGTTATGAATAATCAGGTACTTTCTGTTGGGGCAAAAATCATTCGACTGTGCAGTTCTTTTCGTTTATGTTTAATGTCTAATGGGAATTTTTACAGCCTATATAAACAAAAGCATATAGACTTCTTATACATTGAGTATCCGAATTTGTAAATAAGAAGGTTGTTCAGGGTAATAAAAATAAGAAAAGTAATAGATTTAATCACATTTTAATCATAGTTACACTTTTATATAATTAACGTAACATAATAATTATCGCTTAACATTACTTTTGCCTACAAACGTGAAAAATTAAATAATTTAGATCATTAATAGTAATTATTATTCAAAGTATCACAAATATTGGATAGAGTAACACTGCACTGCAAGCGCGAAGCGTCTATTGTAACGGGGCTGCCAAAGTTCTGCCTGGGGCCTTACAACGTAAATAAACTAACGTGTGCTTACTTCAAATCAATACACTCGTATTATTGGCACAAAGATTGGTGCATCAGTGGACGAATACTCTATAGAGGGACGGCGGGGGCGGCGACCAAACCGCCTAATTACAATTACAGATATCAAAATTAAAGCTCCATACATCATTAAAAGAGTATGAGGTCGTTATGTATATTATAAATCACCACTGACACCTCCAAATCGGACGTCAAGCCTTATCTCTCAACACAACCGAAATAATCGAATAAATCACACTTAAATCACAACCGCCGCCCCCGCGATCGAGGGAGAACAGTTCATGTCAATGGGGGGTTGTCGCGCTACGAACATCCACAGTCTTCGACCTTTCACGTAAAAAGTTAACGATCACATTTCTTCGAGCGGCCAGAGGCGTGGATATTAACCTTCAGACAAACTAGACACATGCTTAGGTGGGGCTTTCGAGCTAAATCCACTCTCAGGGCCCCATACATATGCAGTGGCTGTTATGGACCTCCAATTTCTCATGGCGCTGTCACTAGGCGATGAGAAGGTGGGTGCGGTTTCGAGTTAGGGTACTCCTCGCTCATACAGAGCGGGGGAGTCCTACACACGCCGCTGTCGTCCCAAGACAGTGTTACGATCCGATAAGTATTTTCCCCACCACAAAAAAACATATTGCCTAGGTCTCGACTACTGGCTCACGCACGCGTCCCCCCCCGCGGGTGGGCGACGCCGCTACGAGTCCGGCGTCTCTCGCTCGGCACAGAGGAGGGTGGGCCCGGCGACGGCGGGCGCGGCCGTCACGGCGGCCTCGGGGTCGGGCGGCGGCACGGCGGACCCGTAGAGGAAGAGGCTGCGCAGACGCGCGGACCGCGAGGAGGTGGAGGGCAGGTCGTCGGGCCAGCTGGCGGCGCTCGTGTTGTCGGAGGCGGCCACGTCGGCGGTCACCTCGAGCCGGTGCGCGGCGGGCGAGTGCGTCTCGTGTCCGCCGAGCGAGCCCGCCAGCGCCGCCAGGGACGGTGCGCGGACCTCCGCGTGGTGCGACCCGGCCGAGAGGGACGCGTCGCCTGACCGAAACACACATTATAACGTTAAACATTGTTCATTTATACATACTAATATTATAAATGCAAAAGTAACTCTGTCTGTCTGTTTGTCAGTCCAGAGTTCACGCCTAAACAACTAAACCGATTCTGATGAAATTTGGCTGAGGCTACTTATTGTTTTGAAAATAAGGGACGATAGAGGTAATAATGGCTTTGAAATTTTATATGTTAAAATTTTAATTTTTTAAGTTAGAGATATCTCTAACTTAAAAAATTAAAATTTTAACATATATTTTGTGCCATAGTTCATATGAACTATGGCACAAAATATATCTCGAAACCTGGATTAAAATATGAACTACTTTTTGTTTCGAATATTAGGGAGATAGGGGAAAAACCGACCAGGAGAGTATATATGGAAAAAACCTGTGGTCCACGCGAACGAAGTCGCGGGCACAACTAGTCTTCTATATAAATAAAAAACTATTATGATTCGTTAAAAAAAATAGGCGGCACGACACAGCACGTGACACCTAGTCCATTTATATTTTGTGGGATACGATTTTTGAACGTAGGTCATTGAATATATGAGAACGAGTGAAGGCAGGTGTACGAGTATGACGACGAATGTAAAACAGGAATGGCGGATATGCATAGAATAAGACGCGTGTGCTCTTAAAAAAGAGTAGTTTGACAGGTGACGGATGCAAATTTATTTGTAGCGGACGACTAAATAAAAATTGTGATTTCGGCGGAGCCTTCGGTTACAATATAAATGTCCTTACATTATATATTAAACTGCATTATTTCGGGATAAAAAGTCTAACTATATCGATACTAATATTATAAAGCTGAAGAGGTGATGGTTTTGAATGCGCTAATTTCAGGAACTAGGTAATAAATAAATCGAAAAAAATCGAAATAAAAAGGAAATGTAGAAAACATGGGGATAATATGTGACATAATATGTATAGTAAGTATGCCATCTTTCTTCCTAACAAATTGCATCCTAATCCGTTCGGTAATTTTTGCGTGAAAAAGTGCCAAAGGTGTATAAGAGGAGGCGCAATGTTACCGATGCTGGGCTCGAGGCGCCTGGAGGCGGCGTCGGGGTCGGGCGCGGCGTCCTTGTCCTCGTCGCGCGCCGCCGTCGCCGGCCCGCAGCCGCCCGCGCGGCACAGCGACACCGGCACCACGCCGTACACGTAGAACAGCAGGATCGGCACGCCGATGCCCACCGCCAGCCCCGCCACCAGCGGCGACACCACCAGCTGCGACACACAAACAAACACACACCTCTACATTACATACGAATGAGAACGTGAAACCCTTCTATTCTTATAAAAAACATCAGTAATATTTATCCCGGACAAATCTCTGGTTCGGAACGTAAAAACACGGGGAAGATACCGGCAAGAAACTGCAATTATACAATTATCATTACAATAAAAAATCTGAACTCAAAACGAATTTTGCATATTCTAAAACTATTATTTATCAAATGGAATGGTGTAAATTATAAGCATATGTAGGAAGACACAGGTACTGCCATAGGTTTTAATAAAATACACAATTATTAGAGATAAATCAAATCAAGCTAAATAATATACGTATATAGCGGCCGAGATTCAAATTATATTTGTGGGCTACCTAAACTTTACAAGCTCGGACCATCTGACTAGGATTAGGCCTTAGAACAGTGGTTCTTAACCTTCTAGTTGTAAGGGACTATTTCATCAAATTTCTGTCTTGCCACGGACCACCAAATTGGTTAGCTGGTTTCTAGTTAATTTAAAGTTCCTAAATATAGGTAAATGGATGTTGTTCCAATTTACACATACGTAAAATTGTTTACGGTCCTCAATAGATTTCGATTTAGTATGGTAAATTGTTGAAGGTTTTAATTTAATGCGGCTTTTGTGATTGGACAAACGTTTGATCATATAAGGATGGCTTTGCGAGTGACCCAGTACTAGTGTCTTTAGAGCGTCGGCGTCTTGCCGGCGACCTCCCCACACTTTGGGCGTTGCGTCTACGCGGCGCTCGCGAACACGCACTGTGCAGAGTTCACTTTGAAAATGTATATCGACAAAGAAACACTACTGTTAACGTTGCTGCTAAAACGAAAAATAAAATATCAACGTCAACATTGAGAAGATCCTTTGTAGAGTTACCGAATGACGCTGCGCAGACGTCGCGTTTATTTAAACAACAGTACAATGATCAACTAGACGCTAGTGTGGGGTCACATTTATGCAGGGCAGTCGGCACTGACCGCGGCGGCGACGGCGGCGGCGACGGCGGCCCGTCGCCTGGCCGGCGCGGCCCGTCGCAGCCGGCGGTGCGCGCGACGGCCGGCCCACAGCGGCAGCCCGACCAGCAGCGCCGGCAGCGCCACGCCCGCGACCACCGCGATGCCGAGCGGCGCGCCCGCCAGCGTGCCCAGCTGCCACAGCAGCTTCTTCTTGCGCGACCACGGCTTCTTGCCCCAGAACGTGCAGCCGCTGGGGCTGGAAATAATAAACAATCTCATATAAAAAATAGTATTATAAAAACAGTCACCTACAAAATAAACAATAACTGCAATGAATAACAAACAATACCTAAAAGTTGTCTGAAGCTATCTAGCAATTAGACCGCCTAAATTATACTTAAATATGTCTATAAAACCAATTTCTGTATTTTTTTCTGTGCAATACAGTGCATCTATTTATGGATCATGAATAAATCAATTCTAATGTAAATTTAATAACTGTCGCAACTTTTTGACTGATTTTAAAAATACAATGAAAATGTTTTTTTTACTTGTACAATAAAATAAAAATTGATACTGATACAGCGGAACAAGTGAAGGGTTTCGTCACTAATTCATAAAATTGTGCGAACATGAGACGCCGCTCTAAATTTTAACGCAATATATTTGTAAAAAAATTATTAATGATAAAAAAACAGTATTTTGTTTTATTTGCTAACCTTACTGAAGGGCCAATTTGAAACTTTTACTCATCTACCCTATTACAGGCACGTGAGCCGACCACGTGTTTGATTGCACAATGAACCGACCACCTTTTTAGTTACCAATCCTTTCAGACTAGGTTTCTAGGAGCTTACTGACCTCAGGTAGTGCAAATCGGACACCTCCTTCATACAGAGCCAGCAGAACTCGGCGCCGCAGACGCAGCACACCATGTGGTTGCAGGAGCCGTCCTCCACCTTCACGATCAGAACCGAACATCGCGGGCACGGCTTCACGTCACCTGCACAAATTGTGTCAAATCGTTAGAAAATCAGGAGACAATCAGTGGCGCAATATTATCTTTTTAGCATGTGAAGAAGACATTTTTTGTATCATACATTGATCACAAGGTCACAGCTAATGCACATTCATATTAGTATAATTATAATTAATAAACGCCGCTCTTGATTACTAAACTACCTACTGGCAGTTTCATTTATCGTCTTTCTGATTAAGCATATAATTTTGGAAATTCACGTAAAGGTCGATCACTAAAACCTGACGTGTCCTTACTATCCACACCATTGTAATTTTATATAATAAGTTTCCTTACATACAATAAGGATTACATTATCCTACTAATATTATAAATGTGAAAGTTTGCTAGTATGGATGTTTGTTACACGCAAAAACTATGACCGGATTTGGATAAAATTTGGTAGAAAGAGAGATGACATACTAGATTAACATATATGATACTTTTTATCCCGAAACAACGCGGGTGAAGTCGCGGGCAACAGGAGGTCCTAAATATATCTACCAACTTTTGCCCTCGAAATTTTTCGTGATACATGTTATCTGTTGTTTAACCAATGTTATTTTATAAAACCTGTATAAAGTTTCCTTACTGTATAATAAATACATAATCATTTATCCTAAATAGGTATATCTAATAGCTTTTTCCCTCGAGTTTATTCATGATACAAAATAATTACACGTACCTATGTTATATGTCTATCTACAAATTTTGATCCAAATCTATTTAGTAGTTTTTGAGAGAAAGTGTATCAAACATCCTGACATCCGAATGTTCATTTTAATAATGTTAGTGGGACATGGATGCTTAGAATGCATCACGTGAGTAAATTTTATCACGCCTTTAACAAATGTCAAAATCAATAAAACTTAGTCTGTCAAGCGCTGATTGGCTAAAATACGAGGGTGATATAATTTCACCCAATCTACAGTTCAAACACCTTTATACGAAAAATTTGACGAATTTAGCGCATACTCGTAAGCATACACGAATAGAATAGGTACATTTTAGTGACGCCATCCGGCCACGACTAGGTACCTCATCATGGTGCATGACATGAGTGTGTTGAGAGATACTTAAATGTGGTTAAACCTTGGTGACATTTTAAGGACCACTTCACGTTCGCAAAGGCATACCTAAGATCATTGTTGAGAGCCATTGAATTAAACGACAGTCAACGAAACATTTAACAGTAACCTTCGTATAATCTGCGCTTGTAAGTAACCTTCTACATATATGTATACCTAGACTAAGGGCATATTATGTCACAAACGTCATAAACGTTAATGTCGTTTGTTCGGAAAGTCTATCTAATACAGCCTTTCCATACCTTTCATTTGTTAAGGCCTATATTTATTTTTTTCATGCCTCCCCCCCCTACACCCTTCCTTACATTTTAAATAAATACAAAAATGGTTTCATTTTGTGACTTGTTGTATATTGCATAAACTGCGATTGACGACGTCGGGTTTTAAAACAGTGGTTGACAGAAAAAGTGCATTTATCCAATGGCATTTTTCGAATTTCCACGTAGATTCGACATGTTTAACACGTATGGGATTGACATTTCACTAAGAAAAGTGATCTTTAAACCCATTCTATTACAAAAGGCGGTCCTATAGGTACATACACATTGTTGAAAACGATATTGAAATTCTCCGTCGCCCTTAAATCTAATCTGGCTATTTTACGATTGAAATAATATCTACATGCCTAAACGTTTATAAGTAACATACGTAATCTAAATATATCAAGAATTCAGTACAATACTAAAAATAAAATTATCTTTAAAAGACCTGATAAAGAACAATGTAGCACCTATGTTACATAAAACACTTAATTGAATGCCTCTATTTAACTCGTCTCAAATAGATTCATCAAGTATACATTGTTTTAACAAAACAACAAAGCCTCGAATGCAAATTACGTGATAATTTGAATTTTAGTTGTTAACTAAAGAGAACATGTGGCATAGTGTGAATATTTACGCTTTCAATATGCATGCAGAATTTAAATTACGCATGTCTGATGTACGAATGTCAGAAAAAAAATTTAGATTTTTAAATAAACATATTAATGCGCCACACAACGAACTCGTGTCAAACTAAGGTTTTCCTTTGTGGTATGAGTACCTGTTAAAATTACTTAGGAATATTAGTGAAATAAAAAATACCATGGACTCTCACATACTCACTCATCTATATTTACAGACAAAATGAAAAAAAAACGCTAACGAACAAATGTCCTATTCTAAATAAGAAAATAGTTTAAACCTTTGGCCTTGTATTAAACCTTCTAACAAGGTGGCCTTTAAGGAGGGTTTATAACGTCGGCAACAGTATAAAAAGGCCTACTAGCAAAAACGAAATATGCCGGATCCGATAACGAATGGAAATTTTGAATTCACATAATCGCAACTCACTTGAATGCAATGAAGCGTTTTCAAAAACAA